>OY101448.1:15044123-15644123 GCA_956483635.1 Panzeria rudis | reverse complement strand
ACTAATTAAAATTTCATGATTCGTATAGATAAGTGGTCAATACCTCTTCATCTCTCACCACAAAAAACATAAATTTGCATGAAAGTCCGAGCCCTGGTTATAAACTATGCGATATTTTGCTATTTATTTGGTTAGATATGTGATTTAGATAACATTTGGTAAGGCAAGAGCTGTTCGAAACTTCACAAACAACCACTTTTTTGAAGAATTTTTTTTAAATACTATTTTTTTATTAAGTTATGAGACATAAACGAAAGAAAAAGAGAATTTGCTCAAACTTCAGTGGGCGTGCGGTGCGACACGCCTTAATCTCAACTGATTGACATGTAAATTTTTTTAGGCTGGTTTTTTTTATAATTACTCATCGATTTGCGGTGTAAGACTTGAAGAAATAAAATTTTTTATTTTTTACGACCCCTCTAATGTACAAATCTGTGTATGTATATGCTCGTACATGTGTATGTATTTACATACATAAGTGTTTGAAAGTGTGTTTGGGTTTATTTTAAATGTTCAATATTTGTTTTCGGTTTATTTATTTATATTCTTTTTTTATGAGATAAAAGAAAAATTGTCTACTTGACCTCTATAATTTTTATGAATTTTTCTTTTGCCCTTATTTAGCCTTCAAAACGACTTCTCTTCAGTTTTTATTCTATCTGTTTTAATCATTGAACAAATTTATTTTACAGACGATCCTGTTTAATTTCAGCTGGTATTTTTTTTTCTATTTTAATTCTGTTTAATAAATATGTATCTATGTATGTAGTACAAACCTTTTATTAAAGGGTCTTAAATATTTGAAGCCTTTCCGGTTAATTAAAAAAATGTGTTTGGCTGATACTTAAAATATTTTTAAGTATCAGTAAAAAGAAAAAGACCTGGATATTTTTTTTGTTTTGTTTAAATAGCTGATATTTTAGATTAAACTTCATTAGTTTCGAAAAGCATTACTTGGGGCGCTATAATCATCGACAAAGTAAAGCATACTTTAAGGCTTTTTATTAAAGTGTTAACTTTGTCACTGCTGTAATTCATTTTATATTATTTTGCAAATAACTGCCCTAACCCCACAACTAAAACCCCAACGTTAACCATAAGATCTGGTTATAGAAAACACTTTTTTGCAAACTTAATACCCACTCTTACTATTTTGTTTGACTTTTTGCCGTTCATTTTTTTGTCTGTGTCAAGGAAGTTGTTAATTTCCTTAACATTTTTTCTCCTTCTTTCATTTCTACTCTACATGACAACTATCTACTTGGAGTTTCTATATACATATTTCTTCAGTGATATTTTACAACTCTTTAGGAAAATACGAGTGTATAAAATATAGAAGAAAAAGAAAATTATATAGGACGGCAAACTACTTTAAGCGTAATCTTGGATAAGACTTTAGTTTCACAAATGGGTTCACTGCAGAAATACCCCTGCTTACGAGAAAATATTTTAAAGTCAATTTTGTTTTTTGGTTTTTTATAGTTTAGTTTCTTTTAAATATAAGATAATTTTAGACCTCTCAACATTCTGCTTGATTTCGAAATAAAAAAGAAACTGAAGAGTTTTATTGGGAGGCATTGGGTTTTGCTAAATCTTTTCCATTTCTTATACAACCCGCACGAGGTTCTTATTTATTTCCTTGATGTTAAGAATTATTTAAGTTTTCGTATACTTCTGTGGAAATCTTACAAGTGCATGTGACACTAAAAGTAGAGTGAAAAAAACTAACAAAAAAGTGTTGAGTATGGCAACTAGATGTACAAAAACTCGTTAATTTTAAAATTAAATCTATTTCAGGAATTTCCCTTATGGGTTTTGCTGCAGGCACAGTGGTTCCAATTGCAAGAAGAGGGTAATAAATCTGTATCTTTGAACTTGCGATCCGATTGTAAACGATGTATGCGAAAATCATAGAGCACGATCTGAACTTTAAGAATGTTGAAATTTTGACCACCCCATTGAAATAACACACATTGAGCTACAGGGTGTCAAAGTTGACTACCTCGGGCATGAAAAACCTTGCCGGCCTCATAACTTTAACAAAGATTATCCGATTTTAATAAATTTAAACTTGGTGTAAAGGTTATAAACAGGTGAAGGAAGTACAATTTATTTCATTATTATATCTTTAATATTTTCAAAGATATTTTATTTTGAATTTTAAAATATTAGGGTTTGGCCTCGACTTTATTCCTTATTTCGCCAATACCTCCAGCATAGCCAAAATGTTCATAAAAATAGTTTATGATTTTTAATACAAAATGCGAATATCTAATATTTTTTTTAGGACAAAGGGATACGTTTGAGAGATTTTGCCCACATTTGGCCACATCTTTACTTCGACCATATGGAAATTGTAGCCAAGGATCCACACTATTCGAAAATATAACTCTCATTTTCCAATTGTATTTGTGAAATTAGACATAATAAGGCCGATCAAAGGAAATAACTCTCAGAGCTTTGAAAATTGGCACAGTTGGTCCAAAACGGTTGGCGATAAGCAGGGCTCGGACTTTCATGCAAATGCATGTTTTTTTTGGTGATAGATAAAGAGGTATTGACTACTTATCTATGGGAATCATAAAATTTTAATTAGTTTGGCATCGATTTGTAGTTGCATATTTTTGCATATTTTGGTGGTAAGTGCAAGTTTTTGCATATTTTGACAATAAATGCATATTTTTGGAGATATAATTTTTTTAAAATGCATATTTCCCAATTTTTGAAAAAAAATATTAATAGGCCGATTAAACTGGTTCACAAAAAAAATGCACCTAAAAAATGAGATGTTTTTTAAGCTAAATTGGTGCTGCTGAACACGAATATAGCATTAATTTATTTTTCTTAAGAACCATTTTCGAGATATTCGCGAAAAACTAGTTTTTTTGCTGTTTGTAAAGATATTTCCAAAAATCTTGAGTACTATTTACTTGAACTAAGCAAATTTGGCATTGTTGCATAGATATGTTTTCCTCTTTCAGTTCATATTTATACTGTGTTGATCAGATAAAAATTCACTGAATTACAAGCCTTAACATTTGAAAAAAATTAAATTTTTTGCGTTTTTTCAAAATTCACCATTTTGAAATGCTCCATTAAAGCAAACAAAAAATTTAAAATTTTTGTTTTGACCCATATCTTAAATAAAATTTTGTTGCCAACGTACAAAAAGTAAAATTGTTAACATCGGGCAAATATTTAGAAAGTTACAATAGATTTAGTGAAAACATCCGAATGTTAATTTTAATAAAAAAAATTTTGTATGGTGTATGAGTATAAGAAATATGCCAGTGGGGCAGAATTAAATATTTTGGAAATATATCAACCATTTCTATCTCTTTAGTCCGATCAGTATAAAATTTTGCATGGAGATATCAGAGGAGTGTTTTTTTTATTTTAGGAAGATGAGCTTCCCATATTTCTCAGGTTCAGAGGTATGAAGTGCAAAGTAGTGCACTTCGGTCATGTAAAATTTTTCAACGCTTGTCCGTTTCCAACATTTTTTTGTGTCCTTATATACCTTGTAAAGTTCTAAAAAAGTCTATGGTTAAACAAATATCTTGTGTAGTTAGTTGAGGTACACTCATTTTAATATTAAAATTTCTAAATTTTTTAAATCCTTGGTCCAGTATTTTTAAGATATCGGATCTAAATAACAACCGATTGTCACAATTATTTCTTTGTTATTTACATGACAAAATTTCGAGTAGTTAAAAAAATAGTTGATGGAATTTATGAGAATTTTTTCCCAAAAAAGCACCATAACTGTTTTCTCTATAAAATTTTCTCAAGGATCAAATAATTATTATATACATGTCTAAAAGGTGTCTTCACAGACATGCACCCTTTTGGAACCTACCTATTTCTTAGATTTATTGGAACTTTCTTAGGAATTCTAATGATTATGGGAAACAAATCATAGTTTTCATATAAATTCCTATATAACTGCAAAATTTCATTGGAAAATATCAATAATGAACGATTATATAGAATTAAGAAAAAATTTAATATGCGCAAAACACCACATTGCACCATTCTTCCACTTGTTTTGCCGTAAGTCTTTCATGAAAATTTCAAATATAAAAATCTGAATACAGTGTTGAAAACTACACATAATTTTGGTAACTTTGATATGCGATATGTCGACCTTTCTTTTCCAAACGAGTAAAAGTAATGGAATGGATGCAAAAACTCGTACTGACCTGAGGACCAAGGAATGAAAATTAAAATTTTGATGTATTCACTAAATATGTTCTAACTTTCTCATATTTGGTCCGATGTACCTAATTATAAGCTTTCTATATTTGGAACAAAATTTTCTTTAAGATGTGGGTCTACAATAAATTTTAAAAAATTTAATTTGTCTTACTGGAGCGTCTTAAAATAGTAAAATAAATAAATTAAGTAAAGTGCGACTTTCGCGCGCACAGGAAGGGTTCCGTACGAATACACATATGTATATCCCTTTTTGTTTTTGCCGCGTTTGTCATTTTGTCGGTTTTTTCGTTGTGCTTTCTTGTTTAATTTTAGTTTTTTATTTTTTTTAAGTATTTTTCGTTATTTTTTTTTGTTTTGGCGCTTTTCGTGATTTTTTTTTAAATTTTTTTCTGGCGATTTTTCGTTTTTTGCATTTTTTTTTTGTTTTTGCCGATTTGTTTGGTTTTGGCGATTTTTTGGTTATGGCATTTATATAACGTTTTCACTTTCTGACGATATTTTTAGTTTTAGCGATTTATTTTAGTTGTGGCGATTTTTTCGGTTTATTGTGGTTTTTTAGTTTTAGCGATTTTTTTTGTTTTGAAATTTTCTTCGTTTTGTCGATTTTTTTGGTTTTTGGCGTTTGTTTAGTTTTGGCTGTTGCGTTTTTGGCTGTTGCGTTTTTGTTCGTTTTTGTGATTTTTTTCATTTTTTGGCGATTTTTCATTTTTTGATGATTTATTTAGTTTTAGCGATTTTTCGTTTTGAAGACTTTTTCCATTTTTGACATTTTTTTAGTTTTTTCTGACGATCTTTTTATTTTTGGTGATATATTGCGTTTTAGCGATCTTTTTAATTTTGGCGCTTTTTTCCTTTAAGCGCTTTTTTCATTTTAGCGTTTTTTTCGTTTTGAAATTTTTTTTAATTTTGGACTTTTTTTAGTTTTAGCGTGTTTTAAAATTTCAAGATTTTACATCTTACGGTTTCCAACATTCAGCATATTGTCTCAATTACATAGTCAAAATTACAATAACTAATAGAATACCCTTATTTTTTATTGTTTTAAATATCGGTGTTAATTGGTGTAGTCTATTCTACAGACTACACCAATTAGCACTTACTTTGAAAATTTAAAGTGTCTATATATAAGTGTCTGTATATTACATTAGTATTTCAACATGTTGCGTTGCTCGCTTTAGAACACCCTTTAATTTTTAACTGTCATATATTTGTTGTTGTAGCGGCCGAAGTTTTACATATTCTGTGAAAATTTTTAGGTCCGTAGCTCTTACGGTTCCGAAGATAGAGCAGATTGTCTAAATTACATAGTAAAATTACATTGACTGATAGAACACCCTTTAATTTTTATTGTTTTAAATATCGGTGTTAATTGGTGTAGTCTATTCTACAGACTACACCAATTAACACAATAGCATTTCAACATTTTTCGTTGCTCGCCTTAGAACACGCTTTAATTTTTAGCTGTCATATATTTATTGTTGTAGCGGTCAAAGTTTTACATATTCTGTGAAAATTTCAGGTCCGTAGCTCTTACGGTCCCCAAAAAAACATTATATTAGTATTTCTACATTTTTCGTTGCTCGCTTTAGAACACCCTTTAATTTTTAACTGTCATATATTTGTTGTTGTAGCGGCAAAAGCTCTACATATCCTGTGAAAATTTCAGGTCCGTTGCTCTTACGGTTCCCGTGAAAACAGCCTGTGACAGACGGACGGACAGCGTAGCGAAAACAATAGGGTTCCTTTACACTTTTGGTGTATCGGAACCCTAAAAAAGCGTGTAAAAAACAAAGTTTTTTCAAATGTAAGGACCTGTAACTCATTGAATTTTGATCCGATCAGCACATTTTGAATATGGACTGAAAGAGGAAAAGCATATCTATGCAATAATGCCAAATTTGATCAATTAAAGTAAACAGTACTCCAGATTTTTTGAAATAGCCTTATAAACTGCAAAAAAACACGTTTTTTGCGATTATCTCGAAAACGGTTCTTAAGAGAAATATATGAAAGTCATATTCGTGTTCAGTGACCCCAAATTACCTTGGAAAACATTTCATTTTTGAGGTGATCGCAAAAAGTTGAGAATTTGTGAACTATTGTTATCGTTGGAAAGATAAAAGTAATAAAACACATTCAATAAAGTATTTTTTCTTTAAGAAATAATATAGTATTTTATGAAAATATTTCAACGCCGCCGCCAAAACTTTTCCATCGGCTTGATGCTCTGTTTGACACTTGAATGATTGAAATATTCAAATAATTAAGCTGGCTTTTCGCATTGAAATACAGAAACAGTTTCTACTCACAAGTCGAGAAACGATGAAATGTTTTGAAACTTTTTTACGATGCGAGAAATACAGAAACGAGGTACTGGTTATTAGTAATGAAAATCTCCTTTCCAACCGATAGTTATTCTGCTTGTTAGGAGCAAACGCTCCCTCCATATTTGCCTTCTTTAAAATATAATTTCAAAAAAAGAAAAAAGTCCCTTTCAACACTACTTAAAAATCCAAAGATTTCCTTATTCAGCATTTTTTTATTATTTATAATAATCACACACAAATTTAAATTTCTCGCTTCTGTTCTTAACGACTTGATGTTAAAAAATTATTATTATTAATTATCTCCAAACATCAAACATGTCTATCAAAATAACGTATTTTTAACATGCTAAACATTAACATTTTCCAATACCGATTTATACAGGGTGGACATAAAGTCACGCCTGCGTGTAAAAATTTAATAACTTTTTTGTTTATTAATATTTTTTATTTTATTTATTTCTAAAATATAATATTAAGTTTGTATGATATACATTTAAATTATGAAAAATAATATCAGAGAGATGACCAACATTTTCATCGATGCACAATTGGGCTCTTAAACAGGCGTATAGCATAACTGCACCGAAAGTTTCAGGGTCTATTGCTCTGATCATAGCTTCAATGTTGTGCTTTAGCTGCTCTATAGTTTGGGGCTTGTTAACATACACCCCTTCTTTGAAGTAACGCCATAGAAAATAATCGGGGGCAGTTAAATCTGGTGAACGTGCTGGCCAATTGAACAAATTTCGATATGATCGTTGCGTCAGTAAAATTGAATGCCCATAGGAAAAGTGAAATTCTATCTCTTTGGTTCGTTCCTCGGTCATTAAATTTTGCATGGTGGTGTAACACGGCTCGATGAATAAAATCTGAAGAAGAAAAAAAAAGTAATAATAAACATAAAAGTTATTAAATTTTTACACGCAGGCGTGACTTTAGGCCCACCCTACGGTTGAGAATAATAAAAAAATTTAAATAAAAGTAAAAAATTTAAATAAATATAAAAACTAAAAATAAAAATAAAAAAAACTCCCCGAAGATTTGAGCCCGCGACCTTCTGTCTGCCAATTCGCAAATATAATTGAAAAATTCCCTAAAATGTAATTTTCAAAGTTTTGTAAAAAAGTTCACAAATACAATTGAAAAATTCGACTTATATTCTCGAATAGTGTAGATCCTTGGCTACAATTTCCATATGGTCGAAATTAGCTACAAGTAAAGATGTGCCCAAACATGGCCAAAGAGTCTCAGCATAGAAAATATCGATGATATTTCACGCTGGTAAGACAGAAATCCAAAAGTTTAAAATATTTGATAAAGATAATGAAAAGATGATAAAGAAAAGACAGTTAGTGAAGTTCCGAACCTTTACAAAAGCCCATTAATAGATACGACTCGCCGCGAGGTGGCGAAAAAAATCTGGTGATTGGGTTTACTAAAGTAAGTAGGATTTTCGCTAGGGTGTTGTTGCTACCGTCGTTGGCAGTGTAGGTAAAAGGGCTCTGATGAGAAGACTGTGGTGGTCTCGAAACATCTGATGTCAGTACATCCAAATTTTTCTGTGAATATTCAATATTTACATGATTTAGAATTTCTTTCTTAAATAAAAAATACTTTGATCGAAAGATTAAATTAAAAACGAACTTAAGCCAAAATAATTAAATAACTTTGGATGAAAACCATACAGTTCGACTAAAATGCATAACTCAATTGATATCTTAATGAAATAAATTGTATTTTCTTTATCTGTTTATAAACTTTCCACCAAGTTTAAATATATTCAAATCGGATAATATTTGTAAAAGTTATGAGGCCGGCAAGGTTTTTCATACCCGAGATAGTCAACTTTGACACCCTGTAGCTCAGGTGTGTGTTACAACATTCTAAAAGCTCAGGTCCTCTTCTATGATTTTTACAGACATCATTTTGTAATCGGATCGCAAGTTTCAAAGATATAGATTCATTGCCCTTTTTTCCAATTGGAACCACTGTGCGCTGCCTGTATTGGCTTCCTGACAAATGTTCGCTTATTTCCCTATTTTTGCAACACTTTGGAAAAAATTACGGACTTTCTAATGACATATTTTTTTGGAACAAAACTCAACATAAATGTAATTTATTGTTAGGAATTTATTTTTGGAATAAAAATAAACTAGAATTTATTTGGATCTTACAAGAATTTAAAGTAGTTTTTACTAGAGGAGGGCACGACTCACGTGATTTGCATGAATCATGTATGTATCACGCGTGTAAGTAAGTACATGATTGTAAGAAAGTTTTCGTATTAATTTCTGGAGCGTAGATGAGTGTGAGTATAAACGAGTACAGTGTGAGTGAGCATGCATGAGTGAAATGTTATGAGTGATTATTTTTAATTGAAATGTTCTGAAATTTCTGAAATTCAATTCGAGAATTCGGAATAAACTTTTTTTTTGTATCCTGAGCATGTATGACCCTGATTGCAAAGTTACTCACGATTCCATCTCTGCCTGTTACTCGCGAATAAAAACATTTAATAAAAAAACAGAACCATTCGATTAACTGCGGTTGTTACTATGAGATTATTTGCTGTGCTTGAAAGAAGAAAAAATGTAATGTATATATTTTTATTGTTTAATATTTAGACGGATATAATGGCGATAACCACAACAATAATAATAAAAGCGATAATTAAAAACAGATATTTAAAAGCAAACTATTATTACGCCATTAAGTTTAGTAAAAAGGAAAGGCAATGCCCAGTAATTCTGATGTTCTCTTTTAATCTTTAAAAATCTTATTTTGCCCATTATTGGGCCCTCACACAAATTTTAAGTTTTGAATGATTTCTGCTGTTCAAGTTGAGTTGAGTTTGGAGCTTTGGTGGTTTGGAATGCTTACAAGTATAATTTTCCAAAATTTTTTGTTTGCAGGCCATATTAGCCCGCTACATTGCTGTTGAAGTGTAGTTTTTTTTGTTTTGACTCTTTTGTAAGAAAGGCACAAAAAGACCCAGACATTGAAGAGTTGGGGGCTTAAAATGTTCCATAAAAATGCTGCTCGTGCTGTTATTCATCTTATACCTTAAACACATGGAAATATAATCGCCATTTGTCCATCGATTTTAATGATTGTTGGTATATTTTACTGCTAATATAAACATTTAAAATTTTTGCCTTCTTAATTTTTTTTATGAGTTTTAGAAAACGAAAAGGTTTAAATTTTGACAACAAAACACAAATTTTTCGTCGCTCGGTTTTCTAAATATGTACATAGCTCAGGACAAATTCCCTAAGCTCGGACGATAATTTCAAATCCAACTGTAAACTAAAAAGTTATATCCGAAATGCTAGAAAAAGTCAAGACAAAAAAATCTTTTTTTTTCTTTAAAGTCAAATATCTTCTAAACTATGAGAGATACGAAACCACACGTGGTGACATTTTTGTATTTTATCTTTAGCTTAACTGAAAGCGCTTTAAATTTTTAAAATCGGATTACATTAAAAAAATTTACGTGCCCCAGAAGTTTTTTTTGAGTCCCTAGTGGTTAACTTTGGCCCACTATAACTCCTCTCGTGCTTAAGCCAGAAGGCCACCGATGTACGCGTTATAAAGCCGGACTTATCCTCTAAAGATGTTCGAAGTTTCAGATAAATCCAATTAGCAGTTTAGAAGTTCCAGATTTATTACCATTTATTTTACAAAAGTCCCCACTGTGCAGTGTTATCAGAGATGCAGGGTAATCATACATAATAACTCAATATCTTGGGTACTTTTTCTTTAGAAGACTTTAAGTGAGGAAAAAAACATTTTTCTTATTACAAACTATAAAATTACCAAGTTTTTGTGCATGTATTCACATAATTGTAAAGTTATTGTAATAAAATATGTACATTAGGGTAGTTCGAATTGTGTGCATGTAAAAAAAAAAGAAAAAGAAAATTCACAAAAAAATCGGGAATCTAAACCTATTTCGCCCAAAATCACTATAACTATTTTCTGCTTACAATACAAACACCGGCACACAAAAAAAATGGTCTGTACATTTCGCTGAATCCGAATCTTAGCTAATTTTGACTCGTATAGCATTAAAATTTCGAATAAATTCGCAATTTACTCGAAATTTTAAGGGTATACGAGCCAAACGGATATCAGATTCGAATTCAGCGCGTTGAAATACATGTATGTAGGTGAGTCTAGTCAAATGTACAGAACACTTTTTTTTTCACGTGTTACTGTATCAATCTTCATGTCGCTTACGCGTAATAGTGTTTGATTTCAGATCCATGTTTTTTTTTTAAGTTTCTTAGAACTAAGCTATGAGTTTAGTCGAACTGTATGGGTTTATAACTAAAGAAATTTAATTATTTTTGGTTTGAGTTCGATTTTAATTTAATTTTTCAATTAAATTATATTTTTATAGAGAGATAAATGTGAAGCATGTAGACAAAGAAAATTTGGACTGCGCGGAGGGTTGAACTGACGTTGAAAACCGCCGACTTTGGTCGAGTGGTCTAAGCGGTAAAAAGCTCTGATGAGATTAGCGGGAGCTATCGAAACGCCAGTTCAACTCTCCGCGCAGTCCAAATTTTCTTTGTCTACATGCTTCACATTTATCTCTAAACAAAAATATAATTTAATGGAAAAATTATATTAAAATCGAACGCAAGCCAAAAAAAATTAAGTTTCTTAGAATTTACCGTAGGTCTCATCTTTGCATTACCTTTGTTTTTTAATTTTTCTTCAAGCTCACAATTCGAACGACCCTAATGTACATACATAGTTGTATAATTCGTTTATTGACAAAAGAACTAGGGATTCTGAAGCAAACAAGTATCCGTATTAAAAATTTAAAAAGTGTTTCAAGTGTCATAAATTAACATTTAAGAACGAACATGCACTGGCTCGCTTTTTCAAAATACAAACAAACGGACAGACAGACATACAGACATACAGACGGACATACATACATATGTACATGCATACTTCCCTACATTAATAATTAGCCGGAAATATGAAAGTTTTCATTTATCGTATTTGTGTGTTTAAAAAAAAAAGAAAATAGAAATAAAACAAAAGCGAGTGAAAAATGATCTTAAGAAATGAATGACTCAATAATACTAGAGAAAAAATGTAAATAAAAAACAATATCCAAGAAATTATTACACTATAAATATTGATAGAAACTCACACAGACACACACACACACACACACACACACACACACACACACAAGGAGCATTGATTGAAGAAACAAAAAAGAATGGAAGTGCGCTATATTTAGGTATTTACCCTTCACCTAAATGTAACCTGACCAGACATCCCGCTTTAGGCGGAACTATCCCACTTTTAAGAGTTCAATCCCGCCTAAAAGTTTGTATCCCGCTTTCTCCTGCTTTTTCGAGTTTCTAGATTTATAATTCTACTGATTAAAAAGATATCTTTCTCTTTTTTCAGCCAGTACAACTCATTGAGTTAAACCCCTTTAAAATTGAAAAAGTGCATTTTTAGACGTTGTTTCAAAACTCATTACTTCAAAATTTCTAATCCAACAAAGATATTTAGGGTCATATACATAACGAAAACTTGACATGAAGTTAGCATGAGTGACAAAATTAAACTGGATATTGCCGAGTTTTTCCATATACTATTTTTATATTAGAAATGATCACGGCATATAGCCCCATGAGTCTCAGCTACAATCTACAGTGATTTTTAAATTAAAATTTTATATCAAAACTCGTTAAGAAGCTGCAGCTCAATTTCGTAATTTTTGCTAACACCATGCCAAGTTTTCATTATGCATACGGCCGTTAATTATCTAGGATTTAGTTCATTTATTTATATTTTTCAATTAAATTTGTTTTATTGAGAAAGGAATTTTCAAAGTATGTAATAACTAAAAAGAAAAAACTCTATTCTGTATAGGCGTCGAACTAATGTTTTCGAGATCAATCACTGTCTCATCATCAGAGTTCTTGTCATACCTATTCCCAGTGTGAGGGTGGTGAACTCAAGTAGGCACCTAACATTAAAAATGTTTTATAGCTCCAAAACTGAAATTCAACGATCTTAACCCAGAATAATCAACAATATTTAGTTAAAAAACCATACACACAGAAAAATTTCCATGTAAAATTGTCGAAAACCAGGTTAATTTAAAATTTTTCGGTAGTGATTTTGCTTCATAGGTGTTTCATGCTAATCGAAATGATTTACAATGCTCTTGAAAGAAAATTGTTCCTTTTGAATTAACTATATATCATGTTGATTTAATATTCCAGTAAAGTTAAATCAAAATGAAGTTTATACTGAAATAATATGAAAAATCATATTGAATCAAAGTAACTTCGAGTTGAAACAACGTGAATTTGATATTGAAATAACATGAAGAATCAAAGTTATTTCAAGTTGAAACAACGTGAATTTGATATTGAAACAACACGAAGAATCATGTTAAATTAAAGTTATATCAAGCTGAAACAACATGACTTTAATGTAGCTATTTTATTAATTATTTTACTGAGACTTAACGTTTATAACAAAATTGTTTTAAATTTTCGCTGGTAATTCGTTTTTTGTCGTCTACATAGACGACACATGTAAGAATAAACAACAAGTCACACAACTAAGCAGAACAGTGAATTGTAGCAATGAACAAAGCAAATAAACACTAACACACTCAAACGATAAATTATTTCTTGTAAATTTAATATGATTTCCAATCAAAATTGCAGCATGTGGATTTTACATTCCTTTTTTTCTGTGTGTATAGTTCGACTAAAATTCATAACTTCAATTTAAAAATTTCTCTATTAAGATGAAAAAAAGATTAAGAAAAAGTCTTGAAAGCAAAACGCTAAAACTAATTTTGTGCTGAACATATCTGTGGCTTAGTGCTAAAAGGGCCAATGTCAAATTATTCACTTTTGAGAAAAGTGCAATTTGAGTTTAAGTTTTCTATAGTCACATTGCCTAGCAAAAAAAAAATGCAATGCTTAACTCAAAACAGTAAAATATTGACCTTGGCCCTTTAGCACCAAGCTACAGATATAATAAAAATACGTAAGTTACAAAACAAAATTTTTCATTTACAACCCTGCTATTGCGCGTTTTTTTTTGTAGAGCAGTGTTGCAAGCCGCTCTGGTGTCAAGTAGAGGCATTGAGCTGCTTAAGCTGTGTAGCCATTTTATTAGTTATTTTACTTCGCCGACGGTTTTGCTACAATACCGACGAAGGAGGATGCTGCAGGAAAGTGCATTAGGATATGTTAGTATTAATCGCTGCCGGTACTGCCAAAGTGATCAGAGCTATTCCTTCATCACTTTAACAGTCCAACAGCAACCAACACAATAACACACCAATGCACATGAGAAAAATGCATGATGTTATTGGCTTGCCTGGAACCAGTCTTGAACTCAAGACCTTAAGGTTTGTAGTCAAACGCGCTAACTACTCAGCCAACAGCACCCTTAATTGGCTTATTTATGTGGACATTAGCAAAATTAGTATGAACACTAATATTCTTTTTAAAGACGAGTGAGTTATGCTGTGCGAATGATTTTATTAGTGCTATGTTCTTCGGAAAGGTCTTTTTTTTTAATCTCTATTATCATATGAAATGATTTTTCTTTGTATAATTGGCTATTAGTCTATCTTCCATACATATCACCTCTTTTGGTTTCTTAATTCACGAAACTATATTGTACGTTTTTTACTTTTCTTGGTATTTTAGATTATTTCTTACCATTTCACACACATCATTAGGCAATTAGATGTTTCCTTAAAAATTATTTTAAAAAGACAAAAAAAAAAACAAAAATTATTATGCAATATCGAAACCATAAAACAATTCTGCATGCTTGCGTAAATTAAATTTGCATTATTAATAAAGCACATAATAAACATGTTATATATGAAATAATAATAATAAAAAATAAAAACAATAAGTAAATAACAAAAACTTTGGCGATAAAAACCCATAAAATAAAAAACAAAATGTGTAAACAAAAACGAAAATATATGGATTTTTAGTTTATACAAACTTCATACTCATAATTGGTACTTTCTTTTCCTACAGTGCACTGTAACATAATGAACACACACATAAACATTAGGGGTACGTTATTTTTTAAAGTGGAAATATTTTTAGTCTCACCTCCCAAAAAGTTGAGGCTTGAAATTTTTAAACTTATGGGTATTTTTTGTTATTTTAATAGTTATTGGCTTTTTCAATATTTTGCCGTTTATTTTGTTAAATATATGATTTGGATAAAAGTCGTCGGTAAGGCAAAAGCTGTTGGAAACTTCACAGCCAACAACTTTTCGGAAGAAAATTTTTCATTTTGAGGGTGCTGTTGGCTGAGTAGTTCGTGCGTCTTGAGTTCAAGACTAGTTTCAGGCGAGCCAACAACTTTAGTTTATGTTAGACCACTTATCAATTAAGATTTGCTTCAACGTTTGGGTTTCACAATTAAGGAATTTAAACAACCTTTTCTCTGAAGAGATCAAGCATTTTTCCTATGTGCTTTGATGTGATATTGTGTTGGTTGTTGTTTGACTGTTAAAGTGATGAAAGCATTACACTGATCACCTTGGCAGTACTGACAGCGATTAATACTAATATATCCTAATGCATTTCACAACACCCTCCTTCGTCGGTATTGTAGCACAACCGTTGGCGAAGTAAAAGAACTCATAAAATGGCCAACACAGCTTTAAAAAAAAACAGGTCATTGCCTCCACTTGACACCAGAGGGGCTGCAACACTGCTCTACAAAAAAAAAAAAACGCGCAATAGTAGGGTTATAAACATGTATGGGCAAATGCAAAATGAAAATGCAAAAAGAGCGAACGATGTGTACATACACAAAATTGATTGAGAGCAAAAGAGCATAAAACCAACAAATGCAAACGTAAACAAACCAATACAGTGCCACACATGCAAAGCTTTCAATGTAGTGGTGCCCATACCTGGTTATAAAATTTATAAGAGAAGTAAGTAACACAATCAGGCAATTAATGCCTACCAGTTAATTAATTAATGTGTTACCTTCTTTGGCAAAGGGATAGTGTAGAGAGAACAGGTGGTGAAGTGTGAGAGAGGCAGAAAGCTTAATTCATTTATAATATAAGTGAATTAAGCTTTCTGCCTCTCTCACACTTCACCACCTGTTCTCTCTACACTAGCCCTTTCCCCAACAAGGTAACACATTAATTAATTAACTGGTAGGCATTAATTGCCTGATTGTGTTACTTCTCTTAAAAAAAATATAAAATGATGTCATATTTTTCGACTTGTGGGTGTTTAATTATGCCGTATAAGTGTAATTTAATAAAATTTCATTCATAAGTTGGCACGGGAAGGCATGGTTTCACGGGCGTGAAATTTTTGGAGAGTCATTTTCGCATCAACCCTCAAATTTTTGAGGCGTGAGACTTGAACATTTCCATAAAAGAAATTTTCCCATACAAATAATGGCCACCCTAATAAACATGCATATTTTTAATACATAATTATAAGTAAACTCTGTATAAAGTAGATTCTACTGCTACGTGTGGATGAAGTGTTTTTCTCTTTTATCTTCCGCATGATGAGCACAACTAAAATTAAATTAAACAAAAATAAATAAATACAAAATAAAAAAACTAAAGTGGTTTTACTGGTTTCTTCACTTATTTTTAGTTATTTTTAAAATAACCAAAACAAAACTTAAACGTCAACCGAAGAAATAAGAGAAACAAAATGTAAGCAACGCTTAAGGCATGGATGTTTGTAAACGAAATGAGATATCTTTTTTATAATTATTACACCCTTTGCTACTATTACACGCAGAGAAAACACATGGTTGTAGCATGTTTGCCACAATAATGTCATGTTTGATGAAGTTAATATATGATTGTTGAAAACAAGTTATTATTGTTTTAAAATATAATTATGTTGCTACATACAAACTCATGTTTACATTTAACATCATATTACACGGTTCGTGAATTTTACGACAAAAATGCTCCACTATATACATAAAGATGCATTTACTCTCAAAAAAAGAGTTATAACCATTTTCATACATGATTAAAAAGCAGGCTAGGGGCCATTCACACATTACGTAAGGCCCAGGGGGGGGGGGGTGTTAAAGATTTGTTACGGATTAGATAATTTATACTGAAAATTTGGTAAAAAGCGTTACGAAGGGGAGGGTGGGGGGGGGGGGGTATAAAACCTTCAAAAATAGCGTTACGTAATATGTGAATAGGCCCCTAGTTCTTCTTTCAAATAAAACTAATTTTAACAAAATCGACCAACAATATTAAAAGTTATGTGACTTCAATTATGCGACCTAACTCGATATCGTATCGCCAAAACGGTGTATCAATGTCTCCCTAATAAATTTCTTTTTCTAAAATCATTTCTGTGAAGATACCTTTTAGAACCAAATATAACAATTGTATGTTCCTGAAGTATGTTTTTTTTTATAAATATATTTACTAGAGAAAATAATGATGGCACTTTCAGAACTTTTTAAGAATTTTGGTATCGATTTGTTAGTGCATATTTTTGCATATTTTACCATTTACAGCATGTTTTTTTATATATTTTTTTATTTTTATTTGTTTTTAAAGGAAAGTAACATAATCAGGCAATTAATGCCTACCAGTTAATTAATTATATGCTATCTATCTTCTTTGGGAAAGTGATAGTGAAGAGAGAACGGGCGGTGAAGTGGGTGAGTGGGTGAGAGATAGAAAGCTTAATTCATTTACAACTCTGCTATTGCGCGTTTTTTGTAGAGCAGTATTGTAGCCCCTCTGGTGTTAAATAGAGGCGTTAATTTGCTTCACGCTGTGTAGCCATTTATTACTTATTTTTACTTCGCCGATGGTTGTGTTACAATGCCGACGAAGAAGGGTGCTGTGAAGTGAATTAGGATATGTTAGTATTAATCGATGCCGTTACTACCAAAGTGTTTAGTGCTATGCCTTCATCACTTTAACTGTCCAGCAACAACAACAACCAAGACAATAACACACCGATCGATGCACATCATAAAAATTCATGATGTTGTTGGCTTGTCTGAAACTAGTCTTGAACTCAAGACCTCAAGGTTTGTAGTCAAACGCGCTAACCATTCAACCAACAGCATCACGTTTTAGTGATTTTTTCATTTTGGTGCTTTTTCGCTTTTTAGCGCTTTTTTCGATTTATTTTTTAAAGATTTTTTTCGTTTTTTGCGTTTTTCTTAGTTTCATTGATTTTTTTCGTTTTTGTTATTTTTTTCGCTTTTTGCCGATTTTTTTAGTTTTAAAGATTTTTTCGTTTTAGTGCTTTTTTCGTTTCTGCGCTTATTGTCATTTTGGCGATTTTTTTTTCAATTTTGGGGTTTTTTAATTTTGGCGATTTTTTCGTTTTTGTGCTTTTTTTCCTTTTAGCGCTTCTTCCTCATTTTGGCGATTTTTTTTAATTTTGGCTATTTTATTAATTTTGGCAATTTTTTTTTTATTTTGGGTTCTTTTTAGTTTTGGCGATTGTTTTCGTTTCGGCGGCTGGTTTCAGTTTTAGCACTTTTTTCTCATTTTGGCGATTTGTTCGTTTATTTGCGATTTTTTAGTTTTTGGTAATTTTTTCGTTTTGGTGTTTTTTCGTTAAATTTTTTTTTGTTTTGGTGTTTTTTTCGTTAAAATTTTTTTTTAAAAATTAATTTTGGTGTTTGTTTATGTTTCTTTGTGGCGATTTTTGTTTTTCGTTTTGGCGATTTACTTTTCGGCTTGTTCCTTGCATTACGTTAAGGGATGTCCATCCTTCAAATATTAATTTGCTCTTGAATTATTAATTTTGTTTGTTTCAAGTGGCTAATTATTACGGTTCATAAGACATAGCTTAATTTCAAGATTACATCACCTGATAGGATACCCTTTAGATTTTAGCTAGCTTGTTAGCATTCTTTACTATTGCCTTTAAAATGCTGCAATAGCTGTGAACAGATTTTCAGATTTTGGCTCTTACGGTTTCCAAGATGCAGATAATTGTCAAAATTACATGATGAAAATTACATTAACTGATAGAATACCGTTTAATTTTTATTTTATTTAAATTTTACTATTTATTGGTGTAGTCTGTATAATACACTAACCTTGAAAATGTCAATTGTCTATACATATTTCAACTGTCTGTATATTGCATTAAGATTTCAACATGTTTCGGTGCTCGCTTTAGAACGCCCTTTAATTTTCAGCTTTCATAAATATTTAGTATTTGTTTCATATTCTATGAAAATTTCAGGTCTGTAGCTTTGCAGTTCTCGAGAAAGAAGATTGTGACAGACAGACACACCGACGTACGGACAGCGTAGCGAAAACGATAGGATTCGTTTTCACTTTTGGTGTACGGAACCATAAAAAATGCTCAATCATAACTCTTAATGTCAGTTTTTGTAAAATAAAACGAAAATTTTGTGTGAGAAATTATATTGCCAACAAAAACAAATTATCGTATATTATTGTTGTTTTCAACATAAATTCTCACACGGAATTTTCGTTTTATTTTACAAAAACTGGCAGTTAATTTCCTCCTATGATTATTTTAAAACTTTTTTAGTGAACAGGATATATAGTCCTTTCAGGTCCTATACTTACTTTCAGGATATACCTACTTTCAGGATATACTTAGTTTTTGTGAATCATTTTTTTCTCGTAAATTTCACTCCCACACAAACTGTGTTCAAGAAACATGACATTGTTGTCGCAATCACATCTTTTCTTTGCGTGTACGTGGTTAAAACACACCACTAAAAAAAGTGAAGTAACTTCCAATTCAATTTGTTTGTGACCTGTTCATTTCGTGTAGATGCTTTTTTAGTCTTTGAATGAAATAGGTAGTAGAAAAAAGTTAAATAAAATATATATATTTGTTAACAACCTGTATTATCAGCTCTAGCAGCAACACACAAAAGAGAGCACAAAAACCAGACTCCACAAAAGAAGAAAGAAAAAAAAAATGAAAGTGTTTCTTACGAAATGTCAGCAAGACCAAGAAAGTGGATAAAAACACTGAACCATTACAGAAAAAAAAAACGGAAACTATTAAAACATTTTATACATTTTATCAGCGATAAAGTTTGGCTGCCAAAAGGTTGAGCATCTTAACATGACTGCTCTGACATATCACCATATAAATATACGAAATTATTAATACAAGTATGGCCAACGGACGACACAATCGCCCGTATTCTAGATATGAATAATTTCGTTATGGTTCACATACAAATTATTCAACCTCATAAAAATCTCTTTAAAAACGGCCACACAATCTATAATGCAACTATGTACATATGTATAATTAGTTAATGATACACACCCAGCAAAAATAAATTTGGTACAAGTAAGCAGGTAGATTAATAAGAAGTGCTTCGGAGAAGCGGAAAAGCACACAGTGCATCCCCTCTGCCTTACGAGGATGCAATAACGTAAGCGAGCGAAGAAACTTACCACACACACCATTAATTTGGTCGGCTATTTATGTTTTTTCATGTGTTTTAAACACCAAGTTTTTTATTCAACTCAAACTTTTTTATAGTGCATCATCTCTCGCTTACTTGGGTACAAATATGGATACGAGTGTGATTTTTGCTTCGTCATTTAATTTTTCTATTCTTGCATTGAATTGTGTATGGAAATAAATGTGCCTCGATAGCTTAGTGGTTAGTGTTCTAGTCTATCATGCGGAGATCGTGGGATCGATTCCTGATTCAATACCCAAACAAAAAGTATTTAATAAAAGTAAATTGTAGTGTAATATAATTTCCAATTGTATTTGTACCATTTAATACATAAATAAATATAAAAACAACATAAAATAATGGCAAATAAAAAATTAATCCAAGTGTGGTAAAATTGTGATATAAAGAAAAAAAATTTTTTTAATTATATACATATAAAAAAGACATGAGGTTAATGCATCTAGGATGCGCAGAAAGAAGCTCATGCTTCCAAACCTACCGAGTGGGACATCCCATACAAAAATCATGTAATACCGAATCAGGTTGGTAAGGGAGAGTACCGAAATCTCTCCCTTACAAACGTGCTTCCGGTAGATGGATATTTTTGCTAAGCAGTAACTTTCCTATAGGGAACTTAAATGAATTCAGTAAAGTGAGTACACACAGGCATGTTCTGAAAATCACATGGTTTTAAATCACATGTGACTTTAAAATCAATAATAGTCCTGCAGACTTTTTTAATATCATATACGAAATATTGGAAATGATATTTAATGTTCTATACAATAGAAAAATTAAAAAAAAAGATTGAACAAATATCTGCATGACCATTATAGATTTTAAAATCACATGTGATTTAGGGCCATGTGATTTTCAGAACATGCCTGATAGTTCCCTTTTTTCTTTTTGCGATTTTTGTTTTGTTTTTGGGAACTTTTTTCACTTTGAGTTTTGTTTTCGTTTTAGCGTTTTTTTTTCGTTCTAACGACTATTTCGTTTTTTGGCAATTGTTTAGTTTTGGTGATTTTTTTGTTTTAGCGATTTTTTTCGGTTTTGGCGATTTTTTTAAATTATAGCTATTTTTTAGTTTTAGCAGTTTTTTTGTCTTGGTGCTTTTTTCGTCGTGCCTCATTTTTCGTTTTTGTGATTTTTTCGTTTTGGCGATTTTTTTTCGTTTTATCGTTTTTTTTAATTTGGCGATTTTCTTAGATTTAGTGTTTTTTCGTTTTGGTGCTTTTTTCGTTTTACGGCTTTCGTTTTGGCGATTGTTTTAATTTCGGCGATTTTTTACTCATGGTTTTGGTGCTTTTCTGGTTTTAGCGCTTTTTTTTGTTTTGGGTATTTTTAGGTTTTGGGATTTTTTAATTTTGGTGGTTTTTTAGTTTTGGCAAAAACAAAACACCTAATGAACTAAATCGATTTATTGACCGCTCTCCCCTTTTGTTCCTATTCAATTCTTATAATTCTTCCACGTAAAAACATAGCAAAAATGTCTTGGTGGCCATTCACATATTACGTAACGCTCCAGGCGGGGTTAAAGATTTGTTACGGATTAGATACTTTATACTAAAAATTTTGTAAAAAGCGGTTGTATAAAACCTCCGAAAATAGCGTTACGTAATATGTGCATAGGTCCTTATTGTTTTTATTTTCTTTGCAAAAGCAATTGGTTGTTGTTGTTGTTTTCAACTTATATGCATGATTTAAACGCTTATAGCTCCCAAAATACTGAACCGATTTTAACGAAATATAGATTGTGCACATCTGTGAATAAATATCTTCAAAATAGTATAGGTTTTTGTCAAAATCGGCTATATAAATAATATGAGCCGTAAACTGCATCATAAAGAATGGTCACGCCTGTTAATTACACTGTACAACACGAAAAAATTACAGGTTTCTTTAAACCGATTCTGGTAGAGGAGACCAAAAAAAGTATACGTGTGTTGGCGTTTTGCAAGATCACATCGCAATTTTATTTTAGAGGAGATTAAACTTTCCCCATTTTTAGGTGTAGAGTATGTTCAGCAACTTTTTGTACATTTCTGAAAAAATGGGCAAAAAACTCGCATTCAGCGGCGATATAGACTGCTTAAACATTCTACAAAAATATTCGCCATAAAATTCTACTTTGGGGCCTTTAAAGAGACCCAAGCTCCAGACTCAACTCGGACGCTAGAAATCATAGAAAAATTTGTTTAAGGCTTAACTTCGCACTTATGAACAATTCGTACTCGGCATAGAAAATCTTGTAAGCCTTACGTTTGAAGTACACGATGTGTGTTGCATTTCTATGTACAAGACCACGAGGAAAATTTTTGTACAAGATTTTTTCTCGCTATATCGCTGCTGAAGGGGATTTTTTTGGTCCCTTTTTTAAGAAATATACAAAAGAGCCATAAAACGAAGAGTTAGAGGGTTACAATGTTCCAGAAAAATATTTGCCCTAATATTTTTTACAAAGTTACCCTACACATCAGATGTAAAGATCACATAGCTTCATGTATCGATATGCTGCATGATCAGGCCAAATCAAAATTCCGATGTGACCTTGCAAAACGCCGATACATGTACATATATATTTTTTGGTCTCCTCTACCAGAATCGGTTTACAGACCCCCTTAAATGTGAAAAAAGATTCGAAAATGTTGTACATATAGTGTTATTTAGATTTTCAATCTAATTTCGTAGCAATATGTTAATTAGCATTCAAACTCATTACAAGTTTAATGAAAGCTTTTACTAGGCAGATATCAAGAAATATAGATACAAACAAACATTAATACGAGTATGTAACTATAACTTTTTGAAATAATAAATTTAAGATCAAACGTTATGAATCATAAATTAAAAATTAATTCTTAATTTTAATCTGTCACTTCAGTTTTGTTACATATTTTTTGTATTTTTGTATTTTTTGTATTTTTGTTTTGTGTGTTTCGTTGTCTTTTTTTTTAAGTTTTTAATATTTCAATTCACTTCAGTGATTCGATACGAAATAATTGTGCAAAATGTTGTTGTTACTTATGCTGCACGTACGAAATTGTGAAAATGTTTTTGTTATTATGTATTACTACGAGTACATATATCTCTTGGCATATTAACAGTTTTGAATTTCAATATACAACAGATCTTTTTTTTTTGTAGCTGTTGTGACTATTGCTTAAACACTAAACCACAAAAACGATTTTCTTGGTCAGTAAATGAATAAAAGATAAATATCGTAATAGAGTTTAACAAAAAAGCTTATGATGACAATGGCTTTTAAGCAGGATTGCTGCAAGAAAAATTGATGCAAATGCAAAAACCATATTGGCAACGATGAAAATTAAAATAAAACAATTGAAAACGAGTTTTGCAGTTTTGAAATAATGAAGCTACAAAAAAATTAAAATAAAAGTTGCAGAATAATACATTTGCATGAAACTCATTAACGAAATTTATTTACTCGCATTTGAATTAAAAGAAAGATGCAAAATTTTTTCTATTTCAAATTATTTATTTTTTATTCAAATTATTTTTAATTACACTATTATTTTATTACGAAAATAGTAGTAGATTGGAGAAAAATTCGAAAGATCTGCATTTCACTTAGAAAGTTAGGAAAAACTTGGTAATGTGTTGTCATTACCAAACAACATACTTTTCAACCACAAACTACTTACCGCCTGAATTACTTTACAGTAGTTGGTTCAATTACTAACTAGTAAATAAACTTTGGCAGAGTAGTAGTGTATCTGCTTATCATGCAGACGATAAGCAGTTCAACGCCTGGGGAGGCAAAATGGATTTTTCTAAATTGTGTTCAATTCTTGCAATTATTTACATTTACAATTTTACATTTACATAAAATTTCATTTACAATGGAAAGGGGTCTTTACGAATCCCTTTTCGTTTTTCCCCTTTGTTCGTCTTGGCAATTTTTTCGTTTTGCTTTTTTATTTAATTTAATTTAATTTAATTTTATTTTTTAGCTCTTTTTTGTTGTTTTTTGCGATTTTTTGGTTTTGGCGCTTTTTTCGTTTTTTGCAATTTTTTTGTTTTTTGCCGATTTTTTCGATTTGGTTTTAGATTTTTTTGTTTTAACGTTTTTTTTCGCTTTTTGCCGATATTTTTTTATTTTAGCGACCTATTTAAGCTTTAGAGCACTTTTTCAGTTTTTGCGCTTCTTTCGGTTTTGGGGATTTTTCGGTTTTTGGTGATTTTTTTAGTTTTAGATTTTTTTTTTGGTTTTGACACTTTTTTCGTTTTGGCGATTTATCGCTCTTTGGCGGTTTTTTTTAGTTTTGGTGCTTTTTCTCTTTTGGTGGTTTTTTCCAATTTTTGGTGATTTTTTTCGTTTTTTGATGATATTTTTAGGATTAGCGATTTGTTTAGGTTTTAGTGTTTTTTCGTTTTGACGACTTTTTTCGGTTTTTGGTTTGTTTTAGTTTTTAGTTTTAGTGATTTTTTGCGTTTTAGCGATTTTTTTATTTTAGTGCTTTTTTCATTAAGCGTTTTTTTTCATTTTGGTAATTTTTCCGTTATTTTTAAATTTCAAGAGTTTACCTCCTACGGTTTCCAAGATACAGCAAATTGTCTAAATTATATAATCAAAATTACATTAACTGATAGAATACCCTTTAATTTTTATTGTTTTAAATATCAGTGTCAATTGGTGTAGTCTATTCTACAGACTACACCAATTAACACTAAATGATGAAACAGAACTGGGGCTAGACGAGTTTTTCCATACAAATTGTCATTAATCATACGCCGTAAAAAGCAGTAATGGGATATAATCTATTTTATTTTGAGAACGTTTTTCTCATGCTTTCAGTTTTAGCCACTCATTCTCTCAACAATGTGGCCGTGTTTTAATAAAATTGCATACATTTTTCAAACGAAATATAAGAACAAAAGAAAATAAACAATAATATGAGAGGATTTTGAAGCTACTGCCGTCGATTTAGTTTTGGGCCTGTTTATTTGGCAGCGTTTTTGCCTGAAGCTGCAGACTTAATTCTGTTTCATCATTAACTTTGAAAATTTAAAGTGTCTGTATATTACATTAGTATTTAAAATTTTTTTGGTTGCTCGCTTTAGAAAACCCTTTCATTTCTAACTGTCATACATTTGTTGTTGTAGCGGCCAAAGTTTTACATATTCTGTGAAAATTTCAGGTCCGTAGCTCCTACGGTTGCCGAGAAAACAGCCTGTGACAGACAGACAGACGGACAGACAGATAGACAGACGGACAGACAGACATACAGAGAGGCGGACAGCTTAGCGATAACATTAGGGCTCCTTTACACTTTTGGTGTACGGAACCCTAAAAATCGAACATTTAAGTCGTTACATCTTGAAACGGCAATCAAATTAAAAGTTGTATTAATTGTTTAAAACTCTAAACAAAATCATCATTAAAAGAAAATAAAATTTCAACTCAAACTCTTTTTATGTGAAACAACTCAACAGACTCTGACTGACAAATACAGACAGACGACATTCAGCCAACTCGCAGCAGCATCAATCACAGAGAAAAGTTTTATTATCAAAGTTTTTCTTCTTATATTTTCATTCTTAGTTTTTTATTTATTTTTTATTTTTAATAACACTGAAGATGAGACAACAAGTTTGTTTTTGAAATCTTAAAAAGATTTTTGTGAAAAACAGAGACTTAAAAAACAAGCAACAAAACAACTTGTTAATTAATTTTCTATTTTGGTGTTTAAATGACATGGCCGTTAGATTTTAACATAATTACATTTTGATTTATTTCAATACAAAACATGATTGAGGTGAAAATTATTAAGATAATTAATTAGATTTTGTATATCTTTATATTTTCATTGCAGGTATGTAAATGAAGTTTTAAATGGAAAAGAGCTAAAAGAAGTATATATGGATTTGTGCAAAAGTTTTTATGAATAAACAATTAATTGAGGATGCAAGGAAAATTTTAGTGCAGGGTATTTTAAATATTTTGTTTTAAAAAGTTCGTAACATTTTATTCAGAAACAATTGCAAATGTCACAATATTCTATGAGACAACAAGGGACTAGTTAATTATTTTCAACCTACACAACAGAACATAAAGGCGCTGTTTTGGGATGCAGCAGCTAGCCCTCATCAGTGCTCCTGCCCCAGTAGGAAGAGAACCTGTCAGAAGGCAATTCATGTGTCTGGGTCCAAAGGACTAAAAACCGGTTCCAGTTCTAGAACTTTACATGAGAGCGACTTGGCACTTATCTGACGTTGTCATTGGAGGGTGGTAATTGACATAATTAAGATACTCAGTGATAGGTTGTAAATCCAAATTTAAGGAGGAAGATTATGTAGGAGAAAGAGAATGTAGAGCAGCTCCTCTATCATTGCCCCCCTCTCTCTGAAAAATGAGCGTTTTCCATAAGCAGTCCGCTGCTGCAAGATTTAAAAGACTTTTCGGACTGTGACATCAGGATGATAAAATCGCTTATCCAGTTGTTGAAAGATTTTAGCACTGAACCGAATGAGGAAGTGTACACTGAAAATAGTCCATGCAAAGTTTTACGAAAAAAAACTTTCGTAGTTACTTTCTTCGTAGAATATATGAAACTTACGTAAATTTTACGAAAAAAGTTTTAATCTATTTTTTCAATTTTACGAAAGTAAGGAAAACCTTTCTTAGTTATTTTTTTCGTAGAATATACATATCACACTTTCGTATGTTCTACGAAAAAAGTTTTAGTCCATGTTTTTTCAATTTCACGAAAGTAACGAAAACCTTTCCTAGCTACTTTTTTTTCGTAGAATATACGAAACTTTTGTATATTTTACGAAAAAGGTTTTAATCTATTTTTTCAATTTTACGAAAGTAACGAAAACCTTTCTTAGTTACTTTTTTCGTAGAATATACATACAAAACTTTCGTATATTTTACGAAAAAAGTCTTAGTTTATGTTTTTTCAATTTCACGAAAGTAACGAAAACCTTTCCTAGCTACTTTTTTTCCAAAATATACGAAATTTTCATATATTTTACGAAACAAGTCTTAGTCTGTATTATTTCAATTTTAAGAAAGTAACGAAAACCTTTCGTAGTTACTTTTTTTGTAGAATATACGAAAATTTCGTACATGTTACGAAGTAAGATCAACATGCAATTTTATAATTGCATGAAAGTAACGAAAACATTTTAAAGTTAACTTTTATTTTGTAAAATGTACGAAGTGAATTTTAAACTAAAATTTTATAGTTTTACGAAAGGAACAAAAATCTTTCGAAGCTATTTTTTTTCGTAGAGTGTGCGGAAACTTCGTACATATTACGAAATTAATTACAAACTAGGATTTTATAGTTTTACGAAAGTAAGGAGAAGTTATCTTGGTCTTGTTTTATTAAATGTAAGATTTTTTATTATTGAACGAAATAACATCAGTAAAAAAATTATAGCGACTTGAGGTGATCTTGTCTCTCTACGCGTCTTCTCTTCAGGTAACACAAGCGGACCAGTTAGGTCTCAGGTGGGCTGGTTTTTAGGGTTCCGTACACTAAAAGTGTAAAGGAACCCTATTGTTTTCGCTATGCTGTCCGTCTGTCTGTCTGTCTGTCCGTCTGCCACAGGCTGTTTGCTCTAGAACCAATAGAGCTACAGACCTGAAATTTTCACAGAACATGTAAAACTTTGACCGCTACAACAACAAATATATGACAGTTAAAAATTAAAGGCTGTTCTAAAGCGAGCAACGAAACATGGTGAAATACTAATGTAATAAACAGACACTTAACACTGATATTTAAAACAATAACAATTAAAGGGTGTTCTATCATTTAATGTAATTTAGACAATTTGCTGTATCTTGGAAACCTTAAGAGGCAAACTCTTGAAATTTTTAAAATCGCTAAAACTAAAAAATTCCAAAATAAAAAAAATTTCAAAACGAAAAATCACCAAAATGAAAAAGCACCAAAATTAGAAAAAAAACGCTAAAACGTAAAAAATCACTAAAACTAAAAAGATCAACAAAAAACTAGAAAAAACGCAAGAAACCGAAAAAAGGCATTAAAACGAAAAAAGCACTAAAACCTAAAACAAACGCTAAAACTAAAAATACCGTCAAAAAACGAAAAAAGTCGCTAAAAATAAAAAAAATTACAAAAATGAAAAAAGCACCAAAAACAAGAAAAAAAGCGCCAAAACTAAAAATATCTTTAAAAACCGAAAAAAAGTCGCTAGAACTAAAAAGATCACCTAAAACCGAAAAAACCGAGAAAAGCTCCAAAACTGAAAAAAGCGCCAAAACTAAAATAAATCGCTAAAACTAAAAATATTGTCAAAAATCAAAAAAAACGTTAAAACAAAAAACTCCAAAACCAAAAAATCGCCGAAACTAAAAAAAATCGGCAAAAAAACAAAAATTGCAAAAAACAAAAAATCTAAAAAAACGAAAAAATTAAAAAAAAGTGTCAAAACAAAAAAAAAATCGCTAAATCAAAAAAAAAAAAAAAAAAAACATACTTAAACTATAAAAATAAAAAACCTAAAATTAAACAAAAAAACAAAAACGAAAAAATTTTCAAAATGAGAAAAAAAAGGTAAAAACGAAATGGGATCTGTGTGTATTTGTACGGAACCCTTCGTGTGCGAGCCAAAGTCGCACTTTACTGAATTTATTTACTACTATTACAGAACCTACATTTATTTAAACTTCAGCATCTTACATTTCAAGCACTCTATTTAATTCTATGATTTTTACATCTTTTAAATGCATATTAATATTATTTAATTTTATACTGTCAACAAAAGGTTAAAGGCAATCTAATCTATTAAAACTAATCCTGTCTATTGCAGTATCTATTTTGTATTTAGATATTTTAATATTACTTTGAAAAATTAATATAATTTTCCTTGTACTACTACTCATATTTTATAAATCCATTTCCTTATTTAATCAAAAACAATTTCTAAAACTTAATTTCTTTTCTTGAAAACTAACTAAGAGAAATTAGCTTGAAATACAAAACAACTCCTTTTAAGCATTTTCATAATAAATAAACAAAATTTCCTTATCAAGAAAATTCTTGTTTAAGTTATTTCCCCTTCCTCCGCTCCCTGCCATTATAATGGAAATTCTAATTTGACTTAATAAGTCTTATTAACAGAGAATGAATAAGTTTCTTATGAAGTTTAAGTCGTAACTGGTTTATGTTAACGGTTTTATTATATTTTTTGTTGCATTATGCTTTTAGCACTTTTTAGACAAATAAGAAGCAGAAAAAAAGTCGAACAAAAAGCAACATTATTAACACACATTTTGTTTTTGCTTGGGAAATTACAATTTTTATAAGTATTACAATTATAGATAAACAACAAGATACGAAAGTTTTAGTTGGGTTTCAGCTATAAATCCAAAGTGAGTTGTCATGGTTTAAACATGAATTCAAAAACTTGAAATGAACAATTGCTTAAAATATGCAACATTTTAATTTTGTATGGGTGAGCAATGACAAAATGTGTCATTTATTAATATGAAAGTTCTCATGACTTTTGTTATTTGATAACTGATTTACATTTTTGACAATAAGCTTTCTACTCTATCTGTGGTCTAGTCATTAGAAATTGCTCTCTCTCTCTCTCTCTCCCATATTTATGAAGCCCGCTTATAACGTTGTAATCTATAAAAGCTTCGAGCCTTCCAATCCGTGGCTTATTTGTAAACAAAATAGTTTAACAAAATTAAAATAACAAGAAACTAAAAAATATTAATGCCGTTTAAAATCACATTAGAAAGATGCAATGCACTTTTGCCTACAGTGTCGGAAAAAAATTAAAGTAGAATTTTCTCTTCTTACAGTGATGTTAAATAGTTCACACTATTTTCACTTCGAATGGCTTTACAGAACTCCAAACATAGGAAAGGATAAAACTACATCCGGTTTCGACAGCATCTCCGATCCCATATCGAAGATCCTTGAGAGTTGTCCGAACTGTGAAATTGTTGTTGCTGGTGATTTCAATGTGCACAGTTTTTCTTGGCATATTTCATGCGTGGAAGAGCAGCAACATAATACTCTCAACCTGACAAGTATGAAGTGAGTTTTAATGCACCTCTTGTTTAGACTTGGACCCAACTCGTTCGAACTCGCTCAGCAGCTCGTTTTAGACACAAACCTGTGATCAAACCCATTTAAAATACATGGGTATAATCATAGGTTTGTGTCTAAAACGATCTGCTGAACGAGTTCGAACGAATTGGACCCAAGTCTACTCTTGTTAGCTCACATCGTTGTACGATATCCGCCACCTTTTCGTTCTTAGAGCTTTGTAACGTTTGACGGTCAGCTACGAAGCGCATTTAAAATCTATCTACGAAAATGCTCGTTGGGCTCATCTCAACAACTTTTTTCGCCATTTTAACTTTGAAAACTATGTGTCCGATTGACCTGCATGTATTGGTTGTATTCTCGAGTAGTATGGCAAGACATCCGGCATCTGGGAGGTGGAGATCAAGGACTTATGGCCATGCCAGGATCTCAGATCAATTAGCACCGATACTGGAAACTCTCCAATTACATGGTACCTCATCTGGGACGGGAATAAGATAATATAGAAAGAAACTGCCTCTGTATTGCCTCTAACACTCCCGATGGAGCCAGCGTATTTCAGGCTGAATTATTGGCTATAAAGGAGGCGGCAAGACAAGAGTGTGCAAGGGAGAATCGGCATCTTTGTCGACAGCCAGTCAAAACGTCTGTCTCTAAGGGCACATACCGCTTTTTCTACTTTAGCCAGCCAGTGTAACGATGCACTAGCTAGGCTATATGGTCAGACTGACGTTACTATTATACCTCGCGAATGAGCTGGCCAGGGCTGGCTCTGGTACACAGAAAAAAATAAGTTTCGTTTTTGATAACAAAAATCCCGGTATTCAATAATTTTTTTTTCAAATTTCCTGTGATAAAGAATTCCCCTATATTGATAACAAAATTATTTCAAAATAAAAATATATATATATATATAAATTAAAAAAATGTTGACATGGCTGGAATACGAACCGGGGCTTTCCGGACGTAAAGCATACACTCTCTAGCTGAGCCATATCCCATTTATTTTTTTATGGGATACAACTTGTTTTAAGTACTTATGTATAAAAAGAAAAGAAATAACCGGCATGGAAAAGAAATACTTACAACGAAATATTTTATTATGTTAAAGATAAATGTTATTGAAATTCATATTTTTTTTAATAACATGGTTTTATTGAATATAATTCTTGTCTATTTTTTTCTGTGTACGGACGCCTCCACTGCTGAATCGGTAGCCATGACGATTGGCTCTACAAGAAACTATGTTTTCAAACCCTATTGTCAAAGAGCTGAAAACAGATAACGCAAGTTGAGCACGTGTAAAATAGCTAGAAAGATGTGGCCTTGGTACAGCGATAAGCGCACAGCACAATTAACAAACAGAAACCATAGGGACATCTCTAGGCTTATCGCAGTAGGGAAGGGACACTGGGCGATCGGTAGACATGATAGGGCTTACGCCTTTCCTACAATGTGTGCTGCCGTAGGTGTCGTGAACAAACTAAGGAGGAGACAGTTTTCCACTTTCTTTGCGAGTAACCATCCTTGCATCACTCGAGACACAAATTCTATTGTAATCGAATACTATGCGACCTATCAAAGCTATCAACGTTTGGTCTAGGTGATCTGATTAAATATCTTAATATGACGGGAAGGGATGTAGTACCTACTACCGGATCCGAGATCTGGGTTCGAACCTACATAGGTTGACACTGACGAGTGGAGTGGTCTATCAAAACGGAATCATCTTGATTCTACTTGAATGCTTGTGTGTAGCAGTCAGCCACGTAGACCAACCAGCCAACCAACCATGTTTTCTTGACAATAATGTCAATGGCTTGGCGGAAATGGTAGTAAACACCGCTTTGCTAGGAATACAACTTTTATTCCATCAAAACAAATCCCCATTAACCCCAGAACGAAAGGTTGGTTTAATCAGTCATCTAGCGCAGATTTATTGGGCAAGATCTTCGTGTACCGGAGTCCTAAGCTTTAAACGAGATGCCCCAGGATAGCAAGAGTATTGGGTTATTCGTTAAAAGAGTAGCTCGTCAATTCCCACTATTTTAAGAGATTTACTGACCCGATTGATAAAGTTAACAGTCTAGCTAAATTATTACTGGAAGCAAATCTCAATTGCCAGAAAACAATCCCCCACTGCCCGCGCGTAAAAGAGTACCTGTAACTATGCCAAACATATTATTTTTAGAGCGTGTAGCTAAAAAGGCTTTAGTGGATCTCAAATTAATTAAGTGTCCTGGACCGGTTGATATTCTAGCATTGATCTTGTAGCAGTGCTCTTCGACATTAGCATGTCGGTTGGCAAATATATTCAGCTTTTTGAATCGTTCTGCTGCAATCCCATTATCTTGAAAGGTTGCCAATGTAACGGCAATCCGCAAAAATGAAGATGCTAGTAACCCTGAAAATTTACCGCCAAATAGTAATATGCTCTGCACTTTCCAAATTGATGGAAAGTATGATGAATTTTCATCGTTTAAATTAGTTTTTAGTCCAACTTTCTTAAAGGAAGGTCTGCGGATGACTTACTGTGCTTCGTTTCGGAAAAATGGTGTCACTCTATACACCATTTCAGCGATAGTAAGGTAGTGGCTCTAGATATTTCTAAGGCGCCTGATAGAGTGTAGCGTGGTGTCCTTTTGTCAAAACTTGTTTCTTTTTTCATCTGTAAATATGGATGAGATAAGTATTTGGGAATTAGAAGCTCTTGATATTCTCGGTATTGAAATACACATATTTCAAATCTCGAAGGAAGCATTCAAGTGCTTCGGTTGGTTGAGATGGTGTAAGAGATACACCATCACTCCATCTGATCTCCTTAATATTTATACCACCTATATCCGATCTTAAATGGAATACATTTCTCATGTATGGGCCGGTGCTGCAAATTCTATTTTGAAGTTACTTGACCACCTGCAGGAGAGAGTGAAGAAGCTCATCGGTCGCAATAGAGTAACCAACTATATTGAGTGACACATCGGCGTAATGTGGAGTCTACTCGAGTATAAGGGAATGTGATCTAATGAGATCAGGGAACTTGTTCGCGAAAGTCACTGTTTTCTTATAAACCGCACGTTCTTCAGTAAGAGCTCATCCATTTTCGTTCTTTACTCGAACAGCTCGTATGTGCAATAAGCTCCCTGCAGATGTCTTTCCTGTCACTTTCAATGTGGAACACAAACACTACTCCCTCCCATAACCAATTTTCCTAGTTCCGGCACAATGTATTGCGTGAGTAGGTGTCACCTGTATGTTAGCGAAAAAAAAATATTTGGTCTTAGTAAGGTTAGGTTAGGTTAGATGGGCTGCCCTTACGCTACCGGATGTCCAGGATGCTATCTACACCCTAAACATTCCTACAAAGTTCTGGTACTCCGCATCCTGAGAACCACTCAGAACTTTTCACAAAGGCTAACAGGTCCAGGTACTGCAGAAAATGATTGCCTAGATGGTTAAGCCTGCGATCCTGTAGAGCCGGTCAGGCACTGGGATGATGTTGCAGTGACTCTTCTTCGTCGGAGCAGCAACTAGATAAGGCATACCCTAGACGTTCCGACATTCATCCGATCGTACAGTGGCCCGTAATGACTGCAACTAATAGTGCTAGCGACATTTTACTAAATGTCTTCCATCATGGTCCTAACTCTACTTGGTGAGGGCTAAAGAGTCTTGGATACTCTAAACGATGTGATTGTAAACCACCTGAGTTTCGTTTTCCATTTGGCAGCTCAACTAAGGGAATATCAATATCCCTTTGTGAGCCTAGTGCGTCCAGGGCCAAGCCTGTTCTTGTGTATTGATCAGCCATTTCGTTCCCCTGAATGACTTTATATCCTGGAACCCAAACTATCCTGGGCTTGAGTCGTTCAAACAGAGCCACAGACTGAATGCTTACCAGAACACACTTCGATTTCATTAACTTTGAATTTTAGGCCCTAATTGCGGTCTATGGTACTGGTCTCTGAGACAAGACTGGCAATTTATAACGCAGCTTCCGATTTTATAGCCGTCGGTAAAGACCGAAACTGCATGGTTTCGAATTAAGCAATTTCCCTTCTAGTCGTCCCTATTAGGCATCTCTACTGAGAAGCGTTTGTCAAAGTTAATGCAGGAGTCATGTACATCTCATAGAATGGTGACATGTCCAATACGGTCATGCCTGACTCTCTGAGTCTAAGGACAGACGAGTCTTTCCAAAGTTATAATACATTTTTTGCAAAGATCAGGTAATTTCACTTTATCGTAAGTAAAATCAATATTTATGCGTCCATTTTAATGAAATAATTTTTTTTATTTTTAGCATATCTGGCAAATGTTGAGTTTTTGCCATTTTCGATTTTTATAAGTTTCTAAAAAAATAAAATTTTCCCATTTGGCCCCTAAAAATATATGTATTTCATCATTATACCCTGTTCAGACATGGATTTTTAATTGAGACAATTTAATTTTAATTCAGCAATTAAATTTAGTGTTCACACGTAGTAAACTAAGCTTACTCAATTAGTATTTGACTTGCCAATGGTTTAATAAGAATACAGGTGGCCGCATAAGGGCAACGAATACAACAATAAAATAAAAACTAGATAATGGTTGTCAAAAAAATACACGTGTTTGACGTAGCTTACGCACAAAATTATCAGAGCAAAAATTATCATCTGACGTTATACTGCCATACTTATTACACCATGGGCTTGCCACTGTATACAATTTTTGCTTCTCACTGAACATACTTCACAGTAAACATACTTGTCACAAAGGATTGCATTTCGAACTTTACTCAATTTATGAAAAAATTAAGTGCTAATTGCTCAATTTATTAATTGAAGCCTTGTAGGGTAAATTGAGCTCAATTAAGGCCTTAATTGCGTAAATTTCTTAAATTGCGCAATTAAGGCGTATGTCTGAACAGGGTATTACGGTGTGATTAATTCCGAAACCGTTGAGTATTTAAAAGAAATACTAGAAAAGCTTAAAGGAAATTTTATTTCACATTTTTGTAGTGTTTTTTGCAATAAAATTGCAAAACCCCTTTTAACGTTATGATGAAATTGGTGGAGCAGCCTCCTGAAAAATTCCAAATTCTAGAAGAAAATGGAATTTAAAATTTGAACTGTTTTTGGAGTTATTGGACCATAACTAGGGTATTCACTCGAATAATGTTTGCTCGATTAATCGAATAATTAAAGTCAAATAATGTTCGATCAAACAAATAATTTTTATTTCGTGTAAAAATTTATTCGAGTATTTTTGGTCGATTAATCGAATAACTCGATTAAAATATTTTACGTAAATTTTCTTTTTCTTAATGAGTTTTTGTAGATTTCTTAATAAAAAGTGGAAAAATTTTTTTTATTTATATGAAATTTGCCATTGAATTCGAACGTTATTTCATACTAATAGTCCGCATGATCAAAAAGTTAAGTAAATAATGTAGTAACAATAAAAGGGAGAAAGAAACCAACTTCAAATATCTTTTAAAAAAATATAAACACCCAACAAAAATTATTTGAAACAAAGAAGATATTTCGAGAGCAACTAGTTCACTAGATGTTTCGTATTAAAATATAGAATGCAATGTTCGGAATTATAAAAGCCTTAAGGTACGGTCACATTTGGCAAAAATTTGCCGAAAAAAACGTAACCTACAGCCAAGTTAAAATGGTATTTCCATTAATTACAATATTTTTTTAAATATGCGTTCGCATTTATTAAAATAATATAAAAATAGCTTTTTGCAGCATAACTAACGTTATTTTGTGATATGTAAAAACAAGTTTAATTAAACTAACTTTGAGCAAAAGTAGTGGTTACGTTTATTAAGCAAATATTTCCCAAGTGTTACAAGTTAATATTTATAACAACAATAGTGCTATGCCAATTCTAATTATTTTTATTCTGCATTGAATACAGGACAGGTCGGAATGTTATTAAATATTTCCTGGCGCAAAATTTTCTCAAAGCGCAACATTGAATAGTGAAAAAAAAAACTATTTTAAAGAATTTCTTTTATGTTCATTATTAAAATATATAAAAACGCGAAAAAACTTGTTTCGTTTTATTTTTGTCCACAAAAATGTACAAAAAAGTTTACTCGAATAACTCGAACGAAATAAAAGTTTTACTCGATTGCTAGAGTAATATAAAAACCTCAATTTCGATTAATGGACTAATCGAACAATTGAAAAGTCGATTAAAATGAATACCCTAACCATAACACATCAAAAAAATATAGTAGTCATGACAAAAGTTTCATTTTATTGCATAGCGCTATGTACGGAGTTAAACTTCTTACTTCATACTGCACAGGGTGTCTTGTTGGTAGGCTAGAGAATAGTGTGCTAGCCAATCATTGAGGAGGTTGTGGGTTCGACTCCAACACACTGCAACGAGTGAGAATATCTTGTTACTATTTTCGTTAAAATTAGTTTATACATAATATAATTTATATTTGTTAAATTTAATAAAATAAAAAATAAAAATTGCACAGCTGTGGTAATTTTTCATCTCTCACTGGCATAGAGTAAGCTTCATGCATACTTGAATACTCTTACTACGTAGTACATACTAGACCTCTGCAGCGAATAAGTTTTTTTTGGTATTTGTGAAGTTCTATACTTTTTCGAATACAGTACATACTCGCTCCCTCACTCATAGCACAAGCAGTGAACAGAATTAAATGACTGCTTATAAAATACCTATAAGTGTGTAGTGGTAGCCATATATGTTCCTCTGAGATGAACAAACAAAACCATAAACACATTAATTTATGCATATGTTTTGAAATTTATTTATGTACACACAAAACGAAACTGAAAATAAGTCAGTGAAGCTGATAGTGTTGCCACATATTTTTTCCTAAAATCGTCAAACTTTTGAAATAAATTCCTCAAAATCGTAGATTTTTGGAAAAACTGGTCATCAAGTGTTTTATGAAATAAGCAATAGTATTTTATTAAATTAAAACAATCTCTTATCTTGTAACATATTGTTAGAAAAAAAAAAAATAAATTAGTTTGGTACATTTGCCTCCTACTTTCTCCAGTATTTTGCTTCATATAGGTTCTTTATTATTATTAAGGCACACACAAACCTGTTGCCGATGTTAAAATAATTTTTTTCTACCGAGTTTGCCGTTTTACATAAAATACTGAGATAAAAGAGATAAGAAATCGTCAAAATGACAAAAAATCATCACGTTTAAAGTTTTATACTTTTTTGTTAATTCTTTTTGTTAAACTGAACCGAATATAATGATTATTGCAGACATTTTTTACCAAAAATTATAATGATCCAGAAATATTAGTAACATATGTTACTAATATTCCTGGAGATCATGGGATCGATTCCTGATTCAATACGCGAACAAAAAGTATTTAATAAGAGTAAATTGTAGTGTAATATAATTTCCAATTGTATTTGTACCATTTAATACATAAATAAATATAAAAACAATATAAAATAATGGCAAATAAAAAATTAATCCAAGTGTGGTAAAATTGTTGATATAAAGAGCGAAATTTTTTTAAATTATATACATATAAAAAAGACATGAGGTTAATGCATCTAGGATGCGCAGAAAGAAGCTGATGCCTCCAGACCTAGCAAGTGGGACATCCCATACAAAAATCATGTAATACCGAAGCAGGTTGGTAAGGAGAGTACCGATATCTTTCCCTTACAAAACTGCTTCCGGTAGACGGATATTTTTGCTGGGATAGTTTCCAATAGTGTTTGTACAACTTAATACATAAATAAATATAAAAACAACATAATAAAGAGCGAAATTTTTTTTAATTATAAACATATAAAAAAGACATGAGGTTAATGCATCTAGGATGCGCAGAAAGAAGCTCATGCCTCCAGACCTACCAAGTGGGATACCCCATACAAAAATCATATAATACCGAAGCAGGTTGGTAAGGGAGAGTACCGATATCTTTCCCTTACAAAAACTGCTTCCGGTAGACGGATATTTTTCCTGGGATGTTGAACAATGAAATTATTATTAAAAAGTTCTTTCCTTTTTGGGAATTATTAAATTATATTAATTTTAATTTTTAACGTGCTTTTTCCCAACTTAATATTTTACTTTCTAAGTAAAATATAAAATTTTTAGTAAAATACATTGAAATTGCTTATGGAGGGGTATTAGCTAGTTCCTATGGCCATTTCATTGGGGCTAATGCAAATCGTCAGGGAACCTTCACCCAAAAATGTCATAGAAAAACTAAAGATATTATATTAAACTCCTAATCATAAGAATAAGAAGTTTATAATATCAAAGTTGAAACATGAGCTCCATAATCAATCATGTTTTTTATTTTCTTTACTTGCGTACTACAACAGGTTGGTTTTTTTCCAACTCTAAATTGTAGTTGTAATGGCAGTTGAAAATAAATAAAAGCAACAACAGCTACAAATTGTTTTCTCAATGAGCTGTGATGCCAACATGTATTTTTTTGCGCGGGCACTCGCATATTTATAAAAAGTTCTTTTATTGGGAATTATTAAATTATATTCATTTTAATTTTTAACGTGCTTTTTCCCAACTTAATATTTTACTTTCTAAGTAAAATATTAAATTTTTATTAAAATACATTAAATTGATTATGGAGGGGTATTACCTAGTTCCTATTAAACTCCTAATCATAATCAATTTTAATGTAGTTTAATAAAAATTTAATACTTTACTTAGAAAGTAAAATATTAAGTTGGGAAAAAGCACGTTAAAAATTAAAACTTATGAAATTATTATTAATTTTAGTATTTAATTATAAAGCACATGGCATTTTTTTATATAAAAACAATAAGCAAGTAAGCAAAGATGTGAATTAGTTCAAATACTTTTAATTGAAATACAAATAGAAAATACAAAACATATATTCTAATTTTCCGTTTGATTACACAGTGGAACAGACTTTTTTGTCCCCTAAATTTGTCCTCAGATTTGTACGTGTTGATGAACCCACAACACTATATTATACCAGCTTTTTCAGTCAGCTCGTGTTATCGAAATATCGCACTTTTTTTATTCACATTACATATCCAATTTTTTTGATAGTTTTCATCTAAATTTTGAATGTTACACCATAAAATGAGAATTTTCGGCTAAAAACTAGTCTACGCAAACATATGTTTGCGTATCACAAAAATTACCACAAAAAACTTACCGCCACGCACAAGGCGTTACAGGGGAATAAGTTTTTAATTAATATAAGAAATAAAATTAAAATTTAGCTTTTGGTTTTTTACTTTGGTGGTATTTTCAGGACATTCAGAGTAGGGATGTAACGAATACCGATACCGATATATCGGCGATATTTCAGATTTTCCGATACATCGGTATCGGCGATATTTTACTGTCGATACGGCGATACTTTTAAACATTTTTTCAGAGTTTTTTTCTGAAAAATTTTTTATTTTTTGTTAATTTTACCATGAACTAAACTCATTTCGTTATTTTTTAAATCTTATTAATATCAATTTTAAAAATTAATAATATTTTATACTATTATTTTGTAAAAAAATATTTATTTTTTGTTAATTTTAGCATGAATTCAAATTCAATTCGTTGTTTTTTAAATCTTATTCCAGCAAAAAACGACAGTCCAAAGAAGTCATGAAAATGTAGAATTCGTGATCTGGAAGTATTGCAAATTTGGATCATTTCTAATTAGTTTTACATATCCTTGCCATTGCAAGAAGCTCTGTTTTTCGATTACCAATCACCGATTTTTCCTCAAGAAAAAAGGATAAAAAATTACCCATTTTCACAATTTTTTTAGTGCGAGTATGGCGAGAATTTTTTAAAATTATAAAGGAACAAAAATTTTTTTCTTGCTTTTCTACTAATTACACTATGCGATAAATAAAGACTTTTGGAAAAATATAAGAACTGGACAGTACAGGTTCGAATGTCCTACAATGGGGTAGTAAAACACTTTACTCAGTTTGGCGAATTTGGTGACAAATTTTTTTTATGGACCTCCAAGTTTTCTAAAAATCAGTGGGGCCTCAAAAAACGGTGTCATCAGTATTTGGCCAACAGCTAATTCAAACTTTATAATACCGCTTAACTGTATATGGCAATAATGTAGCTAAGAGTCTGTTTAACAGATTTTTTTTACATTTCATGCCAAAACATTTTTTTCGTTAACTTTTTGTTGACAAAATTAAGGAAACAAATGTTTTTTCACTTTTTTAGAATAACTTACAGCGACTTGTAATTTTCAACTAACAATATTTGGCAAACTTATAGTTACGGTAGAGCTTTTACCTTAAAAATTTTAGTTTTTCACTATTTTTTATGCTAAAAAATTTTTTTGAAAATAGTATATTCAAGTGCATACTTCTTTGTTGTGTTTCACTAACATTTTGTGCCCAGAAAAATAATATGTTCCTGTACTTTTTTTTTAACAAAATTATTTTATTCACTTTTTTCAGTATAACTTGTAGGAACTCCAAATTTTTCATTACCATTATTTGGCAAAACAACAACAAACAATAAAAAATGGTAAATACTAAAATCAGCAACATAAGAAGTGGAACAATAACAAAGAAAGCAAAAAAATGCAATAAAAATATAGCCTAACTCGTAAAAAACGAAAACTTTTAAGGTAGAAATTAGTTTTTCTGGGCTGTTTAGGGTGCCCAGATACATTCAGATTGTATTGAAATGTTCACAAAAGTTGTTCAGCTTTACCGTAGCTACAACTTTGCCAAATATTGTTAATAAAAAATTACGAGTCCCTGTAAGTTATTCTGGAAAAAGTGAAAACAAATTTTTTCCTTAAATTTTCAAAAAAGGTGCACGAAAAAATAATTTTTTGGCATAAAATGGTAATAAAATCTGTTTAACAAACTCTTAGCTACATTATTGCCATATATAGTAAAGCGTTATCACCGAGTTTGAATTTTCTGTTGGCCAAAAGTTGATGACACCTTTTGAGGGCCCGCTGATTTTCCAAAACTTTGGAGGTCCATAAAACGAAATTGGTCACAAAATTCGCCAAGCTAAGTATGTATAATGTTTTACTACCCCGTGGTAGTACAATTGAATCTATACTGTCAAGTCCGTGTGTTTTTTGGACTGTTGCACTGTGTTATCTGCATATTTTTAATAAAGATTTTTTGGAAGCAAAGAAAATGTAGCTCCTTAAAAAATACTCGCAATTTTTTATACTGGGTTAATATCAGTTTTAAATATTAATAATCTCTTACAATGTAATTTTGTGTAATAAAAAAATTGCACTTGAATTTTGTTAATCTAAACTTTAACTCAATTTCAATATTCGTATCGGTATCGGCGATATTTATTTTTAAGTATCGGTATCGGATCTGCAAAACGGCGTATCGTTACATCCCTAATATAGAGCTTGAGTTTGTCTTGTTTTATTATTATTTCAGGACATTTTAAGTATATTCATATATTTGTAAATAAAAGTGTGTTTGTTGTAGTATGTGTTATGTCTGTGACTTGGTTCTAAAATGGCCAATGTCAAAATGTTAATTTTTGAGAAAAAGGCAATTGAAGTTTAAGTTTTCTATATGAGTTCATAGTAACATTGGCTTGCAAAACCCTTATGAAGCTGTTCTGGGTTATCTTTTTTTGTTGTGACACTTCGAATAGGTGTTCATGCTTCTCCATTTCATAAGTACTTCACGTGTTCGAGTAACTCGCTGCATAGCTCTAGTACATAGATACGTATATACTTAGTGGTCGTGTGTCTATTTTCTTTTCAAATAAGATTGCGGCAGTTGGCTAAACGGTTGGATGCATGGATGTTTGATTCGTTGGCTGGTTGTTTGGTTGGTTGGTTGGTTAGTTAGATGGGGTAATAGCTTTTAAAACCGTTACTTATAAATCCGTTTTCAAATGAAAACTAAATGAATGAATGAATGATAAATTTGTAATATTTCCATTTTCGTTGGAATTGAATATAAGAAATTAAAGAACAAAAAAAAACATTTAAGGTGTTTGAGTTCATAAAGTTTTTAATACTTGAGATTTTATATTCTTTTTAACAAGGCGCATTTAAAAAGTTGGAAGTTGGAACACACATTTCAGGAATTCTTGTTTTAGTTTTCAGCTGATTAAATTTTTTTAATAAATTTGTTATTTATGGCAGATTTAACTAATCGTACATGTGTACATAAGTACTTTGATAGTACAGAGTAGGTTGATAAATTTATTTTAGGATTTTTTTAAAATTTTTGCTGGTGGCTTTTAAAGCACAAAATTAAACTTCGAACGACAGATAATACATAGATACGCATTTCTAAAAGTCTCTCAAATGAAATTTGTGATACTGAAACTGGTGGGACATAGAGGTTCCAATTGAAAAAAGTTTAAGAAATCTGTATATTTGGAACTTGCGATCCGATTACAAAACAATGTATGCAAAAATCATAGAGAAGAAGCCAAGCTTTAAGAATGTTGAAATTTTGGACCACCCTGTTGAGACACACGGTGAGTTGCAGGGTGTCAAAGATGAACAACTTTATCGGACTCATAACTTTTACAAATATTATCCGATTTTAATGAATTCCAACTTGTTGTAAAGTTTATAAATACACTCTAAAACATTACTTAAAATTTACGATCATATATTGTCTAAATTTTTGTTGAAAATTTCTCCTTGTCTAAACTTACATCGATTTTGTAGTTATTTTATTAAAGAAAAAACCTTTCAAATTAAACATATTTAGACCAATTAGAAAAAATTTTGCATAACGTATAACACGGCTGTAGCTGAATGGTAGATACGTCAGATTATCAATCAGGACGTCGCGGTTCAGAACTGCACGCAGCCAATCTCTTTTTTAGTAAAAAAATTTTGTTCAAAAATAATGCGTTTGTAATTTTAGGTCGATAATAATCTGTAAAGTGTTGCCGACTATTATCGACCTAATTTTCAACAAAAGTGTTTTAGAGTGTAGCTAAAGAACAACGGTATTTCATTCAGATATCTGGGGCCCGTTTCTCAAAGCTACACGTTATATATCTACAAGTAAAATACACACAAAACAACAACACTTTTACAAAAGTTTTGTTGTTGTTTTGTGTGTATTTCACTTGTAGATTTGTAACTTGTACTTCCCCCCCCCCCCCCCCCCAAAATTTTTTTTTTATTATCGAATAATTCCTCCAATTATGCACCGATTTTCAGAATTCTTTTATTGTTTGAAAGGCCTTGCTTGCAGGTTGGTCCCACAAACTTTTTTTTCGAAAATCTGGGGGAAATACACCCTCCCCCCGCCCCCACAAAAAAATATTGATTATCGTATAACTCCTCCATTTATTGATAGATTTTCAAAATTCCTTTTTTGTTCGAAAGGCTTTGCCTGCAGCTTGGTCCCATTTTTTTTTTTCGAAAATCGGATGGGCCATCGCCCCCCCCCCCATCTTACACAAATATTGATTATCGCATAACTCCTCCATTAATGAACCGATTTTCTAAATTATTCTTTTGTTTCAAAAGGTTTGCTTGCGGTTTGGTCCCATAATTTGTTTATTTTTGAAAATCGGTAGGGCGATTTGCCCTCCCCACCCCCCAAATATTGATTATCGCATAACTCTGCCATTTATGGACCAATTTTGAAAATTTTTTATATTAAATGACGTACAAGATTTGGGTCTTTGTATTGAAGTCGGTTATTTTTGCCAGAATTATTCGTAAATATCAAATATCAAAATTTTCAGAAAAATATTTTACAATTTGCAATATAATTCTTGATAATATATGCAGCAATTTTTTATTTATTTCAATTCATATAGTCGTGAATGAAAGTCAAGACTCTAAAATTAGAGTGCTGCAAAATGGCAAAATTTTTACAAAAAAAAAGCTTAATTGTTCGATGTTCAAAACTAAAACTCTTTCTGTTCAATATTTCAAAAAATTTAAATTCATTGAAATCGGATAATATTCGTAAAAGTTATGAAGTTTTTCATGGCGGAGTTAGTAAACTTTGACGCCCTGTAGCTCGCCGTGTGTCTCAACTGGGTAGTCCACATTTCAACACTATTAAAGCTTAGCCCCTGCTCTATGATTTTTACCAACTTAGTTTTATAATCGGATCACATGTTTCAAAGATACAGGTTTATAAAATTTTTTGCGCACCCCCAACTTGTGGTTAGAACTCAACTGATGGTGAGATTGTTAAATCGCACAGCACTTAAGTTTTACACAACTTTTTGCGTAACAGATCCTTTGTAACATATTTATCTGATTCTTTACTGTAGTTTTGTCGCCTTAATTGTATCTAAGTACTTGAGTATTTAGCAGAAATATGTTGCTGTATTTATTTGTCTACACAGCAGCTAAAGTTACAACTTGTAACGCTTTGTGACAGTCATATTACTAGTTGTAATGGTAGTAGTCAAAAAACGACAGTCATATTACTAGTTGTAACAAGAGTAGTAACGTTACTGGTCAAAAAAGAACAATCACATTATTAGTTGTATCGAGACTAGTAACGATACTAGTCAAAAAAGCACAATCATATTACGAGTTGTATCGAGACTAGTAACGATACTAGTCAAAAATTGACAAAATTTTCAGGTATACGATTTTATATAAAACCAACGGTTAGCTATTAAAAAAATAAGTAGAATGTGGCTCAGTGGGTAGAGTACTTGCCTTAAAGTATGAAGAATGCGTGTTCGTACCCAGGTTGAGCCAAAGTTTTTTTAAGAGTTACAAAACTCTTAATCGATAGTTCGATATATGAAAAAAGGATAGATAGGCAATTAGTCTGAAGCAAAAAGCAACTAGTATAGTTCCAACTACTTACCAGTTACTTTGTCTGCAGGGTAATGTTCTTTTCAAATATTATTAAGTAGACATGAAAAAGAAAAACAATTTTTTTTAGTTGTCTTGCTACATTTCTTCTTTTTTATTTTTCAATGAGATTATGAAATTTCTTTCTCCTTTCTCAATATTGTGACTATGTTTACTTACACTATGCAACAAAATGAAACTTTTGTCATGACCTTTTTTTTAAATATTTTTTTTCTTCTAAAATTTAGGATTTCTGAGTAGGCTGCTCCACCGATTTCATCATAACTTGGGAAGGGGTTGTCCAATTTCATTTCAAAAAACACAAAGAAACTTAAGCTAAGCCGTTTTACTATTATTTTGTCATATACTCAACGGTTTTGCAACTATTCAGACTGCAATGATGAAAAATATTTTTTAGTAAATAAGTTATGAGTTTTAGTCGAACTGTATGAGTTTATATCCAAAGAAATTTAATTATTTTTGGCTTGAGTTCGGTTTTAATTTAATTTAAGTAAATGATATTCAATTCTTGATTGCAAGCCACCGACTTTGGTCGAGTGGGCTAAGCGATAAAGAACTCTGATGATATTAGCGGGGGCTATCGCAACGTCAGTTCAACCCTCCGCGCAATCAAAATTTTCTTTGTCTACATGCTTCACATTTATCTCCAAATAAAAATATAATTTAATTGAAAAATTAAATTAAAATCGAACTCAAGCCAAAAATAATAAAATTTCTTTGGATATAAACTCATATTAAATTTCTTTAAATAATTTTTAGGCAAAATTGGAATTTGTTCTTTTTAAATTTATTAAAAATCGAAAATGGCAAAAACTTAAAAAATTTTTTATTAAAAATTTTTTATGTTTTAAAAATTCATAAAAAAATCTAAAAATGACAAAAAATTATGGTGTATTTCACGAAAATCGATTAATAAATGACGATTTTATTCATAATAATGTGAAGTTAGTTGATTTTTGCTAAAACTGCAAATATATACAAAATCAAATTTGTTTAATAACAAGGTTCTGACGACTGGTTGTGGTAGAGGCTAGCAACAAAATATATACGTATATCAGCGTTTTGAAAGTTTAAATGTTCTACCTTTTGCACACTGACTCGGCAAAGGATATCTTGTAGGGCTTACATTTACGATATAAGATGTACTCAGCACTTTTATGTAAAACACTACGAGACACATTTTTGTGGAATCTTTTAACTGTCTAACTTTTCGATGTATGGCCCCTTTTTTTCCTTTTCTTAACAAACGGGACAAAAGCTCCCTTCAGTGGCAATATAGGGGGCTAAATTGATTTACGAAAGTGTTCTTCGTGGTGTTTTACATAAAAGTGCTGAACACATCTTATATCTTAAACGTAAGGCTTAAAAGATTTCCTATCCCGAGTACTAATTGTGAATAAGTACGAAATTAGCTTTTAAACATATTTTAAGCCTTAAATAATTTCTGGCTTTAAAGTTAAGTTTGGAGCTTGCGTGCTTTTGAAGACTTATAATAGAATTTTATAACAAATATTTTTGTAGAACATTTTAGCCTGCTACATTGCCGTTGAAGCACAGGTTTACGCCCTTTTTTAAGAAAAGGACAAAAAACCCATAAAAAGAAGAGATAGCGGGCTAAAATGTTTCACAAAAATGTTTCTCGTGGTGTTTTACATAAAAGGGCGGCAGACATCTTATTTCTTAGAAGTAAAACATGAAAGATTTCCTATGCCGAGTAATAACAGTGAATAAGTACCAAATTAACCCTTAAATACATTTTAAGTTTTAACTGATTTCTGGCGTTCCAGTTGAGTCTAGAGCTTCTATGTCTTTGAAGACTTATAATATAATTTAATGGCAAATATTTTTGTAGAACATTTCAGTCCGCCATATTGCCGCTGAAGAGGACTTGTTTGCACCTATTTTAAGAAAGGGACAAAAAGTGCAATTCAACAAAGAGTTAGAGGGTTAAAATGTTTCACAAAAATATTACCAGTGTTGTTTTAAATAAAAATGTTGAACACATCTAGCACCTTAAAAGTAAGGCTTAAAAGATTTCCTATGCCGAACTGTCCAGCGCGCTACAACGCCGAGGAAGGGGAGTTTTTTGCCTTTTATTAATAAAGAGTAAAAAACCCCCACACACCGCAGAGTTAGGCGGCTAAAATGTCCCACAAAAATGTTCCTCTTGGTATTTAACATATAAGTGCTGAACATATCTTATACCTTAAATTTAAGGATTATAAGATTTCCTGCGACGATTTACTAAAACAATGTACAAAAAGTGGCTGACTTTAACTCGCCATAAAATGTGTCCGGTGTGTAAACTTTCATGCCATCCATGTATGTACCACAATCAGTCGCTAGAATCATTTAATGATTTTTTGTGTTGTATAGTGTAATCACTCATTCACTCACCTTTTACGTAACAACTCTTCTTCCTAATAACTCGTTTTATTATCTTCTACAAAAATTTCTTTTAAGCCAGACATGGACAGTTCACTACTATAGCCCTTTTTAGGGCTCCGTACACCAAAAGTGTAAAGGAACCCTATTGTTTTCGCTACGCTGTCCGTCTGTCTGTCTATCTGTCACAGGCTATTTTCTCGGGAACCGTAAAAGCTACGGACATGAGATTTTCACAGAATATCTAAAACTTTGGCCGCAACAACAACAAATATATGACAGTTAAAAATTAAAGGGTCTTCTAAAGCGAGCAACGAAACATTTTGAAATACTAATGTAATATACAGACACTTAAAAATTTTCAAAGTTAGTGTTAATTGGTCAAGTCTGTAGAATAGACTACACCAATTAACACTGATATTTAAAATATTAAAAATTAAAGGGTTTTTTTAATCAGTTAATGTAGTTTTGACTATGTAATTTAGACAATTTGCTGTATCTTGGAAATCGAAAAGGCAAACTCTTGAAATTAAAAAAAGGAACGCTGAAACTAGAAAATTCCAAAAAAAAAATTTCAAAACGAAAAATCGCCAAAATTAAAAAAGCGCTTAAAGGAAAAAAGCAACAAAATTAAAAAAATCGCTTATATGGGATTTAGACGAAGACTTTTTAGCGAGATTTTTGTTAGAGTTAATGGTAGAACGGCGTAATAATACATTTAACCAAGTAACAAGTCCAAAAGATTTTCCTTAGAAAGTAAGTTTCCTTTGTTTTTGGTATCCCACTAAACGCCCTTATACCCAGTTTGATCATAAACTTACAAAAAAAATCAAGCTAAAAAGTCTTCGTCTAAATCCTCTATAAAATGCAAAAAATCACCAAAACTAAAAAGATCGCCATAAAAAAACGAAAAGAAGGACTAAAACCTAAAAAAATCGCTAAAACTAAAAATATCGTAAAAAAAAACGAAAAAAGTCGCCAAACATAGAAAAAATCCCCAAAACGAAAAAAGCGCCTAAACTAAAAAAATCCCCAATAACTGAAAAAAATCCCCAAAACCGAAAAAGCTTTAAAACTGAAAAAAGTGTCAAAACTAAACTAACACGCTAAAACTAAAAATATCGTCAAAAAGTGAAAAAACGTTTAAACAAAAAAAAAAAACGCTGAAATAAAAAAAAACGTCAAAACTAAAAAAATCTACAAAACAAAAAACAACAAAAAAAATTAAAAAAAAACGAAAAATCGCAAAATCGCAAAAAACGAAAAAATCACCAAAATGGAAAAAGAACTAAAAAACAAAAAAATCGCTAAATCAACAAAAAACTTAAAAAAAATAATGAAACGAAAAACCAAAACGAAAAAATTGCCAAAATGAAAAAGGCCAAAAACGAAAAGGGAAACGAAAATCGGATTCATGCGGAACCATTCGTGTGCGAGCCAAAGTCGCAATTTACTGAATTAATGAAATACTTTTTTGACAAAATACTACATTGTTCTCATAACATAAAATTTATTTTTTTCAGTCTGGAACATTAAAGCAAATTGTGCAAAGAATCCTTCTTCAAATTCCTTGCCTTTGGTTAAATGATTATGTGACAAAAAAGCACTTCCTAAATTATATGCCATTAAAAAAATCATGATTTTCCATGCCTGTTTTAAGCCCAAAAAGATATTAGAAGATAAAAATAGAATAACAAATGGTATTACGTTTTATTTCATTGGTAAATTGCTTTAGCATGAGTTTAGCTGTGTGTGTGTGTGTTTGCAGTATTTGTTAAATTTTGACTGTTAATAAAGGTGGTTATGAATCTAACATGCAATCTTTGTTGTCGTTATTTTTTTTCTATTTAAATTCTAATACGAATAAAGTTGTTTATTATTTGTTCTTTTGATGTCTGATTTTCTAGAACAGCAGACGACAATATACAGAAATCTTGGTTGGTTTCATTTACAATTCCAACCGACCGACAAATAAGTACAACAACACAATGATTTCTTAAGAAAAGTGTGCATACATAAATATTTAACAGTTTTCTTGTATAGTATTTACCTTTTTTTCATTTCCACAATCTCTTTTTAAACATTTTCTTTATAATTTTTTTTTTTGCATTTTTAATTTCTTTTGTGCAGTTAAATATAAAAAATCGCTGTAAATGTGAAAATAAGGCCAAGTTCCTATCCAAAAATTTCGGCCGTAAAAAGTACTGAGATTAAAATAAGGACCAAGTTCTTGATAGGTACAATTGGCAACATTTTTCCCATAATTCTTTCCCATATTAGAAAGACAAAAAAAAATATTGCCAAGCTAACAGATTGCCTAGAAATTAGATAGTATTTTACCTATCAAGAACTTGGTCCTTATTTTTACGGCCGACATTTTTGGATAGGAACTTGGCCTTATTTTCACATTTATGTTTTTGTGCGGTTCTCAGTTCTTTTTTCTAAGCTTTTATTTGGTACAATAAGCGCCCCATACAATAAGCCCAAATGAATATATGCCGTTTTCTCATTTAGGCGTACCTGTGTACCAAATTTCAGCTTTCTAGCTATAGTGGAAGTATCCCCTACAAATAAGAGGCACCCTAGGCCCCCCATATAAAAAGGTGCCCGTTTTCAGATTTTTCTGGTTGTTTGCACTACCTGTGTACTAAATTTTAGCTTTCTAGTTGTACTGGAAGTGCCCCATATAAAGAAGGGGCACCCTAATCCCCTCAAGGTGAAAAGTGCCCGTTTTCAGATTTTTCTGGTTAATTGCTAACCAAGACTAAAAACAGCTCGAATGGTTTCGAGTAATATAAACGCTGTGTGGCCGGAACTTGGCCTCGAGAATTACCGTGCACCTAGATTGTAAGTAGAAATATTAAAATTAAGCTGGCTAGATCACCCTTTAGAGTTTTTAGTGCTTTTAAAGAAGCGTCAGAATTCACGGCTTTATGAATTGCAATAACTTAAAAATTTCTTCTGCATATTATCAAGGATTTTGTTAAAAATTATAATATATTTTTTTTTAATTTCGGCTACGCTATTACCTGAGATATGTACGAAATCGGGAACATTGTCGAGGCTAAAAATCAAAATTTTAAAATTCAAAGCCAAATATCTCTGAAGATATCTTAATGAAATAGAGTGTATTTTTAAAAAATGGAGAAAGTAATTTTTTATTTTTTTTACTCCAAAATTCCGCCATTTCTGAATCGATTTCGGATTTTTTTTCTCTATTCAAAAGGATGTACATCCAGATGTGTCCCGTTGAAAAGTGGGCGGGGTCATGCCCATACAAAGTAAGTACACATTCGTTTTCAAATACTTCTAGTCAACCGATTCTTATGAAACTTTACACACACATTAAGCTTCGGTTTAAATACTACATCAGGATATAAAAAGTGGGCTGTGCCACGCCCTTGCAAAATAAATATTCTTTTTCAACAACTTCTACTAAACCGATTCTTATGAAACTTTGCATACACATTTAGTTATCGTTACAATACAACATAGTAGTTCGAAAAGTGGGCAGTGCCACGCCCATGAAAAGTAGCTATTCAGTTTAACAACTTCTACTTATTCGATTATTATGAGACTTCGCACACATAATTAGTTCTCGCAAAAGTACATGATGATATATATGGGGGCGGTGCCATGCCTATTTTGTAGTCAGTTTTTTCTGCAAGAATTATCTTTGTCTGTTTATAAGCTTAACAACAACTTTGAATTCATTAAAATCGGATAATATTTGTAAAAGTTATGATGCCAACAAGGGTTTTCATGCCGGTGGTAGTCAACTCTGACACCCTGTATCTCACCGTGTGTTTTAACAGGGCTTTCCAAATCTCAATATTCTTAAAGCTAAGAAGGTTTTCCTCTATGATTTTTGGATATGTCGTTTTATAATCCGATTGCAAGTTTCAAGGATATAGATTTATTACAATTTTTTCCAATTGGAACCACTGTGCGGTGTAAGATATACTTTACTCCATCTGATATCCTTAACATTTATACCGCCTATATCCGATCGAAAATGGAATATAACGCTGATGTATGGGCCGTTGCTTCAAAGTCTATTTTGAAGTTGCTCGACCGCGTACTGGGGAGGGCAAATAAGCTCATGGGTGACTGTAAAGTAGGCAACTCTATTGGCTCACTGGAGTATCGACGCAATGCGAGGTGTATTTCACGTTCTATTGTTACTAAAACGGAATGTATTCTAATTATATCAGAGAATTTGTTCCCTAAACCCGATGTTTTTTCACACAGCACGTTCTTCAATAAGAGCACATCCACTACAGAGAAAATTCATACTTTATCCGAACTGTTTGTATGTGGAATAAACTACAAACGGAGGTCTTTCAAGTCACTTTCAGTTTGGCAAAGTTCAAATCGAGTGTACACAAACAATACTCTATTGGGAACCAATCATATACACTAGCAAAATTATATTGAAATCGGTTGAAACGTTTCAGAGATTAGAGTGATTAGAGTGTAGTATAATTAAGATAACTCCAAAAATAGTATCTTGCAATGATTTTTGTATTAAAATAGTTGAAGTTAGTTGTTATGCTTACAGCTTTCGTTACAGGGAAGCAGGTTATATTGCCAAGACGTTCAAATCGGAAACAACAACAAAGTTATTGTTGAAATTATCAAGTGCAAACTGGAGGGTGGCACAAGATGTCTTGAAGGTATGTTTAAGACATTTGGTTTGATTCAAACACTTTCGCAACAATAATGTTGCAAGCAACATGTACTAGAAAGTGCAATTGCGAAGTAATTTTTTATACTTGTACAATGTGTGGAAACCATCTTCGCACCCTACAAGTTCATTAAAAATGTGTTTTAAAAAGTCCTTTGCTATACATGCTCGTTACAACATCAGTGATGTTGTGAAAGTGCTTGTAACAAAACTAATGTCTTAAACACACCTTCAATACATCTTGTGTAACCCTTTAGTGGGAAGTAGCCATTATAAAATCATGCTTCAAGTTCGGCTTACAAACCTGCTTATACATAGTTACATACATGCATACATTCATAAGTAGGTTTGTAAGTGAACGTCTTGCTTTTCTTCCTCCTTGATAATTTTTAAGCTTCATTTTCGACTTGGTAGTCAAGAATTTAAAATTTAAACTTTTTCAAATAAAAAAAAAAACTAAATAAATTTCTTTCTTGTTGCTATTCAGTGAATTTTATTTATTTAGCTTTTTTTCCCAATTGAAACTTTATACAATTTGAAAGCTACAATAAAAAAAACAGAAAAGTGATGAAAATTACTCAACATTCAAATACAATTTGACGATACCAAATAGAATTTCAAATATATCACGTTTCATTATTTTTTTTTAATGGTAGTCGAACGCGTTCTATTTTTTTTTAATATCTTTTCAAATATTTCTATTGTATGAAATTCAATTTTCGAGCATTTGTCTTAAATGTGAGTTAGTGAGTAGTAAGCGCCAGAAACATCTTTTTTTTACCTTTTTCTTTTTTGTTTGTATAAAAACTTGTGTATGGTGCATTATTTTTGAGGCGGACAACCCAAAAAGTATTTTTTGTCGAAATTCCTTGATTTTTTGTATAACTAAATTTCTAGCAGGTATAAATCGTCGTTGCTCTGACGTAATCAGCTATGTGACAATTTACGAAAAAAATTTTATTGGACTATTCTTAGCATTTTTTTTATCATAAATCTACCCACCAAAGCGTTTAAGGATATCTTGATGGATTTAGAAGTTAACAAAAGTAACCATGTGAAAGCCATATGTAGAATGTTCCTACAAAGGAGTTATGTGTATAAATTCAAACAAGAAAAATTTTATTGCTGATGAAATTTAAAATATTGATTAAATTCTATAAACCAAAACAGCTATAAGTTAAGAAATATTCTAAATTAAAAAAATAAGTTTACTAAAAATGCTTAAAAAAATTAGTTATGTTTAGTTTTTCGAATAATTTTATAATAGCTCCCAAATGTACAATTATTCCTACCGTTTTTTACAATATACTGGAAGTAGTGTGAAAATTGCTTCAATAGAGCGCTTGACTCTAAAAAAATATCGCAAGGCTACCGTATAAATTGGTTTTCTCGCTCTGCTGAAAATATAGTAAAAAAAAAATAAGTAAAGTGCGACTTTGGCTCGCACACGAATACACATATGTATACCCCTTTTCATATTTGCCCCTTTTTTTAATTTTGGCAGTTTTTATGTTGTGCTTTTTTGCTTAATTTTACTATTTTAATTTTTTTAAATATTTAAATTGTTTTTGGCCATTTTTTTTTTTGGTTATGGCGCTTTTTTAATATTCGTGATTTTTCCTGGCGATTTTTCGTTTTTGCAATTTTTTCTTTTTTTGCCGATTTTTTAGTTTTGACGATTTTTTGGTTTTGGCGTTTGTTTACGATTTTTTCACTTTTTGACGATATTTTTAGTTTTAGCGATTTATTTTAGTTGTGGCGTTTTCTTCAGTTTTGTCGGTTTTTTCGGTTTTTGTGATTTTTTCGGTTTTTGGTGATTTTTTTAGTTTTAGCGAATTTTTTTTTTGGTTATAACACTTTTTTTCGTTCTGGCGATTTTTTTTCGTTTTTTGGTTTTGGTGTTTTTAACGTTTTTTTTTTTTTGCTTTTTGACGATATTTTTAGCTATAGCGATTTATTTTAGTGTTGGCGCTTTTTTAGTTTTGGCGCTTTTTTCGGTTTTGGGGACTTTTTTCGGTTTCTAGTGATTTATTTAGTTTTAGCGACCTTTTTTTTACATTTTGTTTCGTTTTGGCGATTTGTTTGGTTTTTGGAGATTCTTTTAGTTGTGGCGCTTTTTTGGGTTTTGGCGCTTTTTTCGCTATGGTGTTATTTTTAATTTTTGGCGATTTTTTTGTTTTTTTTTTAATGATATTTTTAGTTGTTTTTTTCGTTTTGACGTCTTTTTGCGGTTGTAGGCGTTTTTTTGTTTTCTGGCGATCTTTTTTAGTTTTGGTGATATTTTGCGTTTTTGCGACTTTTTTTTAATTTTAGTGCTTTTTTCCTTTAAGCGCTTTTTTCATTTTGGCGATTTTTCGTTTTGACATTTTTTTAATTATGGAATTTTTTAGTTTTAGCGTTTCTGAAAATTTCAAGAATTTACCTCTTACGGTTTCCAAAATACAGCATATTGTCTAAGCTACATAGTAAAATTACATTAACTGATAGAACACCCTTTAATTTTTATGGTCTTTAATATTAGTGTTAATTGGTGTAGTCTATTTTACAGACTACACCAATTAACAGCAATCAATTTTCGTTGCTCGCTTTAGAACACCCTTTAACTTTTAGCTGTCATATATTTGTTGTTGTAGCGCCAAAAGTTTTACATATTCTGTGAAAATTTCAGGTCCGTAGCTCTTACGGTTGCCTGTGACAGACAGACAGACAGACAGACAGCGTAGCGAAAACAATATGGTTCCTTTATACTTTTGATGTACGGATCCCTAAAAACTCAGCTGATTTTGTCAGAGCAACGACGAAATGTGTATTCGCATTTTTTTTGTATTATGCTTAATTGCCGAGTTATAGGGTGCGAAAGTGTTGCCGTTTTGAATTTTTTTTTAAATTATTGCTTCGAACTAGAAAAAAGTAAAACAAAAAAACTAAAATAAGTGACTTTATTAAATCGTCTGATCTAAAAAAATATTTAATTTAAATAATTTTATTTCATGATCAAAACCGGGAATGACCAATTGAAATTAAAATTTTTCTAACTTGGACCCTTTTGATTTTTTTTTTATTTTTTTACCAAAGCTACACTATGGTGTCCTTATTATACTGTAAAAGTTTGTTAATTATCCATTATAATGGGATCTACATTAGTTTAAAATTTATGCAAATTTCTTCACATGTGTTTAGGCTTCAACGAAACCCAAGGCACCTGAATTCTGACGAAGTGCGTTGCTGGTGTAGTCCACAAACTCTGCTTTGGTACCGCCAAACAGAGACAACAATTGAATTATCGATTGAAACTTTTTTATGGTCCTTCGAGCCGGATTCTGGTTACAGTCGTTACCGACGCTGTAAGCAGAAGTGGTGGTTACCGGCGTACAAAACGCTGCTACCACAACAACAGATACCTCAGCGTTGATGACGCTAGGTTGTCTCAATGTCCCCAACTGCCTGGTTCTGCCAATTGAACTTCTACAAATTGCACCAGTGCAAGGCGGGCGCCATGTTTAGGTTTCAACGAAACCCAAGGCACCTGAATGCTGACGAAGTGCGTTGCTGGTGTAGAGCTATAGTCCACAAACTCTGCTTTGGTACCGCCAAACAGAGATGACAATTCCAATTACCGATTGCAACTTGTTTATGGTCCTTCGAGCCGGATTCTGGTTACAGTCGTTACCGACGCTGTAAGCCTGTAAGCAGAAGAGGTGGTTGCCGGCGTACAAGACGCTGCTACCACAACAACAACAACAACCTCAGTGTTGACGACGCTAGGTTCTCTCAATCGCCCTAACTGCCTGGTTCTGCCAATTGAACTTCTACAAATTACACCAGTGCAAGGCGGGCGCCATCTTTAGGTTTCAACGAAACCCAAGGCACCTGACTGCTGACGAAGTACGTTGCGGCACCGAAAATACGTCTTCCATTCTGCTGGTGTAGACCTATAGTCCACAAACTGAGACAACAATTGCAATTACCGATTGCAACTTGTTTAACATGAACCCCACATTTTGGTCATTGTTATATAGAGAATCGGTATAAGATATCGTGTAAACCTTACGTTTAATGTATTAGCTGTGTTTAGCACTTTTATGTTAAACTTCATGACAAATAATTTCATTGGGCTTTTTTTAACCTCAAGTTTTGATTTTGGCACACCCAAAGTTAAACACTACGATGTTCTAAAATTTTGATGGGAAAAGGTACAGTTAAACACGCTCTTTTCTCCCGTATGCTGTTTGCCGATGTCCTCATCGAAAAAATAATACCAAAAATGAAATCGGAGCACCCAAAAAACATATAAAACGATACCAGTTACGTTTTTGTGTTTAATTTTACTCACCTACCTAAAAAAACAGAAATTTTTACATTTTGCAAAAAAATAAAAAAATATATATCCGTATTTCGGTCTGAATAACTCCCAAACCTATGAGTATATTAAAATGCTATTACAATAACTGAAAGGTAATTAAAAGTAAAATTGTTTGGTATATTTCACAGCAAAATTGGATAAATCGTTTTCAAGTTATGATAAAATCAATAGAGCTGCTGCCTCTTCAAAAATCCAAGATTTTGTTAAAAGATTAAAAAAACTTTACATAGAATTTTAAATTTCGATTATTTTTGTAAATAGGCGAACATGATAAATAAAAAAAAAGTATAGCGGATAACAAATACCATATAAGAAACTTAATTTTGTTGCGTAGTGTAATTATACATAAAGTCTTGGGAGCGTCAACCTCCACGGTGGAATGAGTGGATTTGTGAGCGCCTTTAACATCTGATGCATGTTAAAAAAAACTACAAATATTTTCATTTGATTAAATAAAAACTTAAGTAACGCGATTTAAATTCACTACAGCACATGCCATCATGAAAACTATTATGCACTAACACAGCCAGAGCTGGACGCAGTCAGAGCTGGACACAGCAATAATCTACAACTAGCTATTATTTACTTCTTACTTTTGGTTATTCTAATTCGAATTTATGTAATTTCAGCTAATTTTTTATTTCTAAGCGGTTTTTGAAACGCAACGTATCTTTAAAATCATGCGCCCACTGCACTTACATATCTTTAATGCTATACGGGGAAATCACTCTTCGTAGGAAACTGCTATTGCAAACCTTGCAGCTCTTGCAAGTCTAGGATATATGCTATCATATGCAACACAACAAGAACAAAATAGGGGAAATCACTCTTCGTAGGAAACTGATATTGCAAACCCTGCAGCTCTTGCATGTCTAGGATATATGCTAACATATGCAACACAACAAGAACAAAATATATGAAACTTGCATTTCCTACACAGAAGCAGATATGCAATACTAAAAACTGTAGGAAGCTTGTCTAGCATATATGCAATTAGCAAAATTATTCAGAGAGACTCTCTGAGAGTGTATAAAACATACACATGAAAATAAAATACAAACTAATAGTAGGCCTGCTTGTTTACTTTTTCAATAAATCCAGTGAATAATAGTAAAAGCTCTTGTGTAGTATGTATTTCCTATATGTTTCGAGAAGACACTCATTCTTTGTAGCAGAAAATGATAGTTTATATCCTAGAGGTGCAAATATGCTACCAAGAGTGATTTCCGCTATAGATTTGAGAAATATGCCACTTAAATGTCGCGAAGTAATCTACAGTATAGATAGTGTGATTTTTTCTTGCTCATATTTTTTCAATGCATCTTTTTATGAAGTCTAAGTCTGCTTGCTTACTTTCTTTAAGGACTAACTAATAAAGTCACTTAAGCTGTTTGTTAAATATGCCAGTATTATGCATTCAGGCGGCAGTCAAGTCTGTTTGAATAAATTTGAAGAAAAAAACAATTAATAGTAACTAAAATAAAAATTGAAAACTGTTCGTGCCTTAACGCATGTGAGAATTTCTAATAAATTATTACATTTTATAACACAACTTTTACGTTGAAACAAATTGTAATAAACTGAATTTTATTTTATTTTTTCTTCTGCTACTCTTTTATTCATCACAAGGTTCGTTTTTTGTATTTTACAAGCAAATTTTTATCGTGCCGTCTTTATTTAGAAACAACTAAATTTATTTCAATTTGATTAAAGGTTTATTGGGCAAAATTATAGTGTACAAATATTAATTAAAATAATTTTTTTGTGGTAAAATGAATACAAGTTGCTTTTGAGAGGTTTAATTTGTTCAATTCACAACCGGAGTAATGTACATTAGCCCAATTCACAATCTCGTGCAAATGGTCTTGCATCAAAGCATTTTGAAATTGGTATGGTATATTGATACTCACCACTTAACAATTGTTAGTGGTGAGTATCAATATACTATACCATTTTGCAAATGCAACGATGCAAGACCATTTGCACAAGATTGTGAATTGGGTTATTGTATATACAATAATAAATAAAATAATGGGTTAATGTATAATTATGTTAAGACTGCTCGAATATTATACATCTAAATTGCTTTAAATTCAAAATATAGATTTGTTACTTCATATGAACACTAAAAAATTCATAAAACTTTAAACGTTGGATTTTGTGTTCTCTGGAATATAAAAAATAAGTATCGTGAATGCTTAAGCTTTTGTCGTGCATGAGCGTGCTTGACAATATCAATTTTGATCGTAAGCGTGCGTGATCGTGAGAGTCCTAAAATTTGATATGCGCGAAAAAAATTCTTTTCGTGATCGTGCGCGATCGTGAGCGAAAAATCACTCACGCGCACATCTCTACATGAAACTATGACACTTTTGAGCAGCATGACAAAGAAAGTTTTCAAACATTTTTTAGTTGTTTGTTGACACACTGTACAACAAAATTTGTTTCCTTCTTCAAAATAACAAGGTTCTAACAAGGTTCGTTAAAGTGAATCGCTAGAGAAAATCGTGAATTTTTACGTTTAAGGTCATAATGTGTGTAGAACTTTTTTTTATAAAATACGACGAGGAACATTTTTGTGGAACATTTTAATTAACCGTCTAAAAGTTTTAACGATTTATTAAACCGTAATTTGTAATGAATCTTTAATTTAAAAACATAGTTGAAGAAAATGCGAATATCCAATATTTGTATGGCAAAAGGTTACGTATGATTAACATGATGGTGCCCTTGTATTACTCATACGTGCTGCACTAAAAATATTTTATACATAAAGGATTGCAATGTTTTTTAATCAATAGTCCAGAAATAAAAATTAAAAAATTAAATATATGACAGTTTTCATGCAGGTAAATAAAATGCTTCTGAAAACTTGACTATTTTTAGAAAATCTGTTCTCCAGGCCACATTTTTGAGCGGACGCGTAACAATTAAAAGCCAGATTGATAATATTAAATATATCTAATATAATTTGTAGGAAATTTTGAAGAACTCGATGGGCGTTTTCGTTTCTTGAGTGATTCATTAAGAATTTCGTAGCGAAAATGGTAGGTTTTATCCCTTTTTTAAGAAAGGACCAACAAATTCCCTATAACGAAGAGCTAGAGGTTTAAAATGTTCCACAAAAATATTGCTCGCGGTCTTTTATATAAAAATGCTGAACACATCTAATCCACTATACGCAAGGATTTCCTATGCCGACTCGCTATAAATATGTGTAAAAAGAAGGCGGCATTAACTTCCATTAAAATGAAACCCAGATGTAAACTTTCAAAATGCCGACACACGTAAGGGGCTATTCACATATTACGTAACGCATTTTTTTTTGGAGTTTTTATAAGCCCCCCCCCCCCTGGGTAACTTTTTTTGTTTCTTCCAAAATTGCACTATAAATTATCTAACCCCTAACAAATCTTTAACCCTCCCGTCATGCGTTACGTAATATGTAAACAGCCCCTAAATATTTTTTGATGCTTTCTGTCAGAATCGATCTTTAGAACCATATATATTTTTTGTGTTTTACAGTGTAATCATGTCAGAACTTGTCCAAACATGTCCAAACATGAAAAATAAAAATAAATTTTGATTTATTTTTTATACTTTTATTAATCATGCAATTTAAGATAATGAACAAATTAGTTCTTCAAATTATTTCCTTATAAAATTTTCAAAAATTTCATACTTTGTTTAATTTTCTCTAATTGCTTTTATACTAAATAAGTTATTTTATGTTGAACTTTTTTCAAAGACCTTAAAAAAGTTGAAAAAAATAAATAATTTCCTAAATCTGCTGTGCCAACATGCATGCACATAACAAGCAGTATGCACCAGAAAGCCAAAAAGAGAAGAACAAAAATTAACCCAACCCCACGCCTTAAGGTTAAAATAGTTGACATAGTTGTGCCAACAAAGTGTCCAATATGCATTTTAATATTTTTCGTTCTAATTTTTCTATTCACTTTTTTGCTTTCTATAACTATTTTTAGCTTTAAGTTATTAATGGGGCGTAGGGAGTAGAACAGCATAAAAAAATATACAAATTCGTGCTAATACAATCACACTAAATTTATACTTGTAGTAATTTTTATACTACAAAGATTGAAAAAAACATCTCACACCAGAGAACGAACAGCCGCAAAAGAATTGTATTTTTTTTAACTCTTGTTCAAGATCGAAGTTACTACATGGAACAAGAACAAAAAATTAAAATGCAGAAAAAGGAATTGCAAAAGTAATGCGTCTGGCAGGGTTTTAATTAAAATAAAAATGCTTTTCTTAGAGTTATCCCTTTTATGACGAGGAGATTAAAAAAATCTAGCAATCTAAATCTACGAATTGGGACTAGGTCTATTAAAAGAAATTTTTACATGAACTACTTAAAGATATTAAATTAATTCGAATACGGAAATATGTTTAAAAGAACAAAAAAAAAACAAGAAAAATATGGTAGACCTTGTGGGTCATCCCTCGAGCTTCCAGCTAATATTCAAATTTCAAAAATTAAAAATGTTTGAAATTTGTAGTTAATTAGTCAGTTTTACACTACAAAACACAAAAAATTACAAGCTTTTAAGGACTGTTTACATGATAGAGGGCATCAAGAAAAAATAAGTTTACATCTCGGACTCATTTTAGGGGCAGCTAAAGTTCCCGCCATTTGTACATTGTTATACATACACACATAAAAATTCCAATGTAAAATCGTCGAAAACCAGTTTAATTTAACATTTTTCGGTAGTGATTTTCCTTCATAGGCGTTTCATGTTAATTCAACATGATTTACAATAATCTTGAAGGAACATTTATCCTTATTAATTAACTATATATCATGTTGATTTAATATTGCAGTACAGTTAAATCAAAATGATATTGATGCTGAAATAATACGAAAACTCATGTTGAATCAAAGTTATTTCGAGTTGAAACAACGTGAATTTGATATTGAAACAACACGAAGAATCATGTTGAATTGAAGTTACTTCAAGTTGAAACAACATGACTTTAATATAGCTATTCTATTAATTATTTTACTTACGTGATGTGTATTGGCATAGGCATCAGAAAACTTTATGTTGTACACACAGAAAAATTTCCATGTAAAATCGTCGAAAACCAGGTTAATTTAACATTTTTCGGTAGTGATTTTACTTCATAGGTGTTTCATGTTAAATCACCATGATTTACACATTATTGAAAGAAAAGTTTTCCTTTTGAATTAGCTATATTTCATGTTGATTTAATATTCCAGTACAGTTAAATCAAAATGAAGTTGATACTGAAATAATACGAAAAATCATATTGAATCATAGTAATTTCGGGTTGAAACAACGTGAATTTGATATTGGAACAACACGAAGAATCATGTTGAATCAAAGTTATTTCAAGTTGAAACAACGTGAATTTGATATTGGAACAACACGAAGAATCATGTTGAATTAAAGTTATATCAAGCTGAAACAACATGATAGTCATCAGGAAATGTTTCGTTGTAGCTGACTGCCCCAGCCAAGATTTGAAGTCGAGCCACTTGCATCATAGTCTACGCGCTAACCACTGCAACCACAAGAGCTTCAAACTTTACTTTAGCTATACACTAAATAAATACCCATCGTATGTAAAATGAATTTCATTTTAATTCAACATAATTTAAATGATTATTTAACATACAACTTATTTGAAATTAAAGTTATAGTCATGTTGATTTAAAATGAAACGTAACGTTTATAACAAAGTTGTTTTAACAACGAAAAATTTTAAATCAAAGAGATTTAAGATTAGAATAATAATTTTTCATTTAAAATTAATATGAAACAATGGTAATTCTAGACCAGCAGCAGTAAATTTTCGCTGGTAATTCGTTTTTTGTCGTCTACATAGCCGACACATGTAAGAATACACAACAACAACAAGTCGCACAACTTAGCACAACAGTGAACTGTAGCAATGAATAATGCAAAGAAACACAAACACTCATAAACGACAAATTATTTCTTGTAAATTTAATATGATTTAAAATCACAATTTCTTCATGTTGATTTTACATTCCCTTTTTTCTGTGTGTAATGAATTGGCATAGGTAATCCTGTAATTTTGGCTAATCTATTACAGGAGATATTTATGAAATAGAGAACAAAGTCGAAGCCAAAAACCAAAATTGTAAAATTCAAAGTTAAATATCTCTGAAAATATTAAAGGTATATTAATGAAATAAAGTGTATTATCATTCTCTATTTATTAGCTTTACAACAAGGTTAAATTCAATCAAATCGGATAATCAATCGGATAAAATTTGTAGAAGTTATGAGCCCAAAAATGTTTTCCGTGCCCGAGATAGTCAATTTTGTCACCCTGTAGTTCACTGTGTGTTCTAACAGGGTGGTCCAGGTTTCAACGTTTTTAAAGCTTAGGTTCTCCTCTATGATTTTACGTAAATCGTTTTGTAATAGGATCGCAAGTTTCAAAGATACAGATTTATTACACTTTTTTTCAAAATGGAACCACTGTGTGGGGAAGCATTTTTGAACCGCCTTAAAAAAAGGAGAAAGGTTATCAATTCGTCATGTATTTTTTTTATGTATGTTCCCTCAAAACTCCGTCATTTCTGAACCGATTTCTGATTTTTTCCTCTATCCAAAAGGATGTATTTCCAGATTGGTCCCGTTGAAAAGTGGGCGGGGTCACGCCCATACAAAGTAAATACACATTCGTTTTCAATTACTTCCACTCAACCGATGCTTATGAAACTGTACACACACGTTAAGCTTCTGTTTAAATATGTACTACATCAGTATCAAACAATTGGGAAATGCCACGCCCATGCAAAGAAAATATTATTTTTCAACAAGTTCTACTAAACCGATTCTTATAAAACTTTGCACACACCCTTAGTTATCGTTACAATACAACATTATGTTTAGAAAATTGGGCAGTGCCACGCCCATGAAAAGTAAATATTAATTTCAACTACTTTTGCTTATCCGAATCTTATGAAACTTTGCATACACAATTAGTTCTCGTAAAAGTACATGATAATAAAATATGGGGGTGGTGCCACGCCTATTTTGTAGTCGGTTTTTTCTTGCAAGAATTATTTAGTTCACAATTTACCAAATTTTGATTTATTTACTAAAATAAACATGTTCTCTAAATTGTTATTAAAAACATTTTGCAATATAGTTTTTATCTATGGCTCATGAAAACCCAAAAAGTTCGTTTGTTTTAAATAAAATAAAAAAAACCTTACCTTAAAATAGTTTTTTCCCTTTTTTTAATTACTTCAAAATATATTTTTAAACTTCCTAAAAGTATGCTTCAATTAAAATAAAAAGTAAAGATTTTTTTACAAACACATTTTATTTTAAAATCATTTAGGCGTTAAATTATAATTAAAATAAAATGTTAACCAACGTCCAACAAGTAACTTATGTTCGTTTGTGGCAATAAAAAAATCTCTGATTTAAAAATCCTAAAAGTATACTATTAAAATTAAATAATATATAAACAAATTGTGGAATATAGCAAAAAACACAGGCAGTTATAAAGCATACAGCCAGCTTTATAATAAACCATAATGGTATAATAAATTAAATATCAACGCCTTGTTCCTGCATTTAAATCATTTATTCATTGTAACACGTACACGGCGGGACATAAATAGCGAAAAGTGTGTAAAATAACCAACAACAACAACAACATTAATACTACATATGTACGTACATATGTAACGGCAGCAACTGTAAATTAAACAGCTCAGCAAAGTTAAAAGGAAGAGAGAGAGAGAGCGAAAAGCACAGAGTGGGAGAGCAAAGGACATAACAAAAAACATATAAAACTTTCAAAGGGAGAAAATAAACTTTTCAAAGAGTTTGAAAAAAAACAACAGTCATAGTAAAACGCAATATGTAGAACTAAATTTGTTATAGACCGGGGAAGAAGTGCAAAAACTATAACAAAAAATATGTAATAACAAATTTGTCGCATAAATACTAAGCAAACATATTTCAAAAAGTTGTGAGTCTTTGGGTGTGTGTGTGTGAGAGCCTGAGCCAGTGATGCCAATTTTTTTGGTGCAAAAAGCACAATAAAATGAAAAAAAGGTACTAAATGGTACAATTTCCATGTTAAAAGAACTAAAACACTAAAAATGTGGAGTTTTAAAATATCAAAAAGCACTAAAAATAGTGCCAAAAGCACTAAGTTGGCATCGCAGGACTGAGCAAGTGATTCTAAAGAGAGGTTTGCCGCCATCAAGGTAGATTAAACAGTTACCAACAGAAGATCAGCTGACGTAGTAAAATTGAGAATGTGTACGTCACTCAGACAATAGATTTTGACATATTTCAGGTGTTTTTCTATCAACAAAGTACATGTGTTAGTAAATTTGAGAGAGCTTATGAATGTGTGCGACTCACAGATAATGGATTTGATATATTTCTGGGGTGTTTCTACCAACAAAATACATGTGTTTTTTGGTGTTGTATTTGCTTTAGTTATGGTGGTACCTGTAATGAATATGCCTTGGCCGCCATTTAAGGTTGTTGCCATGCCCATCATCATCATCATCATCAACAGCAACTAAATATAACAACAAACAACAAAGTTTTAACATCAGCGTCTTTGTCGTCATTCTTATAAGCAGCAAAATAATAATCATCAAACAAATACGCACGCAAAGGCTGAATAACAAAACTCATAAATATGTATGTATGCATGCTTCATATTTATTTACAAGCACATGGGAATACTTATGTTAAAACCCAGCAGTTCTGATATTTTATAGGTGGAGAACTTAAAATTTTGAGCAAAGTTTTCTGTTGGTCTGTTTTTGCTTTGATTTGGCAATTCATCATGAAACAAACTCACACGGAAACAAGATTTTCTAATTGTTAAAATTTACTTGGAAAAACAAGGTTGCGTTAGAGAGAATCGTGTAACGTCGTAATAAACATTTTATGATTGATGGTCTTCCAGATTTGAAGCGTGTCAGAAATAGAGCTCTCGATTTTGGCCAATGTCTGATACTCTCTTACTCTAAATATCGAGTATAAATTTTTTAAGCGGTTTCTAATAGCACATTTGTGTTAATGATTAGCGTCAGTACCTGCCATGCGGCCTCACCTGACGATGCTCTTAACACCGAGTGAAGTTGAGTGTTCACCACCACCCCCGAGGTTACCCGGAAGACCACCTGTGTTGCATGCATGGAACACACAGGTTACAACTTCTTTTCCATGGATCACCCTTTACGCATAAATACTTTGCTAGAGTATTTGATGATTTCAACCAAATAATAACCGGCCAGCACCACCAATGCAGCCCCTGATGGTTTATAAACAGCACAAATAGGCTTATATGGTTGTTCGAAGTCCAACCAACCAGCCACTCGCGCTGGTCGAGGATCAGCCATCTAACCAACAACACTTCCAGCGATTTTGGTAGCAACCACAGCCACCACGTGGACTTTCGAAGGAGACGTCACCAACAACCGGTCACAGAATCGACCTTCATGCTGAGGGTAAGATGAAGTTCGCCAGCATCTCCATCCCCATGTGAACAGAGTATGCTTTTCGCGAACATTATCTAAGATGATGAGTGCAGCATATCAATTTCCACGGAACAGACTATGCCTAACGATGAGCATAATTTCTTTAGCCCCATAGAAGGCAGGTCCTCTATGGGGCTACCGGAAACTGTGTTAGGTTACTGGTCGAGCCTCGAAAGAAAACCCTTGTACGTTAACATTCTATCGACTTTGGTCTTGCTCGATACCTTAGGTGGCTGGCCACATTCTTCCTACTTTATTTGGATACTTATGGGCACGCCCGTTGCTGTGTTATATTACAGATTGGGTAGTAATACACAAGTTTTATGGATAATTGGATAGAGGTAATGTCTGGAAAAATCCATTACTTTTAACCCCAGGAAGCACATCACTAAGGTTTGGTTAGTCTCCAAGATGCAGAATCGTTACAAAGTGTGTTCAAGATTAACTTCAGTATCTGCCTTGCGGCCTCATTTGGCGTTGCTCTTAACACCGAGTGAAGTTGATTGTTCAACACCACCCCCAGTTTTCCCGACGGCACACCTGTGCGAACACACAACTTCTTTTGCATGGCCGGCTATATACACCCTTACTACATCAGCAGCTAACGGAATGCAGCCGAGTTCAACCAAGAAATAACCAGCGAGCTAGAAGTTTAGATATCACAAGGCAGACGACAGCTATACTGGCTATCCCCAGCACCCGAGCACAAAGCACCAACAATGCTGGAACTTTTGGTTTAACAACAGCACAAAGAGGCTTCCATTGGTTGTCCGAAGACCAATTATCCACCAGTATAGCGCATCAATCACTAAACCAACACTTCTGCCACCTATTTTGATAGCAACCGCAGCCACCACTTGTACTTCCGAAGGAGACCTCACCAATAACGTGTCACAGAATCGAACTTCATGTTGAGAATAAAATGAAGTTCGCCAGCATATCCATCTCCATAGGAACAGAGTATGCTTTTCGGGAGCATCATCCAAGAAGATATAGCGCATGGCGAGCATAATCTATTTAACAGTCTAGAACGCTGGTCATCTGTGGGGTAAAGTTAGTGGTCGACCCTCGAAATAAGCAACTATAGGTGTATTTTCTATCAACTTTGGTCTGTTCACCTTCTACCAGACTCGCAGAGGTTAACCTACTTCAGAGGGTGCTGTTGGCTGAATAGTTAGCGCGTTTGACTACAAACCCTGAGGTCTTGAGCTCAAGACTAGTTTCAGGCAAGCCATCATTATCATGCATTTTTCTGATGTGCATTGAAGTCTTATTGTGTTGATTGTTGTTGGACTATTAAAGTGATGAAGGCATAGTACTGCTTAAATAAATTATTCAACACTGCTCTACAAAAAACGCGCAATAGCAGAGTTGTAAAATGAATTAATCCACCTGTTCTCTCTACACTATCGCTTTCCCAAAGAAGGTAACCCATTAATTAATTAACTGGTAGACATTAATTGTCTGATTGTGTTACTTCTCTTTACAAAAAAAAAAAAGTATGCACGCCCGTTGTTTTGATATTGCCGAGATTGGATGGTAACACATACGTTTTTTGGGCAATTGGCTAAAGGTAATGTCTGGAAAATTGGGTATCTTTCCCATTTTTTAAAATTGTTTTGCACATGTCCATCTGACTGTATATCTCTCGTTTTTTTGCGAGAATGAAGAGAACCTGTCACAAGACTACTCGCATGATTGGTTCTCGAGGACTAGCAACTGGCTTAAGCTCTGGAACTCTATACGAGAGGGGCCTGTCATTTTTGCATGACGTTGCTATTGGAGCAGGCCAATTAACATAATTAAGATACTCAAGAATAGGTTCTACATCCAATCTTAAGGTACTTGTTCTGTGGTGGTTTCTTTAATACTAGTAAAATTTTTGGAAATTATTTGGAAAAAGTCCACTTGTACAGTGGGGTATTTTGTTAAAATGTTTGTTCTAATTAAGTGATGGCTTGCCTTTACTCTGCTCACAACGCGGGAACATATTTTACCACTCCTATTTGCACCTGTCATAGGACAAGTACTTTTAATGCAATTGGTACAACATTTCACGCAGGGTATTTATAGGCAACTCTTGACAGATTACCAAAGTATCACATGCTATTTATTATAGTATCGTATAATATAACCGACTGACAGTCATCAGAACGTTAGGGCACATAGGCCTACTTACTTCCACCCACACAAAATTTTGCTACTTCTTATTATTCTCTACAATGCGTATGTTTGTATATATATTTTTGTTAATGTTTGCTACTTTTTACACTGCGGGGAAAACTCACGTAAGTGTGTGAGTAATAGTGCACAAGTATGTGCATGATAAAGGTGGCTGTTGGCGCTGCTATATTTTAAGGGTGTAAAGTACAAATGTACAAAGAAATATATATATTTTTGAAACGTGTAAGTATGCATGTGTGTCTTTACATAAAGTGCAAAATAAAAGGTCACATGACTTATCTGACTTTTTAGCTTCAAAAAACATCAGACAGTACTTGAGGCGGAAATTAAAGCAAAAAATATAAAATATATGTAGCATACTTGCAGGGTAAGTTTTTTCCATTAATATAAAAAACATAAATATGTTCATACAGCTACCCAAAAGCTTTATGTACATATAAGCAGACGTACGTATACAATTTCTTTAAATATAACGTAACAACAAAATTTTTATGTGTAGGAGTATAATAAAAATTTTTATGTGATTTTTGCGTAATAAAATCGTAAGAGAGCAACAAAAAAAAAAAAGATCTTGTCCTTTTTAAAATCTGTTATTTTAAATTTCACTTTTGTTTGTCTCTGTGGTTGTAATCAAATCTTGCGGTAGCTTTTTTTCTATAACTTCTACTATACCGATTGTTATGAAACTTTGCATACGCATTGAGGTCCCACTACAATACAATATTATGATTAGAAAGATTGCAGTCCAAGAAAAATAAATATCTTTTTCAACTACTGATTAGCAGTGGTAATATTAATACATACTTGTTTCAACCTAAAAGATAATTACATATTTGTAATTAAAAGAAATATCACATGTGAAGCATATATGAAGGAGGTTTTTAAATAACATTTCAGTGCCTACTTGAAGGCTAGTAATATAATTAAGGGGAATTATTTTTTTAACCTGTCAAAATAAATAAATTAACGCAAAATTTTAAATACATAAATTGAAAACTCGGCTGGGGTGTACAATTTCAAAGCACAGTAAATTGCATTTTTAGGTTCTGTAGAGTCTTGTGCTCAGGCTGCGATATAAATTTCATGAAAATTCAATTTTGTTTTATACAATATGTAGTGCTTTTACTAAAAAATTTCTTTTATTCGTTTCCTGAACAATTAAATTTTTTTTTTGATGTAGCCGAGTTCTTATCCTATAGATTGTTTTTTTTTTTTGAATCATAAATTACATGGGTTAGAATCAAAAAAATGTTATATACATATTTTGTCTCATCAGTTTTTAATAGTATTTCTCCCATAGTATTGGCTTCGTTTTTTATGTTAACAGCATGTCTACAAGTTGTTTATCATTTGTGACTTTTCTTCTTAATATTAAATATTATTCCAAAGAAAATGTTATTATTTAGGCTTTAATTCGTTCAATTTAATTTTACAATTTAATTATTTTTATTGAAAAAGAATTTTTCAAAACATGCAATAATTGAAAAAGACAACGACAAATTTTTGACTTTATGTAAGCGTCGAACTTAACATCATGATATTTTCGAAGTCAACCACTATCTCATCACCAGAGCTCTTCTTGTACTCTAAGCTACAACAGCCCCAAAGTCAAGCAGATTAATATCCAAGTTTAAACTAGTTTGCATTATGCTAGGAACACAACTGGGACGAACGACGAATTTTCGTCCACGAATATTCGTCGCCAAAAATAAAACATGTTTGTGTACATGAAAATACACACAATGACGGCGTCGGACGAAATTCGTCATACGCGGCGAACTCTGAATAGATTTATTTCTATTTCTTACGCCGGCGAACGACGAACAAGTCAGTACCAAGTGACCATGTTTGTTTTAGTTTTCAAGTTTTTTAGTAAATGAAGTTACTTTTTACTTTAATTATTGTTTTATTTTATAGCATTTTAAATAAATATAGATAATAATTAACTATAATAATTGGTGTTAGTTGTGTTTTTGTTAATGTTAAATTATTTAAGTATGTATTATTTTTTTAATATGGTCACACTTTGCACACACAGTAAACAACTTTATCCATTATAACAGCTGTTACGTTTTCGTCGCTATTGTGTTTCATACGACGAATTTACATAGAAAATTTTTATCGACGAATTCGTCGTGTTGGACGAAATTCGTCGTTCGTCCCAGTTGTGTTCCTAGCATTAAGCTCTTTACAAGTGTGGAGATTTTTCCAAACTTACTTAAGCTATTTTTGCTAGCTTAGAACTTTTCGTTATTTGTTTCTTGTCTTAATAAAACATTACTTGTGCTGTTATGAGGCCAAACAGCTTTTTCATACCCGAGCTAGTCAACTTTGACACCCTGTAGCTCAAAGTGTATTTTAATAGGGTGGTCCAACTTTCAACATTATGAAAGCTTAGGTCCTCCTCTATGATTTTTACATACACAGAAAAAATTATGATAACTTTTTTTTTTAACAAACATGTTTTTGAAACTGATTTTAAATCTTTATTATTATTGTCTCTGTTTTGTTTGATAAATAATTTTGTTTGATTTATTATTTCATTTCATTTTGCTACCGCCAATGTTGGCAACCTGATGAAATTATGAAATTCTTTGATTTATTTTTTAAGTTTATGTAAGACATTTTTTGATTGAAAAAATTTGTTTATTGAAAATTACCCCCTTTTCCAATTGAAGCCACTGTGCTTCATCGACCTGGTACCTTGGCGTTATGCCATCGGGTAGCCACTTTCTGCCTTATGCAATTAGAAGGCCACCTTCGATCGCTAAGTCAGAAGCCCCACCATCTTTATGGCCTTCGACACACTCCGCCTAGTTACCGGACCCGGCTTCATGACGCCCACCAAAAATAAAAGTTATATTTTACAAACAACAATTTCACCTACTTTGATGACACCAATTAAACGAAGATAGTAGTTTTTACCTCTAAATAGAAAAAGAAGATGATTCCTCAACAAAAACAGCTATCGCCTGGAAGATACTTAGGCGATACTTTTCAAGAATTTAGTCGAGACATCTTAATTTAACAATGGCACCAACCATTATCCAATGCAAAATCCTGGTCCAAAGATTCCCAAAGCCGTGGATGAAAATCGCCCCAAATCCCAGAACTTCCGCTGAAAACAAACGGTAGCACCGAAAACCGCGAAAATAACAAAGCGGCAACTCTGATTTTTTAAGGAATTAAACCTCCGCGCCGTCCTATATTTATTGTTTTGAATTTGTCTTAAAAGACTTATAATAAAATATTATGTGGATTTTTTTGTTTGATATTTCGAAGAGGAGTTTGTTACCCTTTTTTAAGAAAGGGTCAAAAAAGACCCATACAGCGAAACTCTAGAGGATTAAAATGTTGCATAGAATTATTTCTCGTGGAGTTTATCATCTCATGGAGTTTATAAAACATAGAAAAAAGCCAAACAAAAAAAACCCCCAAAAATAAAAAATAGCTAAAAGGAAAAAACAACGCAAAAATGAAAAAAAGCGCTGAAACAAAATTAAGCACCAAAACGAAAAAAAAATTGCCGAAACGGTAAAAGCGCAAAAACTAAAAAAAACCAAAAATTAAAAATGTTGCCACAACGAAAAAATCGCCAATATGAAAAAAACGCTAAAACGAGAAAAGCACCAAAACGAAAAAAAATTTCCAAAGCAAAAAAAAACAAAAACCACCAAAACTAATAAAACAACAAAAAAAAAAGACAAACCGAAAAAATCGGCAAAATGCAAAAATCGGTGAAACGAAAAAAATCATTAAAACGAAAAAATCGCTAAAACAACAAAAAAGCCAACACAAAAAAAAAACCCAAATTAAAAAATTGTCTAATCAAAAAATCGTGAAAGTGAAAAAAAGCGCTAAAACGATTAAAAAAAGCATCGAAACGAGAAAAAATGCCAAAGCTGAAAAAATTGCAAACAACGAAAAATTTTTAAAACCTCTAACACGAAAAATACGCTAAAATTAAGTCCGCAAAAGCAAACGAAAATCACCAAAACGAAAAAATTATATACGTACATATATCGTAGATATTCGTACGGCACCCTTCGAGTTCGAGTCAAACTCTTCACTTTACTGAATTTATTTATTTAAATTTATTTATTTAAAAAAAAGAAAAAAAAACTCCCCTTCAATGGCAATATAGCGGGCTAAAATGTTCTACAGAAATGTTTTTCTTAGTGTTTTACATAAAACTTCTAAGTAAATCTTATTCCTAAACGCAAGGCTTAGGAGATTTCCTATGCCGAGTACTAATTGTGAATAAGTACTAATTTAAACCTTAGGCTGAAACCACACCAACATAAGACAAAGCTGTTTTTTTGACAACAGTGCATTAGTTTTTAGGCTGAACTCACACCGAATAAGAAAAAATTGTTTTTCGTGACTTATACGACAACAGAACATTAGTTCTTATGAGACGACAAACACCAAAATTTTTTTTGATGTGCGTTATAATCATATGAGTGTGTTTGACTTAAAAGATAAAAACGTTTTGTCGTATTTGGTGTGTTTTCTAGACTTTGGTCCAACTCGTTCGAACTCGTTCAGCTGAAGTAGACTTCGGTCCAACTCGTTCGAACTCGCTCAGCAGCTCGTTTTAGACACAAACCTATGATTAAAGGCTCAGTTAGCCGACCGTAACGTTGATGTAGTTGCACGTGCTGATCGTTTCTCTCTCATAAGTTTTCAATGTGACAGAAACGATCAGAACATCCAACTACATTAACGTTACGGTCGGCTAACTGAGCCTTAAGGCAGAATTAGTTTGTACGTGCTGTTCTGTTCTGAATCAGCTGTTTCGTTTCTGTTCAATTGAAAATCTGTATGAGTGGTTTGTTGTTCCTTTTTCGTTCTGTTCTGTTGCGGACAAAACTGTAGAAAATAGAATTCAACGTTAAGTGACAGCCAACAGTGCGTATGTATTAGTTTTTGTGGTGTTTTTTTGGTGTTTGTGGTTTTGTGGCTTTGTGTTTATTTCACATTTTTTTACAAAACTTTATTTTCACAATTTCAATTTATTTGTTTTGATTACCTTTTGCTTTTAAAAACAGCTGATTCCATTCACAGAACAAGTAATTACAAAATATTTTCTACAGAACGTCACAGCACAGAACAGCAACAGAAAGTCAAGACTAATGAAGCCTTTAACCCCATGTATTTTAAATGGGTTTAATCGTAGGTTTGTGTCAGATAAAACGAGCTGCTGAGCGAGTTCGAACGAGTTGCACCCAAGTCTAGCGCACAAACATTGGTTGCAGATAATTAGACTTGGGCCCAACTCGTTCGAACTCGCTCTGCAGCTCGTTTTATACACAAACCTATGATCAAACCCATTTAAAATACATGGGGTTAATCTGCTGAACGAGTTCGAACGAGTTGGACCCAAGTCTACAGATTATATATGCGGTCTGATACAACATACCCACACAGAGTAAGACAAAACAGACTGAAACGAACCTCGTTGCACACAATTTTGTGCTTTCTTATGATGTAACCCACACCAATTAAGACAAGTCATAAAAATGAAAAAATACAATAAACATAGTCGCATTGCTGTCTGATTACCGATTGCCTTTTAAGACAAAAACTTGATAAGACGTATTTTTTGGTGCGGGTTATCATCAAACAAGTGTATTTGACTTGAAAGATAAAAACGTTTTGTCTTTTGTTGGTGTGGGTTCAGCCTTAAACATATTTAAGTCTTGAATGATTTCTGGCGTTTAAAAACTTAATTTATAATTTTATTGCAAATATTTTTGTAGAAAATTTCATCCCGCTATATGACCGGTGAAGGTGAGTTTTTTGCCCCTTTTTTAAGAAAGGGACAAAAAGACCCATACAACGAAGAGTTAGAGGGTTAAAATCTACCACAAAAATATGTCACGTGGTGTTTTACATAAAAGTTCTGAACACATCTTATACCTTAAACATAAGGCTTACAAGATTTCCTGTGCCGAGTAACTATAACTATGTGCAAAAGGGGAGAAATTAAATGAGTCCCAAATGAAAACTTTCAAAACGCCTCTAAACGTATACATATTTTTTTGTGCCCTCTACCAGCATCTGTCGTTAGAACCTTGACGTTTTTTCAAAAATTGATTTTGTTGTACAGTACTATTGAAGCTTTTCTTGGTAATCCATAAAGTATGAACATAGAATTATTCTACCTGAAATTAACTAGCGGGTGAACCTTATTACCGTCTTCGATTTTGATAAAACTTTGTGTGGTATTTTTTTTTTAGTACATTAAAATAATTTATATCAAATTTTGGATTTCTAGTTGCTTCGGTTGTAGAGATATGACGTCAACAAAACTAAAAATGTATCTATAAAATTTGAGCTTACTTGAAGAATTTTCAATATATCCTAAACTGTTTAAGTTACAGACCTCAAAAATATGCCGTTTAAAAGGTTGTAACACCCCCTTAACTATGCAGTAACTTACAAATTTCTCGGAGTACAAAAATATTTGTAGATTCCCGAGTTTAAAATCGTCAATTTTAGTATTTTCAAAAATATAGGGTTTGTTTCACTTTAATGTCTACCGAAACTATTTAGCCCTAAAGTGGTAAAATTATTATATATAAAGTTATTGACGAAATTGTAGAAATAGTTGGAAAAATTAATCAAATCTTCAGTTACAGTAGTTTAAAACTGGTTTCTAAGATAATTGTGGATAGATGAAGGCAAAACTGAATTTCATTTATTTTTTCTACGAACGGCTTTCAAGACATTCGCGAAAAAAGGAGTTGATTGAAAAAATTACGTTTTTCGCTGATATCTCGAAAACGGTTCATAGGAAAAATAAATGAGTTTCAGTTTCGGGTTCAGCGATCCATAATTATCTTAGAAACCATTTTTATTTTAAGTTTCATTTTCATTGTAAGCTACGATAATTTAAGATTCTAATAGTTTTTCTTAAATTTTCTATAAATTTGTCTATAACTTTAGCGGAAAATGTTATATGAGGAAATGGATTGTGTTAAAAGCTAACGATTTTGAGTATTTTGAGAATTACCCTCGTCAATGCACTATAATAAATAAAAACAAAAAGTATTAATCAGATTTAGTTATATGTACGAGCATGCCAATGTAACACATTTCCTTATTGTTGTTTAAAATTTAAATTAAAAATTCATTAAAGTAAAAATTTTCAAATAAAAATTTAAAACTTTTAATAATTAAGTTTTATGCGTGCGGTAGGTATGCTTTTATTTTTGCTTATTTTTATATATTATATTGCAATCATTAAAGACAAAAATAAAAAAGGATTTATCTGTTTTAATACGTCAACATTAATTTCACTAAACTTTAACGTTTTTATGGTGGCTATTTCTATTTCTACCGGAAATGAAACGCAAAAGAGAACAATTAGATTGCGTGATACCATTGGTCATTTCCTTTTGAGGCATCTAAAAATTATAACATAAAAAAACACTGAAAAGCACACTCAACAACCTTTTAAATCTAGTAAAACATTTTATGAACAACTACGAAACATTTTTTTTATGACTTCTCAGATACTCGTAAATAGTAAATTTTATTAAGGTCTTTAGGCAATTCTGCAAATGTGCTATTAAATTTTATTACACTTAACAGGTTTTGTCAAATAGTTATGGACTTTGGGAGCCCTAAAAGATAAACTTTTCGTAAAAATTGTGAAAACTAAAATTTTTAAATTAAATTTTTGTTTTTGCTTTATATATTTATATAATAATCATAGCAACGCATTGAAGTCAATATTATTTATAAACAAATAAGCTTAGAAATTTTATTAATAAAGTTTTTCACTTTAATCCCTAAAACTATGCAACATAATTTAATTTCAAAGCAGCTTAATGCTAGACTATAAAATATTTCTATGTGTGCCAGTATGGTTTTTGTTCAAATTAGTTTTAAATTCAAAGATAAAAGAAGAAATAAGTTTTTGTAAATTATGGCGCATTAGCACAACTCAAAGTCAGTCAAATGATAAGAGCAATTAGAAAAAGCTTAATTGACTAAAGTTCGTGAGTGTCTGTGTGTGTGTGTAAGCAATTTTGCTTTGATATTGTTGCTAAATATTTAAAAGTTTTAATATGCTCAATGTTTAAAGCTCGAGCTTAATATCTGTAAGAGATTTAGAGATACAATTTTATGAAAATAGATGCTCGAAATAAATTTAATAAATATTTTTCCCATAATTTTTCCCCATATTACAAAGCTAACATTTATTGCCAAGCTAACAAATTGCCTAGAAATGAGATGGTATTGTAACTATCAAGAACTTGGTCCTCTTTTTTATCTCTGTATATTTTACGGCCGAAATATTTGGATAGGAACTTAACCTTATTTGCACATTTATGTTTTTGTGAGGTGAGGTACGAATTACAACTTACATGCTCGCTTCTCATTCACATTGATTCTTCTCATTAATTTATTTTGTGAAATATTTCGTGGCAGTAAATATTACGGATGCCACATTTTTTAAGTTTGTGAATTCGTGCAAAAACAATTTTTTATGGGAAACATTTGCGATAGAAAATGAGAAAATTTGGCAGTTTTTTCATGGGACTAATTCTTTGCGATAGGGGCGATTCGTTGGTAGAATTTGCGTACGTCGTTTCTACTCCTGCACATCTCGATCTCCTTACACTTGCGCCTTTCCATTTACCTTACAGTTCTCTTAATTACTCTAATTAATCAAGAGCGCACTGAAGATCACATATAGCCGAAACCGGTTAAACGAAATTTGACGTGGAGTGACGGTAAATCGTTCCAAAAAAGAAGAGTATCTACACTCTAAGCACTTTTGTTGAAAACTAAAATTAAAATTAGACCTAAAATTAGAAAAGCATTCTCTTTGTTGATTTTTGAACAAAATATGTTTAAAACAAAAAAATAAAATAAAAAATCCTGCGAAGCGATTGGCTGTGTGCAGCTTCGAACCGTGACCTTCTGGCTGATAGTCTTCCGTAGCTGCTGTTCAACCATAGGCGTATTATACTTCCAAGCAGCTAAATTTACTACTGCATACGCATTGGGGCAGTCATATTACTAGTTGTAATGTTACTGTTCAAAAAAGGACAGTCATATTCCTAGTTGTAGCAAGACTAGTAACGATAATATTAAAAAAAAGAACAATCATATTACTAGTTGTATCGAGACAATAACGATACTAGTCAAAAAAGGACAAAATTTTGAGGTATACGACTTGTATATAAAACATATTTTTAGCTCTTAAAAAATAAGTAGAAAGTGGCTCAGTGGGTAGAGTACTTGCCTTGAAATATGAGGAATGTGTGTTCGTACCCCGGTTGAGCCAAAGTTTTTTTTTAAGAGTTACAAATTCGAAATAAACCAACTAGTAAGAGCACTAGTTTACAACAAGTAGAACTCCAACTGGGATATAACTGTATACAAATGAACTAGTTGGGCTCCTATGACAACCTAATGCTAAAATCGATAGTTCGATATATGAAAAAAGGACAGATGGGCAACTAGTCAGAAGTAAAAAGCAACTAGTATAGTTCTAACTACATACTAGCTACTTTGTCTGCAGGGTAATGTTCTTTTCAAATATTATTAAGAAGAACATGAAAAAGAAAAACAATTTTTTTTTAGTTTTGTTGCTACATTTCTTCTTTTCTATTTTTCAATGAGATTAATAAAATATTTTACATTTCTTCTTGGCACTCCAGAGTGATTATTATGCTCAAATACCTTCTTATATTTTTAAAAGGTATTCTTTTTATGAAATTTCTTCCTCCTGCCCAGTTACTCCTTTTCTCAATATTGTAACTATGTTTACTTACACTATGCAACAAAATGAAACTTTTGTCATAATTTTTTTTTTAATATTTTTCTTCTTCTAAAATTTGGGATTTCTGAATAGGCTGCTCCACCGATTTCATCATAACTTGGGAAGGGGTTGTCCAATTTCATTTCAAAAAACACAAAGAAACTTGAGCTAAGCCGTTTTACTATTATTTTTTCATATACTCAACGGTTTTGCAACTATTCAGACTGCAATGATGAAAAATATTTTTTAGTAAATAAGTTATGAGTTTTAGTTGAACTGTATGAGTTTATATCCAAAGAAATTTAATTATTTTTGGCTTGAGTTCGGTTTTAATTTAATTTAAGTAAATGATATTCAATTCTTGATTGCAAACCACCGACTTTGGTCAAGTGGGCTAAGCGGTAAAGAACTCTGATGAGATTAGCGGGTGCTATCGAAACGTCAGTTCAACCCTCCGCGCAGTCAAAATTTTCTTTGTCTACATGCTTTACATTTATCTCCAAATAAAAATATAATTTAATTGAAAAATTAAATTAAAATCGAACTCAAGCCAAAAATAATTAAATTTCTTTGGATATAAACTCATATTAAATTTCTTGAAATAATTTTTAGGCAAAATTGGAATTTGTTCTTTTTAAATTTATTAAAAATCGAAAATGGCAAAAACTTAAAATTTTTTTTTGTAAAATTAAAAATTTTTTATGTTTTAAAAATTCATAAAAAATCAAAAAATGACAAAAAATTACCACTCGTATGACTAGATCATGAAGCTACATATATCTGAAATTAATTATGGTATATTTCACGAAAATCGATTAATAAATGACGATTTTATTCATAATAAAGTGAAGTTAGTTGATTTTTGCTAAAACTGCAAATATATACAAAATAAATTTTTTTTAATAACAAGGTTCTAACGACTGATTGTGGTAGAGGCTAGCAACAAAATATATATACGTAAATCAGCGTTTTGAAAGTTTAAATTTTCTACCTTTTGCACACTGACTCGGCAAAGGATATCTTGTAGGGCTTACGTTTACGATATAAGATGCTGAGTACATCTTTTATGTAAAACACTACGAACCTTTTAACTGTCTAATTTTTCGATGTATGGGCCTTTTTTCCTTTTCTTAACAAACGGGACAAAAGCTCCCTTCGATGGCAATATAGGGGGCTAAATTGATTTACGAAAGTGTTCTGCGTAGTGTTTTACATAAAAGTGCTGAACACATCTTATATCTTAAGCTTAAGGCTTAAAAGATTTCCTATCCCGAGTACTAATTGTGAATAAGTACGAAATTAGCTTTTAAACATATTTTAAGCCCTAAACAATTTCTGGCTTTAAAGTTAAGTTTGGAGCTTGCGTGCTTTTGAAGACTTATAATAGAAATTTATAACAGATATTTTTGTAGAACATTTTAGCCCGCTACATCGTCGTTGAAGGACAGGTTTACGCTCTTTATTTTTAAGAAAGGGACAAAAAAACCCATTAAAAGAAGAGATAGCGGGCTAAAATGTTTCACAAAAATGTTTCTCGTGGTGTTTTACATAAAAGGGCGGCAGACATCTTATTTCTTAGAAGTAAAACATGAAAGATTTCCTATGCCGAGTAATAACAGTGAATAAGTACCAAATTAACCCTAAATATGCTTAATTTTAAAAGGTTTTTCTTTAATAAAAATGTATGAAGTAAATTTTCCTAATTTATTACATCCCAGGGGCAAATGACAGGAGTAAGGAGGCCTTCTATAAGGTCTTATTTAGCAGTTTGTAGTACCTCCACTCCCATTGCATATTCATTTCATTTTTACACGCGATGTCATTGCGGACCAAGGCCTTCCTCGATCCTTTGCTAAGCAAGCCTAATTTAAGGTATTCTTTAGCAGGCCTATTTGCTTGGTAGAAGGCCTGGTCTGGGAAGGTCTGTCAAAAATGAAATGGAAGTATCTTTTTTTATCTGGGTATTTTATAGCGGCTTCTATATTTTTTTTATTATTGTGATTTTTTATTTCGAACTCCTTTTCATCCAAAGTAATTTTTTTAAAATATGAGAGAGGCTAAATTTCGTGTATTTATTTGTAGCGAAGTGGCCATGATGTAGTAGCTGCAACATAAACGACATAATAGCAGCATGCATAATGCCTCTTGTACGTAAATTTCAGTTTTATATACAAACTTTTTGCGAAAAAAGAATACGAGAATGTTTGTTATTTCTAAAGAACATATTTTATTAAGCAATGCGAACAAAATCTAAAAATAGAATTCTATTATAGAATATGATACTAAATTTCAAGTAATATTTAGAGTGTATCCTTCAAAATATTTTCAGTTTGAAAAATTATTTTTAAGAAACATAAAATTAGCAATTAATTTTTTAACTCTTTCTTTTTTATTTTCAGGTAAGCAATTTGGAAACTCTACTGACTTTAATGTTTTTGTATGTATATTCTAATATTTTCTTATATTTAGTAAAATTTAAATTTAAAACTTAGAAAAATTAAATTAGTTCTAAGCCTTAAAATATGCTTTATTTGAAACTTAAATAAAAATATAAAATAGAATCTAATACCAAATATATTCTGTGAATTGAGGCGCATATTTTGTTTTAATTTATGGCCACAAATCCAATTTTCCGCAATACACACACACATACATATTTCAACCAAATTTTGCCTACATTTAGGCAGCAATTACATTAAAAAAATTTTGCATACTTTAGCAACTGCAAAAAATTAAAATTGTGTTTTACATTTGTTATTTGTTTTTAACTTTTGCATGAAAGACAAGACAAATCGTTTAATCAATTGTTTTCTTCTTCAAATAAAAGACTAAAATAGAACTTGATATTTCAAAAAAAAAAAAAAAAAAAAGATAAAAAGGAAAGAAAAAACTTAACCCAGTTTCTTGTTCACCATTGTTTCTCCTCTGTCTTGACAAACAATTTTACTTGTTTAAAGAAGTAAAAGAAAAGGAGAATAAAAAATTTAAGTTTTATAGTTAAAAACTACTCTTTTTTTTTTGTTAAAATTTCAATTGTAGGGAACTCACTGACGAGGGTTTTCAACAAACAAAATGGAATGAAATATTATTCCTTCTTTTTATATTCTTTGTTTTTAAAAGGAAACTTAACAAAGCACAGCAGAAGAAAAAGAAATTAAAACAAAAAAGAAAACAGGAAAAACAAGTTGTGAGCAGAAAGAAATAAAGAATTGAGTGAGTGAAAGACGAAAGAAATAATGAAAATTATAAAGAAAGTTTTAAACAACAAAATGTCAAAGGATTTACAGGAAACACAAATAGAAAGAATTGTCTTTATAAAATTTTTTCTGATGGTTATTTATTTTAATTTCTTTGCTTTAAAGGAAATAAATAATAAGTCAAGTATAAAGAAGCATTTTCCTTTCACTTATTTTCTTTTTCTTAATCATTGCCACAGTTTATGAGTTTGAAATATTGAAAAAAACATACAAACACAAGGTCATTCATTATTATATAAATTGTCAAAATAGGTTTTGGTTTTTTATCTTGAATTTTCGTTAATAGGTTTTAATTATAATTTAAGGAATAAGTTAGATTTTCTTTAATTTTTTTTTTCACTGAAAAAAATCTATGCAACATGTGCACGGAAACTCTCATACACATTACGAACTATTTCGTAGTTTCGCACCACGAAATTTGTAAATTAAAAGTAAAAAAAAAATTTGGCTCAATCGGGGCACGAACTCGCAATTTTCAATTTCCAAAGCAAATACTCTACCCATCATTGAGGCACTTTCTACTAATTTTATAAAATCTAAAAAATTGTTGTTTTACTTTATAAAAATAATTTTAATTTATCTTTTTATTTCAAATATATTTTGTTGGCAATATGGAAAAATATTTACGAAAGGTTTTCGTGACTTTCGTAAATTAAAAAAAAATTGCCTTAATTTTTTTCGTAATATGTACGAGAGATTTGTATATTCTACGAAGAAAAATAACTAAGAAAGTTTAGTTTCGTAAAATTTTGCATATACTATTTTCAATAAAGGAAAAATTTTTACGAATAGTTTTCGTTACTTTCGTAAATTCAAAAAAATATTGCAATATGTACAAAAATTTCATATAGTCTACGAAAAAATTTACTACGAAAGATTTTTTCGTAAAATGTTGCATAGATTATTTTCAATGGACGAAAAATGTTTACGAATGGTTTTCGTTACTTTCAGAAATTCCAAAAATATTGCCAAAATTTTTTTTGTAATATGTACGAAAGTTTCGTAAATTCTACGTAAAAATTAGCTACGAAATTTTTTTTCGTAAAATATTCCATGGACTATTTTCAATGAAGGAAAAATGTTTACGAATAGTTTTCGTTACTTTCGCAAATTCAAGAAAATATTGCCTAAATTATTTTTCGTAATATGTACTAAAATTTCGTATATTCTACGAAAAAATTGACAACGAAAGTTTTTTTTTTCGTAAAATGTTGCATAGATTATTTTCAATGAAGGAAAACTGTTTACGAATAGTTTTCCTTACTTTCGTAAATTCAAAAAAATATTGGCAAAATTTTTGTTGTAATATGTACGAACGTTTCGTATAGTCTACGAAGAAAGTAGCTAGGAAATTTTTTTTTCGTAAAATGTTGCATGGATTATTTATTTTCAGTGTAGGAATGAACTTGTTTTCAAATCATAAAAATTGGCGCATATTCATAGTCATAAACAAAGTGTACTTTAGGAATTTAAAACAAGTATTGCCATACAAAATACTGTGCTTAAACTATTAAAGTATACTTTGTTTTTACTACGAATATGCGCCATTATTTTTATATAAGACGAAAAATGGTTAAATTCGACCATAAACAAAATTTATATTCTAAAAATTGCCCAAGGTACGGCGAAGCATTTCTAAATGACGCCACTTGGTTGGATTATAAAAGTTATAAATAAAAAATCTACTGAAAAAAGAGCGAAACACATTAATCACTTATTTTAACGTGATTATTTCGAGCTTATTTGCTTTTGAATCGAAAGTACAACAAAATTAAAATTTTTCCAAAATAAGAAGGTTCTAACAGCTGATTCTTAGAGAGCACCAAAAAATATATACGTACATCATCGTTTTAAAAGTATACATCTGAGGTTCATTTTCATGCAAGATTTTACGAAAAACAACTTTCGTAGTTACTTTTTTCGTAGAATATACGAAACTTTCCTAGATATTACGAAAAAATATTTAGTCAATATAATTTTGAGTTTACGAAAGTAACGAAAACCTTTCGTAAACATTTTTACTTGTTGTGTTGAACATTTCTTTTACCGTAAACGCAAGACTTACAAGTTTTCCTGTGGACGTGAGTGAGTGTTGCCGTTGGCGTCCGTGTTGGCACATTTAATGCGTAGCTGAGCTATTTTAACTATTCCTGTCTTCTTCAAAAATTATTATATAAATTAAAAACATTTTTAATTCATATATACCCAGAAAATTGAAAAATGAACTTGAAGCTGGCTAAAATGATTCATTATTCAAAAGTTTGTATGTACTCGTAATTAATTGTGTGCTACCAAATGTTTTGCATAACGTTTTTTTTTAAACAACATATGAATGTTTATGTTTAACTTCATTAACATTAATTATTATTTTATGTTTTGTAATTATGCTTTTAGTTCTTCCTATTATATTTATTTTTTATATGTTTTTTATGTTTTTTTTTCAATTAATATTTTTGCCTTTGAAATGTATTATAAAAGTTTAAACGAATAAATTTGTGTGTGCTACTGCAGCTGTTGCTATATAATCGCATTTGCATAAACTTTCTTATTATATAGATGGTTTTTTCTTTAGGTGGAGAGTTTTTAATTGGCAACACTGTTCTGCAAATTGTTAACATATATTTTCTTGAAGGCCGTGTGACTGAAAACCATTCCGATCGCAAATACTTTCAATTTCGTAAATTGCTTCTTTAGAACACGAAATCCGAAAATTTACTTGGGAATCAAACTCATTTTAGTTTTCAAACTGGAATTGTAAAAAGTAAAATATGAGCATACTTTTAGGAGCGGCAAATAAATACTTGGCCAAAAGTTCTGTATGTTATTGAAAAGTATAATGTAGGCTTTGTGTGTTAAAAAAGCTTAAAGTTACGCCTTGAGGTATTAACGTTTTAACGCTTTAAAATCGAAATACAAAATGAACGGAATCTGAGGAACGTAAAACAAAAATGTTTGGTATGCAAGGACGGAATTAAAAACATTCCCATCGGAATGTATTTTACGCCTTGTAATTATTTTCGAAAAACTCCTCGTTGGTTATTTTGTTTAGTTGTGAAGCCACAGAGACTCAGGAGTAATTGTCGAAAGACCATACAGCTAGGAAATATATCTCTTCGGTGCATTTCATGGCACTGTGAGAAATTTAGCGAGAAGCCGGCCATTTTAGAAGTGGAAACAACTTAAGGTTATCCGATAGCTGTTCCAGTCTATTGGCTCTCTATTGATCCTAGTTTTGGACAATAGTCTTTGGCATTCTGTTCGTAGCTGCCCAAGTCTTGGAGTCCACCAAGGTTGCTGGACTTTCCTTGGCATTTGCCGCTGCTTACACTATGCTTACTAGGACAGGAGGGCCTCTGCTACTCCTCTTGTGGGCCAAGAGCCCTTTTGTGGCGTAAACTGGTCGACTGTCAAGTCGCTAATCAAAGAAAATGACATATCGACCGCAAAGGAAGTGTGGCTGGCTTCCTCTGGTTTAAGGCAAGCCAAGGCATTGATGCAGCCATTTTCATATAGTGGCATCCTGAATTTCAACAGGAATGATTTACGGCTTCTTACTGGTTTTCTCTCTAGTCACTTTGGGCGGATCTATCCTCTGTGGAAAAGTAGCCAAGTTCGTTCGCCCTTGTGCCGTTTATGCTTGGAAGAGGATGGGAGAACGGCACACATTTTCTTGAGTATATCTTCTTATGTAATAGTAGAAGGCGTGTTTTTCATTCTGTGTTTCTGAGTTCAGATGATGTAAAGCGGGCTTCTCCAAGCTGTTTGCTGATTTTTATAAGGAGAGTCATGCAGAGTTTGATTTAATTTATAGATCTATGGCACAAAAGATCCAATAGGTGTCGCAGTACCGGTGTTGGACCAGATCTTTCCCCTATTCTATCTATGCTTACTAGGCGTCTCTTAGTGTTCTGGACCAACGGGTGAAGAAGTTTTCCAGCTCTTATATCCTGGCCACGCCTTCCGACGCTGGAGGTGACATAAACTGAATAAGACTTCTGAAATTGTCGCAGTCCGTATTTCTATGGTCTCTGCAAGGGTTGCTGATTTTTTTTAAAAGAACAGGACGAACTGGTAACAAACTCGCCACTAGTGACCATGGCTTACTTTCTCTCTCTCTCTCTCTCTCTCACTGCCGCAATACCAAAATCGAAATCGTCCTTTTGGACCCAGTTTCTTCTCAGACGACGTTGCGATTGTGAGTTCCTCCTCTTATTCTGAAGGATACATTTTTACGTTAATTAAACGCCAGAAAACGACTTTTTCACTGAGAACTGCACGATTTAACGCGAGTTACCAAGGAGCAGGTAAAGATCTCTAGATCAAAATTTATTCAAAAAATTTATTCAAGACTCACCCTCTACAAACAATCCTAATAGAGTTCCCTCCCTAAACAAAATTATATCAATGACCTGTTTCGTGGTCCTATAAAAAAAGGTTGGTATCTTAATTTTATTTCAAATCTTAAGACAAGTAAATATTGACAGTGTTCTCCTGCAATATAAGGTGGCCATTAGAATCATGCTTTGATGAGATTAAGGCCTCATCTATCGCACCAATTGATAAGGGTATGAACCGGACATGGACGGAGGGTCATCTTCGTTGTAAGGTAAATATGCCGATGCAAGAAATACTCTTGTAGGACTCTTGCGTTCAAGTGCAGCCTCTGTTATTTCAATGCCCTTCTAGCCAAAATACCTTCTTGCGCTGAAGAGAGGATAGTAAAATTACGTAACCGCAAGGCTTCGAAGGTTATCTGATGCTGCTTCGGAATGATGCAGGCTAGTTTGCACCACTCTCATAAAACTCGGCGTTGCTATTGCTTTCCTTTGAGGATTAGGAGGGGCTCCGAATTAAATTTTCATCTAATTTGACCCTTGCTAGTCCTCGTTCATTCGTCCAGCTCTCGATGGCAAGGTCATTTTTCTAACTTTTAATTAGCGTAAGTATGACCTTATTTTTCAGAATAAGAGGAGGAACTCACACTCGCACCTTCGTATGTGAAGGAACTTGGTAGAAACAGACGTTTTAAATTTTGGCATTGCGAGAGAGATCGCTAGTTCTTTGAACGTATTCTTTGGAAAAGCTGAGGAGAGCTTTCTCATTACCATCTTCAATGATTTTGAAGTCTTTTCTATAGCTAGTGATTTTGCCCACAGGTTGACTACGGCCAATGCTGGCTCCTTGTGGCCTAGGAGATGATGTCAAGCTAGTTAAGGGATCAACCGCACGCTATCAGATACCTGCGACTCACTGTTTACCGATAGATCTGTCTGTGGAGCCCTTTTTGGTTGGTGTGGGACCTCGTTTAGAGAAATTTACAACCATCCTTGAAGAGTCCTTGCCAACGGTTTTCGTTTTACCGCGTTGGTAGAAGGTAATCATCTACATTTTCCGAGCCGTTGATCATGATTGGTCTAGCTCTGTCGAGGCACCCGCCTGCTACGAACATCGCCTACTGCATCTGGTGCTTCGCCGCTTCCCTAATCTTAGCTGGCCTTACTTCCTTGGCGGTCGTGCTAGGGTAGTCTTCATTCTTACGTAAGTATATGGTGGACATACTTTCATTTCAAATCATTCTCCCAGTTAGTCAATGAAGTTGGACTAGTTCGTAATTCCAACGGCTTTAAATACCGGAGAGAACGCTTGCACCCTGCCAGTTTCTTATGCTCATTTCAGTTTCGTCCTATTACAGTCTCCCTTTATATTGTACCCCCTTAGGGACTTGATCCTCTGACTTTCATTCGTTTTTAGATATGCGAGAGGTTACCATGAGAGTGTTCTCCTCATCGATCTTGTACAATTTTAGTCCGTCCATAATTAAAAGGTTGTCCGAGTCGTCGTCGTTACTCACCCTGTATTGTCTGGTTAATAGTTTATACATTCCCCCTGTTTTCTTTGTTTGTTTCTGTACTCAAGAATTTATTGTTGACATTTATTAGCAAATATTAAGTTGACTACACTCTAAAACACTTTTGTTGAAAATTAGGTCGATAATAGTCGGCAACACTTTACAGATTATTATCGACCTAAAATTACACACGCATTATTTTTGATTTTTACCAAAAAAAAGCAATTGGCTGCATGCAGGCTTGAACTGCGACCACCTGACTGATAGTCTGACGTATCTACCATTCAGCCATAGCTGTATTATACTTTATGTTACATTTTTTCAACTTGGACTATATATGTTTAGTTTGAAAGGTTTTTTCTTTAATAAAATAATTACAAAATCCATGTAATTTTAGACAAGGAGAAATTTTCAACACAATTTTAGACAATATATGATCTTAAATTTGAAGTAATGTTTTAGAGTGTACTGCAGTCCTCCACCTACTCCAGATATCCAATAGTCACTACTCACAATGACCGTATACAATCAAAACTCTCCGCCTCTAGAAAAACACCCAATATTTCTACATTTCTTTGATACTGTGCGAAAGCGAAAATAAAGAAAAAAGAAAAATATAAGAAACAGCAAAAGCTTTGTTTGTTGAATTTACAGAAAGCAAATATGTAGTCAAAGAGAGGTGGAGTGTAGTAAGCAAAGCAATAACAAAAAGGTAAATTTCTGCTTTACAATTTTTAAAGCAGCAAATTATTGTACGTATGCTTACATACGAAGGTGTAAAAGTATGTGTGTGTGAGCGCCATAACTCTCTCCCTCTTGAAGCCCAGAAAATGTACACAAAATTTACAAAAAAAAACCTTCAAAGTATGCAATATTTTTAATTATTTTATAAAGCCTTAAAAGTATGCAATACATTTTGTTTGTGCTAAGGTATGTGTATATTGTTTTACAATATTAAATAACACTTTATGCCACCATATTTTTCATTTCAACTCTGACGTCCATATGTTTTTTATACACAAATAATTGTTTGTGAAGTTTATTATTTTATAGATGCTTTTTGTTGATTTAATATTTTATAGCATATTGTTTGGCAGAAAAGTTTGAGAGTTTTTTTTCATATATTTTTGTAACATACATATTTGTTTGTATGTTCATGTTCAAGTGTGTGATGCGTTTGTACTCGTGTGTTCTTTATGTCTCAGTCGTGTTCATGTGGCCTTTGTTGTTTACATACAACATACTTGAACATGTAAATTTTATCAGCGACAAAGATACACGAGAAATAACATGTTGACATATTTCATTTAATAAAAAAAAAAACAAGTCATCTGAGTAGAAATAAAATGTGAGCAGCTGGTAAGGATTTCGCTTTGATTTGGAATAAAGTTAGTTTGGCATATTAGTTTCAAGTATTTGATATTAGTTTTAAATTCAAATATTTTTTTGGATTTCTTATAAGCTCAGGCTGAAGCAGGCTACTCCTGTTGCAGGTAGGTGTGCCTTGCGGTCTCCTACTTTCTAAGTGATTGCTGGCTACTTTGTCAACTTATGTTTCAATCACTGAGCTTCTTGACATCACTGGAGTTTGCTCTAGACTTTAGTCATGTCGGATTAGGCTTGCCAGAGTTGCAAGCTCAAATATAACTTGTACTACCAAATTTTTCTTTGAATGTTCAATTATTACATGCTTTAGAATTTCTTTCTAAAATGAAAAAAATTTAATCGCAAGATTAAACTGAAAACGAACTTAAGCCAAACTAATTAAATAACATTGAATAAAAACCATGCACTCTAAAACACTTTTGTTGAAAATTAGGTCGATAATAGTAGGCAACACTTTACTCATTACTATCGACCTAAAATTAGACACAAATTCTTTTTGTTGTTTTTTGAGCAAAATATGTTTACTTAAACAAATAAAAAATTAGCGGCGAAGGGGTTGGCTGCCTGCAGCATAAATCCACGACCTCTTGGCTGACAGTCTGGCGTATCTAACTCTCAGCCATTGGCATATTATATTTTTTCTGTCATTTTATCCACTTGAACTAAATATGTATGTTTAATTTGTGAAGGCAAATTAGACAAATTATGTTTTTTATTGCAAATACCTACAAAATCGTTGCAATTTTAGACAACGAGAAATTTTCAACACAAATTTAGACAATATATGATCCAAAATTTTAAGCAATATTTTAGAGTGTAGATACAGTTCGACTAAATTCATAATTTAATTGTTAAAACTCTAAAGGCATTTAGCTAAACAAGAATGTGTAATGTTAAAAAAAGTTTGGCAGAAAAAAACATTAAATTTAATTTGAAAATATCGATGATATTTCATGCTGGTAATGACAGAAATCAGAAAGCTTAAAAATGGTTGTACATGATAAGGAAAAAACATAGTGAAGTTGCGTACCTTTAAAAAAACCAATAATAGTCGAGAATAGTCACGAGATGGCGACTCATTTGTTAAATGGTTGAAAAAGTAAATAGGATTCTCGTTCGTTGGCTGTAGCTGCCTTCGTTGGCAGTGTCGTCTAGGTGGCAAATAGCTTTGATGAGAGGACTGTGGTGGCCTCGAGACCTCTGATATCAGTTCAACCTTCTGTACAGCCAAACTTTTCTTTAAACTTTAGAATTTCTTTCTAAAATAAAAAATAGTTTAATCAAAAGATTAAATTGAAAACGAACTTAAGCCAAACTAATTAAATAATTTTGTATAAAAACCATACAGTACCGACTAAATTAATAACTTAATTGTTACATCTGGTACGTTAAACGTAACGAATACAAGATTTCTTATGCAGATTTACTGTAACAGTCGCACCAAAAAAATTCTGTGTTTCTGGAAGCAGTAAAAAACTTGCATGCCTTCCGCATGCGATGTTTTGAAGCACTTCCTAGGGTTGCCCAAAAAGAAGGCAGAGATCTCCGAGTTTTCATATTGTTTAAATTGCGAAGTTAGTCGGATTTTTAACACGATCTTCAAATTAAACAAAATCTTATTCAGTAGCATTTTTTACGATATGACAAAAACGATATAATATACTGTGTTGTCATATCGTAAGTTTTTTTACGATATACGAGCACTAAGATAGCCATACACGGTGTTGGCATATCACAGCAGCGATGTCATTTTTTGCATTCTTTTACGATATAACAAAAAACGATATGATATACTGTGTTGTCACATCGTAAGTTTTTTACGATATACCAACAATAAGATAGCATATCGCAGTGTTGTCATATCGTAAAAAACTTACGATATAACAACACAGTATGTCATATCGTTTTTTTTTTCATATCGTAAAAAAGAGCTAAAAATGGATTCGCTGTTCAGTACATAGCTGCCAAAAATTCCGATTTCTTACGATATGACAGAAAACGATATGACATACTGTGTTGTCATATCGTAAGATTTTTACGATATGACAGCACTAAGAAAGCCATACACGATGTATGGCCTTCTCAGTGTAGTCATATCGTAAACAACTTACAATATGACAAAACAGTATGTCATATCGTTTTGTGTCATATCGTAAAAAATCGAAATTTCTGGCAGCTATGGTTCAGTAGCATTGTAGCTTTCAACGAAATAGGTTCTACAAAATTCTCGCACGCATTGTTTCAAATAAAGACTAACACATTTAAAGCATGCTCTCTTTCTGTATTTCTGACTTATTGCATGGAGGACAGAGATTTAGAATAAAACACGATTTGTTTTGCCTGTAGTTTAAAGATGGTACAATTGCGCCATTCACTAAAACAAAGAAGCGCAGTTTTATGTCAAAAAGAAGAGCTCCAAAGTGGAACATCGCGAACAAAAATCATGCCTATTCGAAGCGCTTTTCGAAGCAGGAGAAATAACAACGACCAGCTTCTCTCGTTTACAAACCTGCTGCGGCTGAAGCAGTAGTTTTTGCTGGGAATGCGTAAAATCAGGGGAAGTTAACTCCCCTAAAATAAGTCCCACGCGTAAATTTTGCAAACGCCAAAACACGTATATTTTTTCTTAGTTCCCTCTACGAGAATCATTCGTTAGAAACTTATTATTTTGAAAAAATTTTATTTGAAATTAAAAGTGGTTTAAGTTTTTATGAATTCATTAACGCTCCATAAAGTAGGCTTTAAATTTTTCTGAAAATAGAAAAAAGTGCTTAAAACAAAACCAAAATAACCATGCGAAAACTCTCATATCTGTATCTAAATTGGGAAACTTAATATAAAGTTTTCTAATCGTTAATTAGAATCTTTTCTCATTTTTTAAGAGGCTAATGAAATGAGTTTTTAAGAAAACTTATTACAAACAATATATTGATAAATCTTGTAAAACTCTTAAATAAAGATTAATTAATGATTTTAGCCTTGTAAATTTATGTTCTTATAAATATTACGTAGTGATGAAATATTTCTAAAATAAACATTTTCTATGAATCACTCACTCACTGATTCCAAGGTGGATTTAAATAATTAAACACCAACGCATACAAAAAAAAAAAGCCAAAAAAATTAAACGTAAACACATAATTTAAATCTAAAGATTTTCCATACAATACAGATGATGCCATTAAAAATAATTTATTGTTAAATAGACTACAAACGAAAAGAAGACATAATAAAGAAATCTAACACACGTGGCTAAAGAACATTAATAAATGAAAACATTTTCAAAAGCCAAAATTATAAAAATGAGAATTAATTATGTCGTCTTCCTTAAAAAAGGAAACAGGAAACAGTTTATACATTTTTTAGTTTATCATCAAACCCAAAACCAAATAAGAGTGGCAGATAGATAACAACAAATATTGGAAAATCTGCCTTTTAGACTGCTAACCATCATTATAATGTTTCCGAAAAAGCAGAGTGTGAGACTGAAAGCCATTTTAAAGATAAAAATAACCAGGACAATATGAATTTTAAAGTAGTATAGATTTTATTTAAATATATTCTAAAAAATATATAAAGTTATAAATGCAAATTATAAGTATACTTTGGGGGATTTTAACAATTGTAATAAGAGATTTGTTTTGTGTTATTATTAAAAATACTTTAAGCATGAAGACTTTCAATGTCTGCAAACAATTTGCATGAATTAACATAAATTTAACATTTGGAAAAATAAAAATTTTAAATGGAATACAATTCTGAAATAAAGAAAATATTTGTAAAAACAAGTACTTTAAGCTTTTAAGTCTTTTTGCTTAAATTGAATTGAAATAATGGTAACGGCCGGCCCTCTTCACAATGTATGATCAAGAGTTAATGTGGACTTTAACAGCAAGTTTCGTATGCCGAACTTGTCGTTATAGTCCACATTAACTTTTAATCATACATTGCGAAATGGTCCGTAATAAATATAAATAAAATGCTTTTAAGTCTTTATAGTATTTTGTGGCATATATGAAAGTTCGATCAAATAAATGACATATACATTTTCCTTTTTAAAAAACAAAACATACACATGTCCTTCTTCACACTTATCTCACGCTGTATGTAAAATAAACTTTTGACTTATCTCATTTTAATTTATATACTTAACCTTAAAGTAGACAATACCCAGTAAAAAACTTGCTTCCAATAAAGCAGGTTTCTACTATTATGGAAAAAAAGTAGCGCTGATATCGCTGCTGATTTTTGTATGGCGATTTCCCGGATTGGATTACTACATTTTTACTCACGAAAGCGCTTTTGAAGCGCTGAAAATCATCAACATTTTCAGCACTAGAACTGAAAATATATGAAAAAATGGTTCAATGTGGATTGGCGTCGTTAACGCCATTTAAAATTTTTCTTATTTCGTTACTTTATTTATTTTTATTAATTTCATAGTTTTACTCAATGTTTGTTATTTTAACTTCAACTAGTATCGAACTAAGAACCTTCAGGTTAGAAGTCCAACGTACCAATCACTCGACCAAAAACACTGTTGCAAAACGGCACCAAGAAACTCAAATAAACTTACTCTTCATTCTCGCTTATAAACCTGTTTTGGATCAGCACTATAAAATCAGCTTTTTTATATATCTTGTGTACAAAGCTTTTGTATAAGTAAAAAGCAAATACTTTTCTCGCTTCAAAACTTGCATTGTTGTGACGTTATGAAATCAGCTTCTGAACAAGCAAATATTTTAAAGCGAATTATGAAGCGCTTTATTTCTTTAGTGCTTCAAAAGACATGCAATTATATGGAATATTTTAAAATTTGACCTAAAGTATGCAACAATATTTCATGGAAGCAGAAAATGAAATCATTCGAATATTTTTAATATATTTGCTAATAAAATTAATATTTCATTTAACTAAAAGGTAGAAATATTTTCATATACCCAGCAAAAACTTTTGCGATTTTTGTAATTGGTAGTACTTTATTAATGGGTTACAAAGTATTGGATGGTACTTATTTATCTCATTACTATGGTTTAAATTAGAACTACTACCTAGTTCTTAATAAAATTAATACGTATATATCTCATTATCTGAAAGTAGTAACAATTTGTTGATATGTATTAAAAAATTAAGTAGACAACCACTTTTTAAGTCAACATGTGTTTGTATATGAAAACTTATTTTTGTCGCTTAAACTTTGATATAAGTCAACAATAGCTGATTAGGTAAAGTTCTTGTCTTCAAATCTGAACGAGCACAGGTTCGTATCCCAGGTGGGTCAAAAATAAAAAAATTAATAAAAATAAATAAAATATAATGCGTGTAATTTGTTTTTGTTAATTTTAATTTGTTTCTTTGGCCACTTATTTTTTAGCTTCAAGTAAGCCAAATAATAACTAGTTAATTGCTGTGAAAATGTAAATACATTTGTAAGGGGTACCCCTTATTTTTTGGACTTCTCAAACAAAAATAAGTAGTTATCGCGTCAAATTGTAAGTAGTTACGACTTAAATGCTCATATACTTTTTTGCCTACCAGTAAGCAAAATTTTTGCTGGGTATGTACATACAAAAATATTTTTATGCCACAATGCAAACAAAGCATATACAATTTCATAGGAATGTATGTACATGAAAATATATTGATGGATTTTTATAGGCGTTGACATTAAGCCTGTAAACACAGTGGCTGCTGTTGATGAAGATGTAGTATTGCTGAAGCGGCACACAGTGGTTCCAATTGGAAATAAGTAAATTCAGTAAAGTGCGACTTGGTCTCGCACACGAAGGGTTCCCTTGAATACACATATATTCCTTTTCGTTTTTGCCCTTTTTCATTTTGGCAATTTTTTCGTTTGGCTTTTTCGTTTAATTTTAATTTTTTTATTTTCTATTTTTTCGTTTTGGCCATGATCCAATAATCCAGGTCTGTGCCAGAGATCAGCTGATTGTTTTTGCTCCCTTTGTTTTCATGCTGTATTTATCAAACTTCATATAAAAAAACATAAACAATATTTTTATACATAGAGTTATTTGAACAATCACAGTAGGAATGCGTATTTGTTGTAGTGATGCACAGGCCTGTATTATTGGATCTTGGTTTTGGCGCTTTTTTCATTTAAGTGATTTTTTCGGTTTTTGGCGATTTTTCGTTTTATTGCTGTTTTTTTGATTTGTTTTTTTTTACCAATTTTTTAGTTTTTTGACAATATTTTTAGTTTTAGAGATTTATTTTAGTTCTGGCGCTTTTATCAGTTTTGAAGCTTTCTTTCGTTTTGGCGATATTTTTCGGTTTTTGGTGACTTTTTTAGTTTTAGCGACTTTTTTAGTTTTGGAACTTTTTTGTTTTGGAATTTTTTGTTTTGACGATTTTTCGGTTTTTATCGATGTTTTTTTTCATTTTAGTGATTTTTTTCCTTTTTGCGATTTTTTGCCTTTTTGATATTTTTAGCGATTTTTTAAGATTGGTGCTTTTTTCATTTTGGTGATTTTTCGTTTTTTTTTTTTGGCAATTTTTCGTTTTTTTGTGGTTTTTGTTGTTTTTTGCCAATTTTTTTGTTTTTCGACCATATTTTTAGTTTTAGCGATTTATTTTATTTTTGGCGCTTGTTTCAGTTTTGATGCTTTCTTTCGTTTTGGCGTTTTTTTCGGTTTTGGTGATTTTTTTACTGTTAGCAATATTTTTTTTACTGTTTTCGTTTTGACGATTTTTCGGTTGTTATCGATTTTTTTAGTTTTGACGTTTTTTTTTTGTTTTGGCAATTTTTTCGTTTTAGTGATTTTTCCCATCCTTGGCGATATTTTTAATTTTAACGTTTTTTTTAAGTTTGGTGCTTTTTTTGTTTTGGCGATTTTTTCGGTTTTTGATAATTTTTTTTAGTTCTTTTTTGGCGATCCTTTTAGTTTTGGTGATTTTTTGTGTGCTTAGCGAGTTTTTTTTACCTTTGGTGCTTTTTTTCTTTAAGCGCTTTTTTCGTTTTGGCGATTTTAAGTTTTGGCATTTTGTTTAATTTTGGAAGATCCGTAGCTCTTAAAGACAGAGAGACGCACAGCGTAGCTAAAACAATAGGGTCCTTTACACTTTTGGTGCACGGAACCCTAAAAAAGGGTAATAAATCTGTATCTTTCAAACTTGCGATCCGATAACAAAAGGAAGTACGTAAAAATCATAGAGGAGGACGCAAGCTTTAAGAGTATTGAAATTTAGACCACCTTGTTGAAACACACGGTGAGCACAGGGTGTCAAAGTTGATTACTTCAGGCATGAAAAGCCTTGTTGGACGGCCTCATAACTTTAACAAACACATATAAAACTGTATGTGTATGAGTAATATGATTGTCATATTGCTCATATGTATACAATTTGCCCTAAAAAATTTTTAATTTGCATTGTACCGTTTAATATATCGTTAAAACTTTTTAAAAATAAGAAGATTGCTAGTAAAGAAATTAAAATTAAAAAATGAAATTTAGTACAGTTTTGACCGAATGTTTCAACAGAGCGGTCAAAGTTTCAAGATCCTTGAAGCTTAGTTCCTGCTCAATGATTTTTACATACATCGTTATGTAATCGGATCGCAAGTTTCAAAGATGCAGATTTATTACCATTTTTTCTAATTGAAGCCACTGTGCGGCAGGAGTGACGCTGGCGTTGCAAGCTAACTTGCGAGTATGCATAGAGGAAGAATGAATGAATGGAATGCTATTTATTTACATATAAAAGGCAGTAAAAAAATAATTCGAATAGAATTATTGGAATAAAGGTTGTTTGTATAAAATTATTTGTATAAAAATATTGAATTATTATCTCATTCCAATTGTATGAATTCAATTCCATACAAAATGCACTTTCTCACTCTCATTTGCATCAGTATATGTGTATGTAAGTGTATGCGTTTGTATCCTTTTTTGAAATTTTATTATTTTAATGCCATTTTCAAATATATTTTCATACTGTGTAATAAAAATTTACATAATATTTATGCAATTTTGTGTATTTAAGCATGTATAAGTACACTCTAAAACACTTTTGTTGAAAATTAGGTCGATAATAGTCGGCAACACTTTACCGATTATTATCGACCTAAAATTACACACGCATTATTTTTGAACAAAATGTTTTTTTTACTAAAAACAGCGATTTGCTGCGTGTAGGTTTGAACCGCGACCTCCTGACTGATAGTCTGACGTATCTACCATTCAGCCATAGCCGTATTATACTTTATTTTAAATTTTTTCCACTTGGACTAAATAGCCTAATAATCAATTTAGACTCACAAAGCAATTACGTTCGAAATAATCATATTAATAAACAATTAGCTACTGGCTTGAGCTTTTCACATGTTTACATGTTCATATATACTTAAGTATGAAATCAAACCAAAAAAGTTAGTCTTGAGTAGAACAAAAATCAGAAAAATGGGAATGAAGAAAAATAAACCGATGGCAACGCTGGGAAAGTGCACTTTAATATCAGCTTGAGAGTGATTTAATTCTCGTATTAAATTTTCACGAAAAAGTTGTATATATAAGAATTAAAATCACATTCAACAGAGCCACCTGACAAGTGGTGATAGCAAATACACGTGAGCACTGACGATGGAAGTGTAGCGGCTTCCGAAAATGGCGCTACTCTGTTCTGCTGTGTACGTTGAAAAATTAAGTTGATGTTAATTTTTCCCTTGTTCCTTGGAATATTAATCATACCCAATTCTTTCTGAATATAACGTTACGAACCTTAGCCTAATAATCAATTTAGATTCACTAAATATGTTTAATTTGAAAGGTTTTTTCTTTAATAAAATAACTACAAAATCGATGTAATTTTAGACAACTAGAAATTTTCAACACAAATTTAGACAATATATGATCCTAAATTTGAAGTAATGTTTTAGAGTGGTGTATGTCATCGCGTATATGTTACGCAAGTTTGTATGGGTCAGTAGTTCTTATACCAATTTGCATTATTTCTGTGTTAGTGTAAACAGAATTTAATACATTTACAATCGATTTGCATTTGTAATACATTAGCGGAGTTCAGTATTTGATGCAAATAGTCTTGTGAAATTGCAAACGCAAAATATCGTAGCTTTTTTTTATGAAATCTCACAACAAAGTACACAAAATTTCATAAAAAAGCTGCGATATTTTGCATTTGCATTTTCGCAAGACCATTTGCATCAAACACTGAACTCCACTATTTTATTTTTATCTTTCCACTTTTGTGCATATTTTTTATTGCGATAAATAATTTAAAAATTGTTTTCATTTTATTTTTGAAGTCATGACAAAATGTTTGTGGTTATTTGTTAGCTTTGTTATTGACACAAAAACGATGCACAATACATATACAAAGTAATAATTTATTTAAGAATTTAATTTTATTTGCAAATAAAAATATTAACTACACTTAATTAATGTTTAGAAAAAATTGAATTAAATGTTTGCTTTAAGGCTCCTTGGTCTTCTCGTGGCAGACTTTTAGGCAGACTTATAGTTTTTGAAATATTTAACATATTAAAAAAGTTTTTATTTGTTGTGGGTTAAGCTTGTCTATAAGCATGTCGAATATAATTTGTGTATTATGTTTTGTATAAGTTTCTAAGCCTACTGCGTTATACTATTGTAATTCTCAAATGATTTTTGAAAGTTTGTGAATAAGGTAAGAAGTTTGAAACTTTTCAAACGTATGGTTGAAGTCTTGTGATGATTTGGTAAAGCTCCAATGAAATGTAGTCATGTAGATATGCTTAACCCGCAGCAAATAAAAATTTTTTTTTAAACACAATTGGGAGAATATACCAAATAATAAATTTCCCAGCAGCTAAATTTACAACTACATACGCTTTGGGACAGTCATATTACTAGTTGTAATGTTACTGGTCAAAAAAGGACAGTCATATTCCTAGTTGTAGCAAGACTAGTAACGATACTAGTAAAAACAAGAACAATCATATTACTAGTTGTATAGAGACAATAACGATACTAGTCAAAAAAGGACAAAATTTTCAAGTATACGACTTGTATATAAAACATATTTTTAGCTCTTAAAACAATAAGTAGAAAGTGGCTCACACACATTCCTCATATTTCAAGGCAAGTACTCTATACTTGCCTTGAAATATGAGGAATGTGTGTCCGTACCCCGGTTGAGCCAAAGTTTTTTTAGGATTTACAAAATTTAAATAAACAAACTAGTAAGAGCCTAGTTTACAACAACTATGACTCCAACTGGGATATAACTGTATACAAATGAACTAGTTGGGCTCCTATGACAAACTAATGTTAAAGTCGATAGTTCGATATATGAAAAAAGGACAGATGGGCAACTAGTCTGAAGTAAAAAAGTTGTTGGAATTTATATGAAATAACAATTTTAATTGGTTAAAATAACTTTTTAAAGTTGTAAAAACTGTTATTTCTATGGTTACTTTGTGCTATCGTTATTTATCGAGATGACTTAGCTGAGATGATAAAGGCGTCCGGCTCATAAACATGCGAAGAATTCTGAGAACCTAAGTTCGAGACCAAAATATTAAAATTTACTGAATTATCCAAAGAAATTTATTATTCAGGTTTAAATTCGTTCAATTAAATTTTACAGTTAATCTTTCGATTAAATTATTTTTTGTATAAGAAAGAAATTCTAAAGCTAAGTGGTTGTTGCTGCCAGCGATGACAGCAACAACCACTTAGCGAAAATCCTAATTCTTTAGTAAACCCAATTAAAAGATGTGTCGCCACCTGGTGGTGAATCGCATGTATTAATGAGCTTTTGTAAAGGTTCGGAACTTCACTGACTGTTTTTTCTTTATCATGTTCAATTATTACTATTTATTGAATCCTTAAGCTACGTATACCTAAAATGATTATGGTATGTTTTACGAAAATCGACCGATAAGTGACGATTTTATTAATAATTTTTGCGAAATTGCGAATATATACACTGTACAACAATATGATTTTTTTGTTTTTTAATTAAAAGAATCTCATGACTGATTCTGGTAGAGGGTACCAGGAAATAAATATGTGTACCGGCGTTTTAAAAGTTTACATCTGAAATTCATTTAAGGAGAAGTTAAAGTTCCCTCATTTTCCACTTAGTTATACTGGCTCGGCATAGGATATCTTGTGGGCCTTACCCTTAAGGTACAAGATGTGTTCAGCATTTAAATGTAAAACACCACGAGAGACATTTATATAAAACATTTTAAGGACCTTTTCACAATGTGCGGTTAAAAGTTAACGTGGACTTTAACGGCAAGTTTTGTATGCTGAAGTTTCCGTTAAAGTCTACGTTAACTTATAATCATACATTGTGGAAAAGGCCGTTAGTGTGCTACATTTAAATATTTTTATGAAAGTAAATTTACGCATTACTTGTTTCAAGTAATATTTACAGAAATTATCCCTTACTCTGACAATAGTTTTTATTTATTTTTATTTTCCTTAAAAACATTCCAAATTACGTTGAAATCACTTTGGCGAAAATAAAACTAGAGTAAATTTTAAGGAATATGATAGAGAGGGAATCGAAAAATGGCAAAAAGAAACAAGTTTTCTGTTTCCTCAATTAAAATTATCTACTTAGTCGAGTTTATATTTCATTGACAACAGTAAAATAATACAAAGAAAGTAATTGAAAGAAAAAATTTTCTCTTTAGGGTTTTATTTATTTTTCAACTACTTCATTTCTTTGGAAAATTAAACACTTGCTTTAGTTTCATTTTAACTGGAGGCAAAATCTTGTTCATTGAAATGAATTTAATTTAATACTTTTAAATAAAGTTTTGCTCTTTTTCTTATTTATTTAGAATTTAGTAAAAAACGAAAAAAGTGGGTGCTCATTAATGGGTTTATTTATTCTCATCTTGAGCGTCTGTAAATTAAGTTGGCTAAGTTTTTTTTAAAAATTCGTAGGTGGGGATATAATCTACGAAGAATTCTAAGCAATTTTGCTCTATAAACCATGAGTCTAAAATAGATTTTGAGCTTACGGAAATTCCAAAGAAAATTTTATGATACCTTTATTACACTAGTTTACAAAAAATAAAAAATAAAAAAAAATAGCGCAAAAGAGAGATGTTTATTGAACTAATTTGAAGCTGCTGAAGACGAATATAGCATTAATTAATTTAAAAAAAAAATGTTTTTTTTAAGTTTTTTTCTATCTATTTCCAAAAATCTTGAGAAATGCTCATTAGACTTACACCAATTTTGCATTGTTGCATAGCTATGCTTTTCTTCTTTCAGCCAATACATATACTGTAATGATTGGATCAAAATTCGTTGAGTTACCGCTTATTAAGTTTTGAAAAATTTTGCAGTTTTACTTTTTTTCAAAACTTATCACTTTAAGTTGCTCCGTTAAGTCTGAGGACACACGGGCGTTTTTGAAACGCGGCGTTTCTACTTTTTATATTAAATTTAAAGTTTTAAAAAATTGAGAGAGAACTTGCAAATTTAATATAAAAAGCATAAACGCTGCGTTTTAAAAACAAATTTTTTTGGTCGATATCTTAAAGCAAACTTTGTTCCCAACGTATTAACTGTAAAATTGTAATTATCGAACAAAAAATGAGAAAGTTACAAGAGATTTAGTGAAAACATCCCAATGGAAATTTTCATAAAAAAATATTTTTTGTATGGAGTGTGGGTATAAGAACAATTTTTTTTTGTTATTTTTATATTTTTAATTAATGTGTTACCTTCTTTGCAAAGGGATAATGTAGAGAGAACAAGTGATGAAGTTGGAGAGATAGAAATCTTAATTCATTTACAACTCTGCTACTGCGGGATTTTTTTTTTATATTTTTGTAGAGCAGTGTTGTAGCCCCTCTGGTGTCAAGTAGAGGCATTAATTTGTTTAAGCTGTGTAGCAATTTTTTACTTCTTTTACTTTGCCGACGATTCTGCTACTATACCGGCGAAGGAGGGTGCTGTGATGGGCATTAGGATGTGTCAGTGAAGCCGTTACTGCAAAAATCAGGGCTATGCCTTCATCACTTTTAACAGCTCAACAACAATCAACACAATGGCACCAAAGCACATCAGAAAAATTCATAATGTTGTTGGCTTGCTTGAAACTAGTCTTGAACTCAAGACCTCAGGGTTTGTAGTCAACCCGCTCACCATCTCAGCCAACAGCATCCCAAATATAAGAACAATATCAATAGTATAAAATTTCATATGGACATAGCAGATCAGGATTCCAGTTTAATTTACGAAGATGAGCTTGTAATATTGCATTTGGGAAGCACTGGCTCTGGTACTCTGATTTTTTTGTCAAATACTAGTTGAACAAGACTGAACTGCCATACGAATTTTTATACAGACGAACGAAGTCATTTACGACACATTTTCGAATATCCCTTAGAGTTCTTTGTAGTCCTTCTAATATAACTGTAGTTTTTTTTTGGGTCTAAAACTTAGTCCATAATTGGGTAAATCACATAACCGCAGTAAAATTTATATTAAAACAAAAACAATTTTAAATTTGTTTTTGTTTATCATACAAATTCTTCACCAATCAAACGCATAGAAATTTAAGCGTTGCTTTGTTTTTCAAAAATGTTACAATTTTTATGAAAAATAATTCTTGCAAAAAAATCTGACTATAAAATAGGCGTGGCACCACGACCCCATTTTATCAGCATGTACTATTACGAAAACTAATTGTGTGTGGGAAGTCTCATAAGAATCGGAGAAGTGGAAGTATGTAGTTAAAATTAATATTTACTTTTCACGGGCGTGGCATTGCCCACTTTTCTAATCACAATGTTGTATATTAACGATAACTATACGTGTATGCAAAGTTTCATTAGAATCGGTTAAGCGGAAGTAACTAAAATGCTTATTAAATTTTCATGGGCGTGGCACTGCCCACTTTTCTAAACATAATGTTGTATTGTAACGATAACTAAAGGTGCATGCAAAGTTTCATATGAATCGGTTTAGTAGAAGTTGTTAAAAAAGAATATTTACTTTGCATGGGCGTGGCACAGCCCACTTTCTTGATCCTGATGTAGTATTTAAACAGAAGATTAATGTCTGTACAAAGTTTCATAAGAATCGGTTGAGTAGAAGTAGTTGAAAACGAATGTGTACTTACTTTGTATGGGCGTGACCCCGCCCACTTTTTAACGAGACCAATCTAGAAGTACATACATCCTTTTGAATAGAGAAAAAAAATCCGAAATTGGTTCATAAATAGCGGAGTTTTGAGGGAACATACATAAAAAAATACATGACGAACTGATAACCTTTCTCCTTTTTTTGAAGTCGGTTAATAAAACAAATTTATAAAATATTTGAAATTTTGTTTTTGTTCTCTATACAAATTTCACTTTGGTGACGTGATTTACACAATTATTGTCTTAATATGTTTTACTTAAAATTTAAGTTTTCGCCTTAAAATATTCCTAATAATGAATGCAACAAATATGCCTCAAAGTATGCTGCATTTTTTCAATATAGTGAATATATTTTTATTAAATAAAATTTTATTACAATCAATGCATACCAAGTAACATTTAATATTTCTACAAACTATACATTTTCTCAATACAGAAATATTTAATATCAGACATTTCGAAACTTTTTATTTCAATATTTCTGTTGTGGTTGTTGCTGTGTGTTTGTTTGTTTGTTTGTTCGTGTGTTTGTTATTGTTGCAAAATAAGGAAATTTCTAGGGAAAAATTTCAATACATGCCAAAAACTTTAGTTTTATTGATATTTATTGCCTTGATCGAAATATTTTCAAGCAAACAACAAAACAAGTACATAACAACAAAGTTTTCTATAATTCAACAGACATTTTGTATATAAATCACTGATTTATACCATATACATAAGTCTCTTACCACAGTTTGGCTTTTTACAACGAGACATCAATAACAAGTCTAGCAGAGAGTGAGTGAGAAATACTTCCATACTTTTATTGTAACTCCCAAAACCATGTTTTATATTTTATGATGAAGAAAGTTTATTTTATAGTTATAAGAGAGCTTGTAATAAACGAGAGTTTTTGTGGTTTGAAAATGATTTAACCAGAAAATGTATGAGCGGTAAGGGGGAGCAAGAGAGGAAGGGGAAAATTTAATTTGGTTTATTAAAGAAAATTGATGAGTTTTCTTTTTCTACAAAAATCTATTTACAAATTTTTCAATATATTTTATAATTTTATACTTTAAAGTATGCAAATGCTTGTTAAGGTTTCCAGAAATAATTTGCATATTCTTAGGAGCCTTTTTAAAAAAGTTGACTGCTGTTGTGTTATTAGAAGTGATATTATTATTATATTATTTGTTTGTGTGTGTTTTATGACATTTTATGTTTATGTTTTATTTTTGATAACAAAAAATTGATTTTCATACTTTTATTGAGATTTATTTCTGTAATATTCTTTTACTCTTATTTGCATTTTAATATCACATATTTTGCTTGAATGTTTTTCTATTTCCTATCTTTTTATATGCACATTTTATATTGTTGGAAAAAGAATTTATAAATTCCATAAACGCCTGAAAGTATTTATCGATTATTGTTTGCTTGATTTGACAAATAAAAGAGAAGCATTTCATCTGGTAGCATTTTTAATAAATATTACACTCATAAAACTTACTCGTATTAGAATTGTTTGCGAATTATTAAAATTAATTCTAAAATGTACGTGATAGTTAAATTAACTCGTATGATAACGCATAATACACACTCTAAGTGGAGGAAAACAATATTTTCTTTTCGTTCTAAAAATAGCAAAATATCATTTACATTATTATATAAATAATAGGCGAGAGCCTATTTGGTGCTTCAGTTTATGCTTACATTATGCAGCAAATTTTGACGAAACTTATAGCATTTTAAAGATATTTATTAACAAATGTGCACAATTTATATTTTGTTGAAATCGGTTCAGTATTTTGGGATCTATAAGCGTTTAAAGATGTTACTAATACTTACGCACATAGCTTAAACTTAAAAAAACAAACAGAACATATACGTGTATTTGTAGATTTTGCTTTTGCAAATATAAAAACAATACAACAATTTTTGTCTCTTTTGAATTGGCGCTGTTGTAGGAAAGGCATAAGAAAAAAAGAGAAGAGAGTTCAATAAATTGAATTCGCTTATGTGGGCATTTGGATAAATTTTCCATGAATCAAAAATATAATGCCACTATAACACAATGCAGCAAGGAAAATGCCAAGAAGTACCACAACAATTCCCCGGAAACTTTTTCCCTATCCCCTGTTCCCCTGTTCTCCCCTGGAAAATTTCCCCTTTTCCCATTCCTCTTAATATAAATTACAATTTCCCCGGAAGAAAACTCCCAGGGAAGAAAGTAGGTATTCTAAATATGATGGAGAGGGAGAAAATCTTGCCAGTTTTTTTCCCCAAACATTTTGAAGGGAACTAATGCAAAAATTGTAAATTCAAATTAAAAAAATGTTGTGAAACAATGGAATAAGCATTTGTTTAGGGCAACAAGTATAAATAAACACCGGAATGCTATATTTCTCTCTTGTTTTAGGAATTTTTATCCACGCCGTGCAAACACGCGCTTCAAATAATGAACTACTTTCGGAAGAAAGTTTTAAAACCCACTAAATTTTGCACACCTCCTTTAAGTTCACATAATAGGTAAATGGGAGATTTGTTTGCGGTTTAAAAAATTTACAATTTCTTTTTTACACACAATCATTGGGTATTTAATGCATCTGGGTCTGGCCCAGTTTTCGCCTCACTTCATCAGCATAAAGTTCTTCCGAGAGCTGCTAAGGGACTACACTGTACATTTTACTTTTTATATAAGCAAAAACAAATATTTATATTAACACACAATCTTAATATCAATGAAATTATAAAATTTTTATTAATTTCTATTACTGAACTCTTGCGATAGTGCAGAATAAAAAGTAAACACTAAACAGCTGATACAGATTTTCCCTCTCCCTTAATGATGAAACAGAACTAAGTCTGCCACTTCAGGCAAAAACGCTGCCAAATAAACAGGCCCAAAACTAAATCGACGGCAGTAGCTTCAAAATTCTCATATTATTGTTTATTTTCTTTTGTTCTTATATTTCGTATGAAAAATGTATGAAATTTTATTAAACACGGCAACATTGTTGAGAGAATGAGTGGCTAAAACTGAGAGCATGAGAAAAAACGTTCTCAAAATAAAATAGTTTCTCATGGCTGCTTTTTACAGCGTATGATTACTGTCAATTTGTATGGAAAAACTCGTCTAGCCCCAGTTCTGTTTCATCATTTATTTGTTTATTCACCGGCTTTTTAGAATAGGAGGATTTTTCCCCGCGAACAAATGAATGGGAAGAAAATATCTCCCCGGGAAAAGTCATAATTGTGCTGTATATTTTTTTGATGTGTTATGGGTCCCCTAAAAACAAAACAAAAGCAGTCGAAATTTTTCTAAGGATAATTTAAAAAAAAAATTTTTTCTAAAATTTAAGATTTTTAAAGATTTTATTATAATTTGGAAAGTTGTTGTCCAATTTTATTATAAAAACCACTGAAACACTTTAAATAAAATTACCTTTAAGACTTTCTAATATTTTTTTTTATATACTGAGTGGTTTCGTAACTATGCAGAGCGCAACGATGAAAAATATTTCTTTTAACAAAATGGGAAAATATTTATTTTATAAAAATTAAAAAAAAATCGACAACTGAGTGTTAAAGATTTGTTATGAAAATTTTGTAAAAAGCATTACGTTGGGCGGGGGCAGGGTTTTTATAAGTTCGAAAATAGTGTTACGTAATATGTGAATAGCTCCTTATTGGCATTGGTGTTATAAATACTTTTGGAACGAAGTTTCCTATGGCACTTTGTGCATGCGATATGCAGCATATATGTGTTTTCTAAGCTGGTGCTAAAATTTTTTTTAAATTTTTTTAATGACAAAATATGTGTAACAAATACGTGTAACGAATACTAGTAATGGCGATTCAAAACGAAAGTAACAGCCCGGCGCGAAGGTTAAATTCCTTTAAAACTCTGTGTTGCTGCCTTAATATTTATGCGGCTTTCGTTGTTGCCGTTGTTTTCCGAGGCGGCTTTCGTTGTTGCCGTTGTTTTCCGAGTAACGAATACCGATACCGATACCGATATATCGGCGATATTTCAGATTTTCCGATACATCGGTATCGGCGATATTTTACTGTCGATACAACGATACTTTAAAAAATTTTTTCTGAGTTTTTTTCTGACAAATTATTTATTTTTTTGTTAATTTTACCATGAACTAAACTCATTTCGTTATTTTTTAAATCTTAATATCAATTTTAAAAATTAATAATATTTTATTCTATTATTTTGTAAAAAAATTATTTATTTTTTGTTAATTTTACCATCAATTCAAATTCAATTCGTTGTTTTTTAAATCTTATTCCAGCAAAAAAAGACACTCCAAAGAAGTCATGAAAATGTAGAATTCGCGACCCGGAAGTATTGCAAATTTGGATCATTTCTAATTAGTTTTACATATCCTTGCAATTGCAAGAAGTTCTGTTTTTCGATTACCAATCACCGAATTGGAAGCGATGCTCGGACAAATTTCTTTTTCGGTGTTCTATAATGATTTTTCCTGAAGAAAAAAGGATAAAAAATTACTCGTTTTCACAATTTTTTTAATGCAAGTATGGCGAGAATTTTTTTAAATTATAAACGAATTAAAATTTTTTTCTTGCTTTTCTACTAATTACACTTTGCGACAAATAAAGACTTTTGGAAAAACACAAGAACTGGACAGTACAGGGTCGATTGTCCTACAATGGGGTAGTAAAAGCCTTTACTGAGTTTGGCGAATTTGGTTACCAATTTTTTTATGGACCTCCAAAGTTTCTGAAAATCAGTGGGGCATCAAAAAACGGTGTCATCAGTATTTGGCCAACAGCTAATTCAAACTTTATAATACCGCTTAACTATATATGGCAATAATATAGCTAAAAGTCTGCTTAACAGATTTTTTTTAACATTTCATGCCAAAAATTTTTTCGTCAACTTTTTGTTGACAAAATTGAGGAAAAAAATGTTTTTTTCACTTTTTTCAGAATAACTTACAGGGACTTGTAATTTTTAACTAACAATATTTGGCAAACTTATAGCTACGGTAGAGCTGAACAACTTTTGTGAACATATCAATACAATCTGCACGTCTCTAGGCACTCTAATAGCTCACACAGACCACTTTTTACCTTAAAAATTGTAGTTTTTCACTATTTTTTTATGCTAAAAAATATTTTTTTTTGAAAATAATATATTCAAGTGCATAGTGTTTTACTAACATTTTGTGCCCAGAAAAATAATATGATCCTGTACTTTTTTTGAAAAAAAAAATTTTAAAAAATAGTTTTATTCACTTTTTTCATTACGATTATTTGGAAAAACAACAACAAACAATAAAAAATAGTAAATACTAAAATCAGCAACATAAGAAGTGGAACAATAACAAAGAAAGCAAAAAAATACAATAAAAATTAGCCTAACTCGTAAAAAATTAAAACTTTTAAGGTAGAAATTAGTTTTTCTGGTCTGTTTACGGTGCCCAGATACATTCAGATTGTATTGACATGCTCACAAAAGTTGTTCACCTTTGCCGTAGCTACAACTTTGCCAAATATTGTTAATAAAAAATTACGAGTCCCTGTAAGTTATTCTGGAAAAAGTGAAAAAAATGTGTTCCTTAATTTTTCAAAAAAGGTGCACGAAAAAATAGTTTTTTAGCATAAAATGGTAATAAAATCTGTTTAGCGAACTTTTAGCTACATTATTGCCATATATAGTTAAGCGGTATCACCGAGTTTGAATTTTCTGTTGGCCAAAAGTTGATGACACCTTTTTTTGAGGGCCCGCTGATTTTCCAAAACTTTGGAAGTCCATAAAACGAAATTGGTCCCCAAATTCGCCAAGCTAAGTATAGCGTTTTTCTACCCCGTTGTAGTACAATCGAATCTATACCGTCAAGTCCGTGTTTTTTGGACTGTTGCACTTTGTTATCTGCATATTTTTAATATAGATTTTTTGGAAGCAAAGAAAATGTAGCTCCTTAAAAAATACTTCCAATTTTTTATACTGGGGTAATATCAATTTTAAATATTAATAATTAAAACTGTAATTTTGTATAATAAAATAGTTGCACTTGAGTTTTGTTAATCTAAACTTGAACTCAATTTCAATATTCGTATCGGTATCGGAATCGGTATCGGCGATATTTATTTTTAAGTATCGGTATCGGTATCGGATCGGCAAAACGGCGTATCGTTACATCCCTAATTGAAACACAGAACATTTCATAATATCACATTTTGTAATTTATATTTATTTTTGATTACATCATTTCACCGCCATTGCACTGTAAAATTATTTCTAAAAAAAACTGTATCATAAAATTGCTCTTTTACCCCATAAAAAAACTCAAGCTTTATTAAAATTAACGACGAAAGAGTTGTTACCAAAAATATTTATTCATTTCCTACTAAATATTCATTTAATAATCCTTACAACAAAGGATAACCACACTTGAAAAAAAACCAACAAGTAAATGAGAAAATATTTGTATATTTATTACAATTGTAATAAATAAATTGAAGTAATGCGCCACCACATGCCGCAGGTATTCTATTAAAGTGGAAAAGGGCAACAAAAAAGAAAAATCAACAAAAACCAGAACAACAAGAATAGCCATTCCCCCTCATTGAAGCAAGAAATGCTTCTCCTCCTCTAACCACTTTATGCGAGCAAGTTGGTTATAGCATTTTATATTTCTTTTCCTTATGACATGATAAGATGTCACAACTCATGCTGTGAGGCTGCTGTCACATTAAAAAAGGACAAAGAAAAGGAAAAACAGCAACACATTGAAACTCAATTTAAAAGTAAAAGACACAAGAAGGTAGAAGATAGACGTCAGGGCAGACAAAGGAAGCTCAGGAAATAAAATGTATAAAGCAAACAAGCCAACCGGAGCATCTATAACTGCAAAGAATGACTGCTGAAACGTTTGTTTGACGGTGATAGTAAATGAATGAACATGATAAAAATACACTTGCAAATGCTACTAGTGGTTGGTTGTTTGGTTGCTTCTACATAAACGTTGTCATGTGATGTTTTCTTAAGTAAATAAAAATAAGTCTAAAGTAACAGCATCAGCATCAACAGCAACATCATCACAATAACAATTTGCAACAGTGGCACTATTTAGTAGCAGAAACACCATCAAAAATTAAAACCTATATTAATAAAAGAGTAACATTATTGAGTGAGTGACTGACTGACTGACTGATTCATCATCGCCCAGCCCAAACCACTAAAGCTAGAAAGTTGAAATATCGTATGTGGGCTCCCCTCAGGATTTATAGATCCACTAAGACGGGGTTTTGAGAAATTCAAACGCTAAGGGGGTAAAAACGGGTAAATTCGGTAACCTTTTATCTCCGGATCTAACTAAGGTAGACATAAAATTCCAAAAAACAGCATAATAAGATCAAAAAATAAGCGTAAGGGTGTTTGGTACTTTGTTGAAATTTTTACATTTAGGGGCCGAAAAAGGGTACAAATATAATTTTGGTACTTTTTTGTTAACCGTTTATCTCCTAAAGTAATGAAGATAGAAATTAAATTTAAAATGCATTCATCTATCCTTTGGTACTTTTTTGTAATTCGAATATATAAAGGGTGAAATTGGTTGCTCTTTTCGGTACTTTTTTCCATACAACTATTTTTTATGCAAATTGATACACATACTGAATGCATATGTTTGTATATATGTATTCTCTAAGAACGAATTTTTGAAAACCTAAATTCTTACGGGATTAAAAGGGGTAAAAACGGGTAAACTCGGTGTTCTTATATCTCCGAATCTAAGTAAGGCAGACATAAAATTCCAAAAGCGTCATAATAAGATAGAAAAATGAGTGAACAGGTGTTTTGTACTCTTTTGAAATTTGTACATTTAGGGGCCGAAAAAGGGTAAAAATATAATTTTGGTACTTTTTTTGTTAACCATTTATATCTGAAAGTAAAGGTACTTTTTCGAAAACATACTTTTTTGAAAATGTAGTTTTAAGGTACTTTTTGAAAAATATTTTTTGGAAAGGGTACTTTTTGATATGGTACTCTTTTGAAAATGGTTACTTTTTGAAAAGTTACTTTTTGGAAAAGGTTGTTTTTTGGGCTCTGTATACCAAAAGTGTAAATTAATCTTATTGTTTTCGATACGCTGTCCGTCAGTCCGTCTGTCTTTCTCTCTGCCACAGGCTGTTTTCTCGAGAGCCGTAAGAACTAGGGGCTAAAGATTAAAGGGTGTTCTAAAGCGAGCAACGATACATGATGAAATACTAATGTAATATACAGACTCTTTTATATAGATGCTCGAAATTTCCAAAGTTTGTGTTAATTGGTGTAGTCTGCAGAATATTTAACACAACAAAAATTAAAGGGTGTTTTGAAAGTAATGTAATTTTGACTATGTAGTTTAAACAGTTTGCTGTATCTTGGAAACCGTAAGAGGCAAACTCTTGAAATTTTAAAAAACTCTAAAACTAAAAAATTCCAGAGTTAAAAACGTCAAAACGAAACATCGCCAAAATGAAAAAATCGCCAAAACGCAAAAATTCGCCAAAACTAAAAAGAGCGCCAAGAAAACTAACCAATTTTATGGTTATTTTTAAATGAGCTAACTAATTTTTCTATATCTGCATAGCAATTGGGTAGCGAAGCACGCCGGGTATAGCTAGTAATAAAATAAAGTCATGAAGTATATAAATTGAAAAATAATATTTTATTTTGTTTCGTTTGAGTTTTACCTAAAGAGGTCACCTTGTTCTTCCTTTACTTGCTTAAAACAATAAAACTACTCCTCCACCTCCTCCTTCTCCACCTCCTCCTTCTCTTTCTATGGAGGAGCTTTATTTTTCTTAATTTAGTAGATTTTATAAAGCTGGTTGGCTGGCATACTTGTAACCTCCAAAGTAAATACATCCAATGGCCTTTTTGCTTTAAATTAGTGTGAGAAGTACAAAGAAAGATAAGAAAATGGGAAGTATTGAAAGTGGGAAAAATAAATAGGCTGTATTTGCTGTATGAAGGAAAATTTCTGTTTTTTTATTTGTATTATTGCCAAATAACCAATTTGTTTAAAAGCTATTTTATTTATTTAGATAATGGTATAAACACAACTAAAGCGGCGGCGACATGTTTGGACGTCGTCGATAATACATAAGAAACACAATGCGAAATAACACTGCACTACATCAATCAAGAGTTTTTTATTGTAACTTATAGTGACATTTTGCGTAAGACATACTTTTATTACAAACTACGTCATAAAATCAAATTTTTTGGGATATTTTATTGCTAATTATGTATAAGTACGACATTAACACTGGTTTGTGGCGTTCAAGTTGAGTTAAGAGCTTTGGTGTCTTGGAAGTAGAATTTTATGAAAGAGATTTTTGTAGCACATTTCAGCTCGCTATATCGATGTTTAAGGGACGTTTTTTTGCCTATTTTTCAAGAAGTGTACAGAAAGCCCCATACATCGAACAGTTTGAGGGTTAAAATGTTTCACAACAATGGTTACTTGTTGTGATTTACATAAAACTTCAGAGCTCAACTTATACCTAAAATGTCAAAATTACAAGATTTCCTCTACCGATTCGCTATAATAATATGTACAAAGGGGGAACTTTATCTCCCCCTAAAGTGAGTCCCAGATACATATAAACTTTCAAAACGCTTAAGCACGCACACATATTTCTTTTGATGCCCTCTAACAGAATCAGTCATTAGAACTTTGTACATTTTTTGTGTTGTACAGTGCAATAAATATGAAACATAATTCACAATAACACTGTATAACAATATCAAGAGTTCTTTTATGATCACTTAGAGTGAAATTGTGCATAAGACGTATTTTTAATACAAACTAAAATCATAAAGTCCGGTTTTACTACTGATTGTGAATAGGTACGAAATTAACCCTTAAACACATTTAAACTTTTGAATGATTTCTGGCGTTCGAGTTGAGTGTAGAGCAGCGTTGCCCAAGCCCTATGCGCTTGGTGCTCATTGGTTTTTGTAAAAGCACTTAGTTATAGGCTGTGTGTTTTAAAACACACACACAGCACTAGCAATACGTATTGCTACCTATTTCGTACGAAATACACAAACACCTTTCTCTTATTAATTTTTTTGCCGTTCTTTACTGTATACACGCAAGTGCATAGAAACAACATATAAATTTATGAAATATTTTTTTTCTTTGTATGTAATGGTTTTTACAACAAAAAATATTGAATAAAAATTAGGTTTTCTTTAAATGTATTGGTGTTTGCTCTTCCATAAGAAACTTTTGGGCACCCCTGGTTTAGAGCGTTGGTGACTTTAAAGATTTGTTGCCAAATATTTTTGTAGGACATTTAAGCTCGCTATGTCGCTGTTTAAGGAGAGATTTTCCCCCTTTTCTAAAGAAAACGACAAAAAGATCCATACAGGGAAGAGTTAAACGGTTAACATTTTCAACAAAAGTGCTAAGTGCTAAGCACATCTTGTACCTTACAATAACGATGCACAGTGGGGACTTTTGCAAAATAAATGGAAATAAATTTGGAACTTCTAATAAACTGCTGATTGCATTTAGCTGAAACTTGAAATATATTTAAAGGAGGAGTCAGGCTTTATAACGCATATATTTGTAGCCTTCTGGTTTAAGCACGAGAGGAGCTACAGTTGGCCAAAGTTGACCACCTGGGGCTCAAAAAAACTTCCGAGACTTGTAACTTTTTTTAAATGTTATCCGCTTTTAAAAATTTTGAAGCGCTTTGAGTTTAGCTAAAAAATTAAAGCAAATAATGTTCGAACATGTGTTTCCGTATCTCTCATAGTTTAGAAGATATTTGAAAAAAATTAACTTTTTTTGTCTTGATTTATTTTTATTTGTTGCCTATAACTTTTTAGTTTACAAATCGATTTTCATGTAAAAGGCAGCATTCAATTCTTGACAAATTCTAAGTAAAATTGAAGAACAACATTTTTTTATTACATATTCTTGAAGTCGGTCGGTAAAAGGCAAAAATGTAAAAAATTTTGAAATTGAACTGAAAAAAACCATGTTTTTTTTTCAAAAAAGTATCTTCATTATTTTAGATTTTGTAAAAAAAACTTTGTTTAACACATTCACTCTATATTCACATATCGCAAAAGTCAATTCATTTACAATGTGTCTAGCGCCAATGAAAGAAAATCATCAATATCCAAAAAAATTTTATTATTTTTGGCTTGAGTTCGGTTTTTATTAAATTTTTCAATTAAATTATATTTTTATTTAGAGATAAATGTGAAGCATGTAGACAAAGAGAATTATTACTGCACGGAGGGTTGAACTGACGTTTCGATAGCTCCCGCTAAGCTCATCAGAGCTCTTTACCGCTTAGACCACTCGACCAAAGTCGGTGGTTTGCAGTCAAGAGTTGAATATCATCTTCACTTTTGTCTTGTGTTAAGCTTCTTTTTATTATTTCTCTATTCTAGTATGATTGATAATTACAAGTACTAACTAGTGTGTGTGTGTGTGTGTGAATGTTTCTATGTTCAGTTTATTTGAACGTGTACATCCTTTTTGCTTGGTGCTTTTGCGTTTACTCAAACTGTATGGTCTTATGTCCAAAGAAATTTAATTATTTTTGGCTTGAATTCGATTTTAATTTAATTTTTCAATTAAATTATATCTTTATTTAGAGACAAATGTGAAACATGTAGACAAAGAAAAGTTTGACTGCGCGGAGGACGTTTTGATAGCTTCCACTAATCTCATCAGAGTTCTTTACCGCTTAGACCGCTATTGTTTAAAAGTAGATGATATTCACCCCTTGACTGCAAACCACCGACTTTGGTCTAAGCGGTAAAGAACTCTGATGAGATTAGCGGGAGTTACCGAAACGTCAGTTCAACCCTCCTCGTAGTCAAAATTTTCTTTGTCGACATGCTTCACATTTATCTCTAAACAAAAATATAGTGTAACTGAAAAATTAAATTAAAGCCCAACTCAAGCCAAAAATAATTAAATTTCTTTGAATATAAACTCATACAGTTCGACTAAACTCATAATTTAATTGGAAAATCATCAATTTTAAAAATAATTATTATGTTTAAGGGCCTATAAAAAAATTTTGATTATGGATTGTGAAAATTCCAACTACATTGTTTTATAGTCTAGATAGTTCTAAGAATTTTGTCAAAAAATTTAAGAGAGCCTGTCCATAAATGTGGATATACACACAGATTTTCTGAAAAAAATCCTAAATTTAGGAAAAAATGTTTTATACCATAAAACATATTTATAGTAAAATAATTTTATTTTCTTAAATTGACATTTCTGACTTCTATATCAATCTCTTTACTACGCCTGATAAAATTATTCGAATATCTTTTACTCGGCTCGAGATATAGAGAATTCCTTTAATCTACATCCTTTTATTCACATAACTGCATAGTGGGAGATTTTTTTTTAAAGAGAAGTAACACAATTAGACAATTAATGCCTACCAATTAATTAATTAATCACCCCTATCGCGAATGTTATGGGAATAAGTTGTTTGGGACCAAACCTATATTCCCATTCCTAAAAAACCAGTATCGCGAATATTTTGGGAGTAAAAGTGTCTATTGTGAATTATTTGGGAGCAATAGTTTCTATTGTGACTTATTTACAAGTGCTTTATAAATAACTAGCTATACCCGGCGTGCTTCGCTACCCCATTGTTGTGCAGATATAGTAAAATCAATTAACTCATTTAAAAATGACCATAAAATTGGTTAGTTTTCTTTGGCGATCTTATTAGTTTTGGTGAATTTTTGCGTTTTAGCGATTTTTTCATTTTGGCGTTTTTTCGTTTTGACTTTTTTCATTCTGGAATTTTTTAGTTTTAGAGTTTTTTAAAATTTCAAGAGTTTGCTTCTTACAGTTTCCAAGATACAGCAAACTGTTTAAACTACATAGTCAAAATTACATTAACTTTCAAAACACCCTTTAATTTTTGTTGTGCTAAATATTCTACAGACTACACCAATTAACACTAACTTTGAAAATTTCGAGAGCCTATATAAAAGTGTCTGTATATTACATTAGTATTTCAACATGTTTCGCTGCTCGCTTTAGAACACCCTTTAATCTTTAGCCCGTAGTTCTTACGGCTCTCGAGAAAACAGCCTGTGACAGGCAGGAAGAAAACAGTAAGATTAATTTACACTTCTGGAGTACAGAGCCTTAAAAAGAACCTTTTCCAAAAAGTAACTTTTCAAAAAGTAACCATTTTCAAAAGAGTACAATTTTCAAAAAGTACTCTTTCCAAAAAACATTTTTCAAAAAGTACCATATCTTAAAACTACATTTTCAAAACAGTATGTTTTCGAAAAAGTACCATTACTTTCAAATATAAATGGTTAACAAAAAAGTATCAAAATTATATTTTTACCCTTTTTCGGCCTCTAAATGTACAAATTTCAAAAAAGTACAAAACACCTATCCACTCGTTTTTCTATCTTATTATGACGCTTTTGGAATTTTATGTCTACTTTACTTAGATTCGGAGATATAACAACACCGCGTTTACCCGTTTTTACCCCTTTTAGTCCCGTTAGAATTTAAGTTTTCAAAATTCGTTCTTAGAGAATATATGCAAACATATGCATTCAGTATGTGTATCAGTGTGCATAAAAAATATTTGTATGGAAAAAAGTACCAAAAAGGGCTACCAATTTGTCCCATTATATATTCAAATTTTAAAAAATACAAAACAGTTTTTGAGGGCTTTTTAAGGAGAGAAGAATGAATTTCAAGTTTAGTTTCTAACTTTAATACTTTCGGAGATAAACTGTTTACAAAAAAAGTACCAAAATTATATTTTCACCCTTTTTCGGCCCCTAAATGTACAGATTTCAAAAATGTTTCAGACACCTGTCCGCTCATTTTTCTATCTTATTATGATGCTTTTAGGATTTTATGTCTACCTTACTTAGATTCGAAGATATAAGGTTACCGATTTTACCCCTTTTAATTCCCTTAGAATTAAAATTTTCAAAAATCCTTTCTTAATGAAAATATACAAACATATTTATTCACTATATATATCAATTTGCATAAAAAATAGTTGCATAGAAAAAAGTACCAAAAAGAGCAATCAATGTTACCCTTTATATATTCGAATTACAAAAAAGTACCAAAACATATTTGAGGGCTTCGTAAGGATAGAAGAATGCATTTAAAATTTAATTTCTATCTGCATTACTTTAGGAGATAAATGGTTAACAAAAAAGTACCAAAATTATATTTGTACCCTTTTTCGGCCCCTAAATGTAAAAATTTCAACAAAGTACCAAACACCCTTTCGCTTATTTTTTGATCTTATTATGCTGTTTTTTGGAATTTTATGTCTACCTTAGTTAGATCCGGAGATATAAGGTTACCGAATTTACCCGTTTTTACCCCCTTAGCGTTTGAATTTCCCAAAATCCCGTCTTAGTGGATCTATACATCCTGAGGGTAGCCCACATACGAAATTTTAACTTTCTAGCTGCAGTCGCTTGGGCTGGGCGATCTAATTTAAATCGATAGATTCGTGTACGTACTTGTAAAAGGAAAATATACACATTTTGAAGAAATTAATAAAGTTTAACTGCGTTTTGTAGTGCTGGAAGCGAAGAAGTAATCCGTAGATTGCGAAGATACATACGCGATTAATCGTTAGAGGAAAATTGGCCTGCTAGCAGCAAGATGTTCACGGTACCACCACTCGTAGTGAAAATGGCTGGCACTTTGGCTAGCGCACGTCTCCTCCAACAGACAATTAATTTGCTATTTATTAACACTTGTGCTCTTTTAATAAAATAAAAAGTAATATAATACAGTCCTAGCTTAAATAAAAATTACAACTTACATGTTCCCTTCTCGTTCCCATCGACACTTGTTGTGAACTTATTTTGTAAAATTATTCGCGGGAGTAAACATTGGCGATGCCACATTTTTTAAGTTTGTGAATTCGCTCCCAAAAATGTTGTTATGGGAAACATTCACGATAGCAAATCAGAAAATTTGGGAGTTTTTTCATGGGAACAGGTATTCGCGATAGGGTTGAACGTGTTACTTTCTTTGGAAAAGGGATAGTGTAGAGATAACAGGTGGTGAAGTGGGAGAGAGATACAAAAACTTTTTTCATTTACAACCCTGTTATTTATAGAGCAGTGTTGCAAGCCCCTCTGGTGTCAAGTAGCGGCAATGAGCTGTTCAAGCTGTATAGCCATTTTATTAGTTCTTTTACTTCGCCGACGGTTTTGCTACAATACCGACGAAGGAGGGTGCTGTGAATTGCATTGGGATATGTTAGTATTACTCGCTGCCGGTACTGCCAAAGTGATCAGTGCTATGCCCTCATCACTTTAACAGTCCAACAACAACCAACACAATAACACATCACTGCACATGAGAAAAATGCATGATGTTGTTGGCTTGCCTGAAACTAGTCTCGAACTCAAGACCTCAGGGTTTGTAGTCAGACGCGCTAACTACTCAGCGAACAGCACCCGATAAAAGGGCCGTTTTTCAAGTAAGGGACATAAATGCTCTACAACAAAGAGATTTCGGCGAAAACCCCATAATTTTTTTATTGCTTGTTGTAATGTCATAAATTTCAGTACGCGACTTAATTAGTTAAAGGCCATTATATTACCGTTCTTAAAAATTTGCCACGCCCATGAATAAGGCCTCTTATATTGTTATGTCCATTACTCCGCCATTTCTTGCCCAATCATAAAGAAATTAAATTTTTAAAATCACTTTAAGCGCCAGAAAATTGTTTTGCAACACTGTCTTGGCCAAAGTTTCTTTTGCTGTCTTTTCTGTGTTAAGAAAAGAAAGTTGCACCCAAAATAATCATAAAAATTCTTTGAATGTTTCTTTCAAAGTGTGTTCATAATAAGCAGCTGTAAAGTACAAAGTTTTTGAAAAAAAAAAACAAAAATTAAAACTTTTGAATTTTAAACACCTACACTTTGTTTTTCTACATAGAAGAACATTTAGAGACAACCTTTTAAATACGTTTTACATTCATTTCACTGTTCAATGTTTCATCATTTCATGCTCTTGTTTTCTGCTTCATTCCTTTTTTTCCTCATTCCTTTCTTCCTTCCGAATTCATCTGGGACATCTTTGTAACTAACGCTACAACGCAATTCCATTCAATATGCCATCATTTTATATAAAATTTATCTAGGTTGGCTGTCAGCTTACTCGTATGCCAAAGTGGCTGGGGTTGTGTGTTCAAGAATGGTTTACATGATTAAATTATTGTTTATACCCGTATTTATTTTATTTCATTTAAATTTTTCGTGTTTTTCATTTCGGTTGAAAATTCTGCTTGCTCGTTGTGTAAATGTTTATATATATTTATTTACTTTTTTTTTTTGCAAAATATTGTTGAAATTGTTTCAGAAACGTTGGTTTGTTGACAAAATGCTCGAAATGACATCTTGTATTAAAAGTTTTATAATTTATTCATCTTCATGTTGAAATCAATTACACTTAAGGCTTTTCTTTCTTGGGAAGCTTTAAAGTTTGTAAAACATTTACTATAAATTGTTTTTATTATTAAATTTGATAACTTCTCTGTATGATTACAATTGAATTAAATTCGTTTGTGCTAAAATGAAATGGAATTTCTGAAGGAGGAAACTAAGCAAATTATTATTCTAGCTTTCCTTGGAAATTTTGAAGAAATTTGTGTTTATTACACTGTGCAACACCGAAAAAATTTGTTCTAACGACTGATTCTGGCAGAGGACACAAAAAATATATACTGAAATATATCGTCGTTTGAATTTTTGCATCTGGGATTTATTTTAGGGGAAGTTAAAGTTCCCCCATTTTGCTCAGTGTTGGGTGACTCGGCATAGGAAATCTTTGTAAGCCTTTCGTTTAAGCTATAAGATGTTCTGAGAACTTTAATGTAAAACACCACGAAGAAAATTTTTACGGACCGGACCCATTCTTAAAAAAGGGACAAACATATTTATCTTAAAATTATATCTACAAATCATTAAAAACTTAAAATTTGCTTATGGGCTAACTTCGTACTTATTCACAATTAATAGTCGACAGACGAAATTTTGTAAGTCTTACGTTATGCATTTTAGGTTTTCGTACACCAAAAGTGTATTGTTTTCGCTACGCTGTCCGTTTGTCTATCTGTCACAGGCTGTTTTCTCGGGAACCATAAGAGCTGTGAACCTGAAATTTTCACAGAATAAGTAAAACTTTTGCCGCTACAACAACAAATATATGACAGTTAAAAATTAAAGGGTGTTCTAAAGCGAGCAACGAAACATGTTGAAATACTAATGTAATATACAGACACTTATATCGTATATAGACACTTCAAATTTTCAAAATTAGTGTTAATTGGTATTGTCTGTAGAATAGACTACACCAATTAACGCTGATATTAAAAAAAATAAAAATTAAAGGGTGTTCTATCACTTGATGTAATTTTACTATGTAATTTAGACACCGTAAGAGGCAAACTCTTGAAATTTTCAAAAACGCTAAACTAAAAAATTCCAAAATTAACAAAATTTCAAAACGAAAAATCGCTAAAATGAAAAAAGCGCTTAAAGGAAAAAAAGCAAAATAAATTAAAAAAAACGCAAAATATTACCAAAACTGAATAGATCGAAAAAAACTAAAAAAACGCCTAAGACCGCAAAAAGTCGTCGAAACGAGAAAAGCACTACAACATCAAAAATCTCCAAAACTAAAAATATCATTAAACAACGAACAAAAATCGCCAAAAATGAAAAACAACACCAAATCGAAAAGGCGCCTTAACAAAAAAAAAGCGCCAAAACTAAAAAAATCTCCAAAAACCAAAAAACCGCCAAACGAAAAAATCACTACTAAAAAAATCACAAGAAAACGAAAAAACTCCCCAAAACCGAAAAAAGCGTCAAAACTGAAAAAAGCGCCAAAACTAAAATAAATCGCTAAAACTAAAAATATCGTAAAAATGTAAAATAAAACCGTTAAAAAAAGTCAAAACCAAAAATCGCCAGAACGAACAAAAAAAAACAAAAAAAATCGCTAAAACTAAAAAAATCACTAAAAACTGAAAAAGGTACCCAAAACCGAAAAAAGCGCCAAAACTGAAAAAAATCGCCATAACTAAAATAAATCGCAAAAACTAAAAATATCGTTAAAAAGTGAAAAAACGATTAAAAAAACGCCAATACAAAAAAAAAATCCCCAAAACAAAAAAAATCGGCAAAAAACAAAAAAAAAATTGCAACAAACGAAAAATCGCTAGAAAAAAACGAAAATAATCACGAACATTAAAAAAGCGCCAAACCAAAAAAAAAATCGTCAAAAACAACGAAAAATACTAAAAAAAAAATAAAATAAAATTAAACAAAAAAGCACAACGAATAAACTGCCAAAATGAAAAAGAGGCAAAAACGCAAAGGGATATACATACATATGTGTATTCGTACGGAACCCTTCGTGTGCGAGCCAAAGTCGCACTTTACTTAATTTATTTATGTAAAACACGACGAAAAACATTTTTGTGGAACATTTTAAGTCTCTAGCTCTTCGCTGTACGGGTGGGTCTCTTTGTCTCTTTCTTAAAAAAAAAACAGCGAAAAACTCCCCTTTCAGCTGTGATATAGCGGGCTAAAATGTTCTACAAAAATATTTGCCATAAAATTCTACTATAGGTCTTTAGAGACATTTAAGCTCCAGACTCAACTTGAACGACAGAAATCATTCAAAACTTAAAATGTCTTTATTGGTTAATTTCGTACTTATTCACAATTAGTAAATCGACAAAGGAAATTTCATAAGCGTTTAAGATATAAAATGTGTTCAGAACCTTTCCGTAAAATAACATGAAGAACTTTTTTGTAGAACATTTCAGCCTATACTAAAGGGTCCGCCAGATAACTTATTTTTTTGAAAATGCTATAAAAAAAACTACTGAATATTTTCTCAAATTTCTTTATTTATTTGAAAGTACAATCCTTCCGGTTAATAATGAAAATTAATTTCATTCAAATGGCTGCCTCGGCTGGCCATGCAGTAGCCTACACGATCGGTCCAATTTTTAAGCACATTATCGATTGTGTGCAGCTCTATTTCACCAATGCCTTCACGAATATTGTCCTTTAAAGCGTCAATTGTCTCTGGCTTGTCGGCGTAACACTTATCTTTGAGGGCACCCCACAAATAATAGTCCAACGGTGTCAAATCGCAGCTCCGAGGTGGCCAAAGGACATCAGCTCTGCGGCTGATAATGCGATCTTCAAAAACAGGGCGCAAAACATCGAGTGTAGCTTCGGCTTCTGCAACATTACTATGATTTTCAAAGTAATGTCGCAATATTTCCCAGCGTTGTTCAAGCGTATACACAACCATATTCGTTCAGCGGAAGGATAAAACTAACTATCTGTTAAATCAGACATGAGCTAAGTGTTACCATTCACGAAATAAGCACTAGTTGAAAAAAAAAGTTAGATGGCGGACCCTTTATATTCCCGCTGAAGGAGATTTTTTGACCCTTTTTCAAGTAAGGGACAAAAATGCTCTACTACAAAGAGTTAGAGGGTTAAATGCTCCTGATGCCGTTTTATATAAAAGTTTTGCACGCATCATAAACGTTAGACTTACAAGATATCCTTTGCCGAGTACTAATTGTGAATAAGAACGAAGTTAACCCTTAAACAAATTTTAGCTTTTGTAAGATTTTTTGGTGTTCAAGTTGAGCCTGGAGCTTGGGTATATTTAAAGACTTATAGTAAGTAGTAGAATTTTATGGCGAATATTTTTGTAGAACATTTCAGTTCGCTATATCGCCGCTGAGGGAGCATTAGTTTCCTCTTTTTTAAGAAAGAGACATGCATAATACCAAAATGTTGAACGTATCTCTCATGTTTATTGCTTGTTAAAAAAAAGTCCGGTCAAAGAAGTTCATCAAGGGAGTGGGAATAGAATCTAAATACAATAATTTCTGAATTATTACTAAAAAAATAATTTGATTTTTTTGAAAAATGTATAATTTTTAAGGAAAGCAGGATTCGTTTAGATGCCAACATAACTGACACTTAATTCTTGTAAAGAAATGTAGAAGTTTTATAGGCACACACACGTTACATTTTATTCCAACACACAAATTCAAATTACTGCTAAAATAAAGTGTTTTTTGCGATTTCAAAAATATGTGACACCAGAAGAACTTGATGTCAAAATTTAAAATTTGTTAACCGTCTGTCTGTATGTCTGTCTGCTGGAATTGACTGGCTGGTTGACTGTTTGAGTTAATCCTACATGATAAATATGTACATATATCTTCATAATCACACGCATACATTTTACAGTTAAACTGCAAAACTGTTAGACTTTTTGACACATTTCCATACCCAGCAAACAAGTTTATTTCAATTGAAATTGTAAACGATTTGAAATCAAAAATTTTCTCAAATAGAAAGGTTCGAAAATATTTCGTGGACTAATATAATAAATATAACTTTATGAAGAAATATGTAAAATATTTCCGAAATGGAGAAATGAAGATATCACTATGCAGCAAAACAAATGCCAAGACGTACCGTCTACAAAAACAGTAGAAATTCTATGGATAAATTAAAAAAAAAATGTTTCTAAAATTTCGAATTTTTCAAAGTGGCTGTTAAACCGATTCTACCATAACTTGGGAAGCGGTTGTCCAATTTTATTAAAAACACTTAAAAACGGGAAACAGAACTACCTTTAAGCCGTATTAATATAATTTTTATATACTCAACAGTTTCGGAATTATTCCAACCGCAATGATGAAAAATATATATTTTTCTACAAAATTGTATATTTTTCTAATTTTTTAAAAATTGGAAATCGAAAAAAACTTACCATTTTTGTTAAATGATCATAAAGTCATATATGAGTAATTCCATTTAGCTGGGTGTGACCATTTTACACACATTTTTTTGTTATAAGCCAAGAATATACATTTTTTTTACTTAAAAAAAACTTTGCGGCTCGCAAGAACATTAAGCTTAAAGTTGTTGAATAACGGGTAGACACTTATAGAACACCATGTCTACTCAGAATGGTCGTCAGAAAGCTGCGACGGGTGTGACCTTACAAATCTTAGTTTTAAAGAATTATAACTTTCAGTATAAATTCTGTAGAAGTTTGACTATAAGGTACACAATAATTTTGGAACAGATATCTGTTCAAAGTGTTTTTAATTGTATTATGTATTTACTGTTTGACAAAAAAATATTTCTCTTATAAAAAAACTATTTTTAAAATGAGACGGATGTGACCGACGGGTGTGACATAGTACGAAAATTTAAAAAATTTGAAGAAATAAAACTTTTTATTGATTTAATTACTATAAATAATATAAAGGTAAACTTATAAGAAAATAATAAGACATTAAATTATTTGCTATCCGTTCTATTATAGCCAGCAGAATGCTCTAGCTGAATATTTTTTTTAAATTCAATAAAAAGCAAAAAAGTATATTCTTTTCAGAGATAACGGTTTTTATCAATAATGAGAAAGGGAATAAAAGAAAATCTGAAATAAATATTACACATACAAAGAGGGAGAGCAAAATGTTGAAAAAATATTAAACTGTGTATTTTTTCTATAATTGTCATTCTCTAAAACACATCAATTGAGAAATTTTTATTAAAAAGGAAAAAAATTATTTATTCCTTTCAGAGGGCCGTTTTACGTAGAATCACTCATATACTAAAAATAAAAAAAGCCTTATTTCATGAAAATCGATGTATAAATATTGATTTTATTCACAATAAAGTGAAATTACCTGATGTAGGCAAAAAATTAAATTTTGAAGAGGCTGCTCCAATTTTGTTAAAATCTAATTTAAATAATTTTAATTTTACCGATTTGTTTTCAAATATAGGTTAGAAGATTTTAGATCAACTCACCTTTCAAACAAAAGAAACTAAATTTAAAACGATGCCACAGACAAACAGATTCAAGAGGATGCAGCTAGAAAAGGGGTGATAAATTCTAAACGGCTGGATCGATTTTTTTCAAATATGGCCAAGAACACTCTCGATAAAGTGACTTTCAAACAAAGAAAATAAAACTAATTCAAAATCAATCCAGCCATTTAGGCTGTAAGAGGGAACAGACAGACAGATAAAGGTACACTGATCCACAGATACATACTATAATCTTATAGCTCCCCTCTTTTTTGGTCGGGGCTTAAAAATAAAAATGTTGTGAGAAAATTACGTTTTTTATCAGTGGATCATGAAGCCCCTACGTATATGTCAAAAGAATTATATCATATTCCACGAAAATCGATACGTAAATTACGATTATATATCTTTGATTTTTGCAAAAATCGCAAATATTTTCACTGCAAAGCAATTTCTTTGAAATAACAAGGTTTTAACGACTGATTCTGGTAGAGGGCGCCAAAAAAGATATATTTTTGTAGAATATTTCTGCCCGTTTTAGTGTAAATATACCAGTAGTCGGCAGTTTATTTAATTTTTCTTTTTAAAATCGCTCCCCTTACGACTGTGCGAACATGCTACTCTGGTGGCAACTAGTTGCTATAATTCAGTAATTGGTATTCCTTTAGATTCACGTAACTGTTTTGAAACGCTTTTTTAAAAATTAAATTTGAGTAATTTGAGTATTTTCTAAAATGCAACGGTTTTGTCAGTACTCGGCACCAATGTTCCTAAAGTCGGCAATTGATGATCCTATTGTCGGCATGGCAATTTTTGTTCAGGGAAAACAAGATCTAGCCCAAACGATTAGAGATTAAGAGATGGAATTTGGAATATATTTTACTGCTGGGATCCCATTGGAAGACATTTTTGAAAATTCTGACATAATTTGCATGCAACAGCTAGTTACATATTGGGAAATATGCAGTATAATGCAAATTGTAGTACATCTTTTATTAAAGATCATAAAAACAGACAGTTTTTGGGTTCTTTTTGGACTATTGATTGGATCGACAGACTGGTGGTGAAGAGTAGAATGTTACCTTTGGCTTATATTTGGAACAGAAAAAGCGTAGAAGTAAAGATATGTACAGAAAATGTACATTAAAAACTAGAGTAGTCAGAAACTAAGAAAATGGAGAGGTGGCTCAGAAGTCTACACGAGAAGGGAAGTCAACCAGAATATAGTCTGCTGCCCCTAATAAAGTTGAAAGTTTAAGGAGGCTCTTGAGGCATCATTTGCAAGAATTGTCTCTACTCCAGGACAGACCGATAGGTTACGGCTGCTATATCATCCTCATCTCTACAGTAGATTTTGGTGGGATGCAATAACATTCACATAAAAAAAGGAAATAATGTCCATGGACAATGTTTCCGTTTCGAAGAGGAAATAATGTCCAGTGAACATTATTTCCTTTTCTAAAAGAAAAGTACTAGTTTTGCAGAGTAAATTACTTATATCTAGACGGCCTTCGGCCGGGCTTAAGGATTTTCTACTCTGGGTATGTCGAATAGTGGTTTCGTTGAGTAAAGATTTTCTGGCTACCGGAAAATTTTTACTCGGCGAAGCTACTATTTGCCATACCCAGAGCAGAAAACCGTTAAGCCCTGCCGAAGGCGGTCTATGCAAACAATCTTTACTGTACAATGCTATATCCATGGACTTTTACTAGTAAAGTATCCAGGTCCAAGTATCCCCACTGTAAGACAGGTTGACTGATTGTTTCACATAATCTATGTAAATGGAAGATGTAATCATCGATAAGCTACCAAGAGGGTAAGAGTGAAAAACGCTTAACAAAGCCCCCTTTTTCCAGATCATCTATATATTCATATATTCGAATTTCCTGGTATCTAAACTTGAGTTGCTTGGAAGTTTTAGCTGAGATTTGATGTGGTATGCACAACTTTAAAAGACCTGAATGCAGTCTTAGAACCGGATAAAACTAGAACACCTCTATCTGAGATTATCTAGGGAACCTAACTGAACCGACCTTTAATATTAACTATGAAATAAACTTGCTATTTTATAATGATATAGTTAGGTAGGTATATTCTACTTTAAAGAATACCACTATCAGGAGAAAATCTAAAAAACTTCGATTCTTAGTTTATCGATGTACACGTCACCAACTGTTCTTGCTCGCTACTTCTGAGACGACCCCTTTAGGTTGCAATATTGTCCCTACTATGTCCAACTATTGAATATGCAAAGTTAGTTTTTTAGATTCGTTACTTTGGTCCACGAATTTGTACGACACGCCTCGATGTAAAATGTTGAATTTCTCATAGAGGATGAAAACCTGAGGGATTTTTGCGATATTACGAAAAGTACAGATTTTCATTATCGATAGTTGGACATGGTATGGACGATACTTACATTCCCAAGCATTTATTATCATTGTTTGAAGTCAAATGAGAAAGAAACTCCGCTGACGACTTTAGGAAACGTACAAAATTTTCGTTTACCGGTAGTCGGCATCCCCCATGCCGACCATTGAGTAAAACAATATATTTCACACATTTTTTCGCACTGAGAGCAATATTTGAATTGATATCTACCCTTAGAAACCATGATTGTTAAAATATAACATAAATTTCTATGGAAAATTCCTATTTTAAAAGAGTCTGCTTAGAAAAAAATCACTTGAAAAAGCGCACTTTGCAAATGTTTAAAAGCTGTTGCAGAAGAGGGACAAAATGACGCCAAAATACTTATCTCAGTTGTTTGAAACTTCATAAAGAGAGAGAGAGAGAGATAATTATATTTTCAATTCAAAATTAATTTAATTTAAATTTTTAGTCGTGGCTGCTCTTATTTATTTGTGTTTCAATAAAAAAAAAATGCCGACTACTAGGACATTCCGACTTTAGGAGCGCTAAAAATGGTTTTTCGCTTTTTCTTAACGGACAATAAAACCCATATAGCAAAGTGCTAAAGAGTTCAGATGTTCCACAAAAAAAGATTTCGTGTTGTTTTGCGCAAAATTTCTGAACATCTTAAACTTAAGTCTTACAGGATTTCCAATGTCGAATAAGTACGAAATAAACCCTTAAACATATTTTAAGTTTTGAATGATTTCTGGCTTTTAAGTTGAGTCTGGAAATACAATTTCATGGCAAATATTGTTGCAGAACATCTATTTGCCCATATTTTAAGTGATATTTATTGAAACTCTGTAGTGAAGGCAGACTATACGGGCACCACTCCCCATAATACCCGAAAGGCTTTCAGACCTGCAATGCCGTTTGCGAAAAATATTTATATTTACTTGAGAATGAATGTTGGACAAACGTGAAACTTTCTTAAATAAAAGCCAGATTCCAGCAAAAATATCCGTCTACCGGAAGCAGGTTTGTAAGGAAGAGATTTCGGTACTCTCCCTTACCAACCTGCTTCCGTATTACATGATTTTTGTGTGGGATGTCCCACTTGGTAGGTCTGGAGGCATGAGCTTCTTTTTGCGCATCTTAGATGCATTAACCTCATGTCTTTTTTATATGTATATAATGAAAAAAATTTTCACTCTTTACATCACAATTTCACCCACACTTGGATACAGTTTTTATTTGAAATTATTTTATGTTGTTTTTATATTTATTTATGTATTAAGTGGTACAAACACAATTGGAAATTACATTACACTACAATTTACTTTTATTAAATACTTTTTGCTCGCGTATTGAATAAGGAATCGATCCCAAGAGCTCCGCATGGTAGGCTAGAACACTAACCACTAAGCTATCGAGGCACATTTATTTTCATACACAATTCAATGGAAGAATAAAAAAATCAAATTACGAAGCAAAAATCACACTCGCATCCATATTTGTACCCACGTAAGCGAGAGATGATGCACTATAAAAAAGTTTGAGTTAAATAAAAAACTTTGTGTTTAAAAGACATGAAAAAACATAAATAGCCGACCAAATTCATCGTGTGTGTGTGTGGTAAGTTTCTTCGCTCGCTTACGTTATTGCATCCTCATAAGGCAGAGAGAATGCACTGTGTGCTTTTCCGCATCTCCGAAGCACTTATAATTAATCTACCTGCTTCCTTGTACCAAATTCATTTTTGCTGGGATATTACATCAAATGTGTATATTTAAAAACGACTATGGAGTCATTTGAGAAAAATAGCTCTCTCATATGGAAACAATAATTGATATCAGACTGATATCGCTCTCAAATCGACATTAATTTGAACTCGAGTTTTAGTTGCAAGTTTCTATCCGGTTTTGAAAAAGGTTTAGGAATAACGTTGAAAGCCAAATCATAGAACGATGTTAATTTAAACATTTGATTTTTGTGCTTGTTGGGTAAAAGCAAACACTGTAGTGTATATTATTTTCCACACACATGCAGCCTCATAGACTCAATTTGAATTAGACATTGAAATGGAACTGTAGTTATTGTTGTCTGACAGTTTGCGCAAAAAAATATAGAAGAGAAAGAAAACAAATCTTGTTTAAAACTTTTACCATTTAAATTGTGAACATTAACTAGTTTATTTAACAAAAGTACGAAACGAATAAGACTCGATGTTTGTTTATTGGTTGGTCTGCCTAACTGTCTGTCTTCTACAGCCTCCTCATTCCTGTTCATTGGTTTTTAGCGCTGTCTGTCGTTTTGCATTTATAATTCAGTGGTGGCCATTCTCTCAATTTCCTATACTTGCGAGTATAGGCGGTTTTCTTTACCATCAAGACACGTACACTGTGTGTGAGACACACAGCCTATCCCAGCGGTAAATAGAAGGAGTAAAGAGGCCTTCTATAAGGCCTTATTTAGCAGTCTGTAGTACTTCCACTCCCATTACATACTCCTTTCTTTTTTACACGCGATGCCATTGCGGACCAAGGCCTTCCTCGACCCATTACTCAGCAGGCCTGATAGAAGGCCTGCTAAGTAATGGGTCTGGTAAGTTCTGTTAACAATGAAATGGAGGTACATTTTTTAATCTGGGTATTTTTATATTTTTGATTATCGTGATGTTTTATTTATTTCAAACTCCTTTTCATCCAAAGTATTTTTTTAAACATAAGAGGGAGGCTAAATGTCATGTATTTATTTGGAACGAATTGAACATGATGTAGTAGCTACAACATAAACGGCATAATAGCAGCATGTATGATGCCTCTTGTACGTAAATTTCAGTGTTATATACAAATTATTTGCAAAAAAAGAATACGAGAATGTCTGTTATTTCTAAAGAACATTTTTTATTAAACAAAACGAAAAATCTAAAAATAGAATACTCCTTCCAACAGAAGCCAGTATAGAGGCCTTCTAGAAGGCCTACCTGAGAAGGCAGAAAAGAATTACTTTTGGATCTTAAATTTAGGCCTTGGAAGGCCTGTAAAAAGGCCTGTTTAGTGAATGCCTCGTAAGTTTTACCGATGGGATCTATTTAGCCGCGAAGCACATACACAAACAAAAAATAAGATACCCAGTGGTACAGCGTACTACCCAGTAGCTAAATTTACAACTTGATACGCTTTGGGACAGTCATACACAAGTTGTAATGATACTAGTAAAAAAACGACAGTCATATTACTAGTTGTAACAAGACTAGTAAGGATACTAGTAAAAAGGACACAATTTTCAGGTATACGACTCATACATAAAACATATTTTTAGCTCTTAAAAAAATAAGTAGAAAGTGGCTCAGTGGGTAGAGTACTTGCCTTGAAATATGAGGAATGTGTGTTCGTACCCTGGTTGAGCCAAAGTTTTTTTAAGAAATACAAAACGATAAATAAAAAAAAATAAATAATGTGAGTCTGATCACAGGGGAGATGTGTAAACATCTAGTAATGAAACATTTTTTTTTATGTTCAGAGTTATAATTTTTTTGGTGTGTTGTAAAATTTTCATCTCCGATTTGCGAAAAAAAATTTTGGGACCAATTTTTGTCAAACCCTTTCAAATAAAACAAAAATGTTGAAAATCGGTTTACAAATGACAGAGCTATGCATGGGGGAACAAATTTTCTCCATCCGATTTTCGAAAAAAAATTATGTGACCAAACTGCAGGCAAACCCTTTCCAACAAAGAAAGAATTTTAAAAATCGGTTCACAAATGACAGTTATGCGTGTACAAACATAAAAAAGTAAAAAAAAATAAAAAAATAATAATATACTCGTACAAAATAGTTGGAATTACCGCAGTTAAACAGCAAAATAACCAACAGTCAAAGACAAACGCAGTCAATAAACCGTCAGCCAAATATAGCATCAAGTTCAGCAACAAATTCGGTAAAACCGAAAAACCGGTTTTTTTACACCCGGGTTCAAAATCCGAGACGAACCGCGTCTGAATCCCGAAAAACTGGATACAAAATCCCCTAAATCCCAAAAGTTCCCGACAAAATTCAAAAACGGCAACGCCGAAATACTCACTCAATTCAAAAACAAACTTACGACCATACTGCAGGAGTTTGACCTTGAGACTCCCTTTGCCAGTGTTAGTGTATTTCTATGCAGCTGCTAAGTTTCTCTGTACTTCTTGTTGTCCGTATGATTACACTAATACACTCATACACAGCTCACACCGCGTTATTACAATCTTACTCAACTAATCTTACTCAAAATTTGTGATTGTATTGTTAAAAAGATTTTTACCCCCTAATAAAAGCACTACTTTACAACTGGCATTCTAACTGGGGTATAAATGTATACAAATGAACTAGTTGTGCTACTATGGCAACATAATGTTAAAATCGATAGTTCGATATATGACAAGAGGACAGATAGGCAACTAGTCTGAGTTAAAATGCAACTAGTATATTTCTCAACACATACTAGTCATTTTTTCTGCAGCGTAGCTCTTTAAGAACTACCGCTAGTCCCACCACAATCTACCTCACATACTTTTGAGTGGCGAATTTAACACGGGGATGTCACTAGAGGTGGCACTTGACCTCTCTCTCTCTCTGCACTAGCTTTACTTACCTATGGGGTTGAAACCATAACACTATACAGAGCACTGATCCCAATGTACACAGAAAAAACTTAATTTCATTTTCTGTAAAGTAGTTCAATGAAATAGTAAATATTTGGTCTAGAAACGGACCTACAAACAAATTTATAAATATAGTCAAAAATATCTCAATAGTTTCATTGAAAAAAAATCGTGTTTTTTTCAGTGAACAAATTGTTTAAATCTATAAAACAATTTGCCTAAAAATATTTGCAAAATTGTAAACAAAACCATTTACTAAATCAAACAAAAAGATTTAGTGGATGTTCTAAAAAATATCAAACAATATTTTTGTCTGAATTTATAAATCAATTAGTCTAAAAACTCTAACAAATATAAAACAAAATAGTTTACTTAATCAAACAAAAATATATACTGGGTTTTTTGTAATATATCAAACAAAAATTTTTGTCTGGGTCAACATCATCATCATCATCCATTAATCATTTATGAAATTTCACTTTGTTAAATGTGTTCAAGTCTGAATGTTTATCTCAAGACTCTAAAAAAAATTAATGAGAATTAAGGACATTAGCGAATTGATTCACTCAAAAATCTTCAGTAAACAAACTTTGTACAATTGCCTTCCTTTTGCTATCATTGTTGTTGTGGTTTTTTTGTGTGTACGACACAGTTTTTCTTGGTGTTTGCGTTCTAAATAAAAATCAAACAAACAAACAACAACAATTGATTATGTAAAGAACATTAACTGAAAATGAAATTTATTTTTAGACAAACGTTGTTTGCAAATTTTTTGTTGATAATTGTTTCTTTGTACTGTAGCAGTGCTGGCTTTGTCTTAAGGGCCAAATAAACTACACAACAGGCTTGTGCAAACGCAAATGTCTGTCATGTTTGGCAAGCCGCTTGCATAGTTTATTTGGCCCTTTAGAAGAAAAAAACAAGTTTCCTGCATTACATAGGCTTAGAAAATAACCTATCGAATAGTGGGTAGTAATTGTTACAACTATTAGTGTCTGGAGAAATATGCAGCTACAATTTGGTGTACCCTGTCACTAGCGCCATTGGTGTATAGAGTGAAAATACTAACCAATTCGCTAGTCACTAGTGGCGATGGTTCCTTGTTGTACCACTGGGTTGTGTATGTTTGGCCACCACTGTTATAAATCCCATGTTACCGAGTAACACACACATACATATACACAAATATGTACCAAACATTTAAACAACTTCCATAGTCATCATTCATTTTTTGTTGTTGTTTTGGATGAAATACCAAAAAAGGAAACTATTCAATCCAGTCATATATTTAGAACTTCCCATTCCATTCATATCGAACTCAGAGCAACTCCAGTTGTATGTTTAAATCCGTAGTTGACTGTTTGTTGTTAATGATGACATGACTTTTCCTAAAAACCTAAAAAAAAATATAAAATTGCTATTACCGCTTGATTGCATTTAGACCATAATGTATTTGTACGTTTGAGAACGAGTATGTTAGGATCTAAAGATGTTGTTGTTTATGTTTGTCTATCTGTCTTTGTGCCTCCTTTTCTGGATATTTGCCTGTTTACACACTTCCATTCAATAACTTAAGCCAGACTCTGTAAATTTGTGTATATAATAAACTATGTATTTATGTATTGTGGATGTATGGGAGGGATTTATACCTAGTATTTAATATAAAAATATTAGGCATATATCTAAACTGTAAAAGATCAATTGAAAATATTCCTTAATTATTTTCTCGAGAAACGAACTTGCTCTTTGCTAAAAGATTACTGAGCTAATTTTAACTATGTACATTTTATTTCTATTTCGCCCATTTTAATGGTCATAAGAAAATAACTAGTAAAAAGCTTTGAAATTCTAAAAAAGGGAATATGAAAAAGCAGCTACTCGCTTAAATCAAGTTAAAAGATTTCAGCTGCTACAGTTCACTAGATAAATAAAATTCAGCATTTTCCTCGTAAGTTTATGTGAAACTTAAGTTAGGTTAAAGGACAGCTAACGTGCCCTTCCCTCCGAAAAAGAAAAGCAAAATGAGTACAAGGAAAACTAAAGCAGGAAGTTAGAAGTAAAGAAGAAGGTAGCTTGACTACTTGCAGAGAGGAGGTGAAAGCCACCACCAGGAAGGGAGTCAACAAAAAAACTGTGTACGGCTTCTAAGAAAGGAACTTGTTTCGTTGAGTTGATAGTTCTTGCGAATCAATGCAGCGTTTTCCAGGCTGAAATCCTTGCGATCCTAAAAGCTACAGAATTGGTGGCCAAAAATGTGACTGAAGGCAATGAGGTAACCTTCTACGTTGACAGTCAAGCGGAGCTAAAACTGTAGGAGAGCCTTCAGCGTATTAATGGACAAATATAGTGTCAGACTATGTTTCGCTCAAGGTAACTATAATATTGAGGGACGAACTGGCAAGAATAGGTCCAGCGTTGGATGAGGAACTAATAGGAGGGTATTCACTCGAATAATGTTAGCACGATTAATCGAATAATTAATGTCAAATAATCTCCGATCAAACAAAAACTTTCAATTTCGAGTAAAAATTTATTCGTGTAATTTAGGTCGATTAATCGATTAAACAATTTTATGTAAATTTTCTTTTTATTAATGAGTTATTGTAGATTTCTTAATGAAAAGTCGAAAATTTTTTTAATTTATATGAAATTTGCCATTCAATTCGAACATTATTTCATACTAATAGTCCGCATGATCAAAAAATTAAGTAAATAATGTAGTAACAATAATAGGGAGAAAGAAACCAACTTCAAATGTCTTAAAAAAAAATTCGGAAATATAAACATCAAACAAAAATTATTTGAAATAAAGAAGATATTTCGAGAGCAACTAGTTAGCTAGATGTTTCGTATTAAAATATCGAATGTAATGTTCGGAATTATAAAAGCCTGAAGGTACGGTCACACTTGCAAATATTTGCGGAAAAAAACGTAACCCACAGACAAGTTAAAATTGTATTTCCTTTGGTTACGATTTTTTGGTCAAATATTTCCTAAGTGTAACCGTACCTTTATTGTTACAAGTTAATATTTATAACAATAATAATGCCAAGCCAATTCCGATTATTTTTAGTCTTCATTGAATATAGGACAGGTCGGAGTGTTATTAAATATTTCCTGGCAATATTTGAATAGTCAAAAATAAACTATTTTAAAGGATCAGTTTATGATCTAATTTATATAGAAATGTTGTGTTTTCTTTTATTTATATTATTAAAATATATAAAAACGCGAAAAAACTTGTTTTGTTTTATTTTTGTCCACAAAATATACAACAAACCGATTAAATTCAAACATTTTCCGATTAACTCGAATAATTTTTAGCAGTAAAGCTTACTCGAATAACTCGAACGAAAAGAAAGTTTTACTCGATTGCTCGAGTAATTTAAAAACCTCAATTTCGATTAATTGATTAATCGAACAATTATAAAGTCGATTAAAATGAATACGCTAGGAACTAAGTTGTGAATCGGCTAAATTATCGATTGTTGTTACTATAGGATACTACGTAATTAAGATGATGGATAGGACCAATCGTTGTTTGGGGGAGCAGAGAGTATTGAAATCTCGAAGGCTATGTGGCCAAAACTGGACTTGGGATAATCCGAACCACTACTAGGTATGAATACGAACATCTTAAGGATCTTGATAGACGTATTGACTGGTTATTGATCGATCAGGATGAAGACCAACATTGGGAAAACTGGCAGTCCCGACTTCTGTAGGCTGTACGAGGATTTGGAGGGCACCAGAAACAATCGAGAATACTGCCGGCCATTTCCTGAGGCGCAGATTAACCTTGAGGATGCAGTGGCTTCATCATGAGCATCAAGTAGCTTAATGCAAGCAATAGGAGTTTCTTGGCACAGGGGGTATATTTATGTATACATGGGTATTCAGCAGCAAGGAATCCCAATGGGCCTAATTGATTCGAAGACGGCGAGTTCTTAAATGACATCACTTCAGGATAGTCCAGGTTGTTGTATGTTTAGGGCTTGAGCAAGTTCGGCCTTAGGTATTAGATTAAGGATGGGGCGTTGAAGAAGAATGCATTCAAATGGTGCAGAATTAGCACTTATAGGATATCCAACACCCTCTGGCCACCTTTGAGAAGAGATAAGATAAAGCCACTCCTAAGCTTTTGGGTGAAAGTTACTTGCAATCCTGGTTGGCATCATTATGGGACACTGCACAATCGAAATGTCTAGGCATTTCCAATAGGGTTCACTGCAGAAGCTGCATGGACCAACCAGATGAAGAATCTTCCCATAGTTTCTCATAGACACCGAGGCACTGACTGCCCGGCTTTGCTTTGTGACATGTTCTGATTGCTTCTCAATAGCTGGAATTTCGAGAATTGTGTATAATTGTCTGGGGTGTAATGCCCTCTGGATATAGCAATAAGCCAAAATACTTTCGAGTCTATTCTACCAGACGGAGAAGGGAAGGTTACAGAGAGCAATAATATTCTCATATATAAGTCAAGGTTTTTTCCTATGCTAGATCATCGGTGCCATTTAATTTGGGAATCTTAAGCTTTGCTGGCCACAGTCCTGACCGCATCCTGACTGTCATTTACAAATAGAATATCTTGGTTTTCCTAATTTTCCTAGTATTTAAATATTAGTTTAAATGATTTCATTTTCTTCAAAATAAATATAGATAATTTTGTATTTGAGTGTTTTTTTATATTTTAAATCGAGCAGTAGGAAGGTGATGTCAAATTAGGAGTTAACTAAATTATTTGGCCAAAAAGTTACCAAAGGTTAAATCCTGCATGGGGATTTGATATAGTCGGCAATACCAAGTTTAGCACAACACCAGCTAACCGAAGCCAAATCTTGGTTAAAACTAAAAAAGATCCACCTCACGTCAAGCTGCAACAACAATATTGCTGCCTTCCAGAAATCATTTGTATAGACAGGCAGCAGTCCTAGTGATAGAGGAAGACAATCCAATAGGGAGAAGTGAAACTCGCTTGAAAAAAAGAGTCGTGAAAAATAGTAGGACTTTTTCTTGAAGTTCGCGCATCGATAAATCGTTACTGGTCGAGATAGTTAAATACGGAAATGATCTTCCTCGTTACTTCTCCACAAAGTATAGATTAGTTTAACCAGGGAGAAAACCAGAAACCAGTCGTAGGATATTTCTATTGATTTTCAAAATTCCAGTGTACGAGTTTGGTTCCATCACCGATTTCGCCTGACCCATATCCGGAGAAGCAAGCAAAACCCCGTTTGTGATCAAAATTTAATTTGCTTTGTTAATGACGTGACCGTTAACTAAATAACAGCACAAAAAATGCTCTTCATCTGCTCGAGGTAGCAGAGCTTCATAAACTTAAAAAACATTTAAAAAAATAACTATCTTTTTTAATGGCATATATTTCCGATTGAAGGATGCTTTAACCTTTACGAAGGTTCGAAGAAAATCATTATCTCGAAGTCCCTAGTGCACACACCAAAACCGACTACATTTTTCTCCTGGAAGCTTCTGTACAAACATGTAGATCTTCTAATATGGACAAATATCTGTCGGTGGCAGGTATAGAGTTGTATAATAGAGCAGTCAATACTGTGTGACTTTTCGTTAAGACTTAAAGGATCTTTACCATCCTAATGAAGCGAGTATTTTCAATTCAATTAATTGTATTTTATTTTCCATGTCGATTTAGCTAAAGTTGTTAAACTTTGTTCTTTTTTTTTTAGTCTCCATTAATGTTTAAGATACTGGAACATCCTGTTTGTTGTTTGCTTTAAAATATTTTTTGCTTTGTCATTTGAAAATATTGTAAGTAAAATTAGAACCATATTGTTTTCCTCTTAGTTAGTTTATTTGGTTGTCTTGATAATAAGAAATCTTTTAAATTTGAGGGAGTTTTTCTTTTTTAATGAAGTTTTGGTAGGAAGACACAACTATTTCAGAGAAAGTTTTTTTTTTAGTCTGATTGAAACTTCTGTAATTATTTGCATTCAAAAACAATGGTAAAATCATTTGGTAAATCAGTTTAAATTTTGTTAAAATTATATAAGTACGTGATATGGACACCCAGCAGAACACTAACGTTCTGGGTGTCCTTTTTTGATGGTTCATTCAAATCACCTTTCGGTTACTGAGTCCCACACCCCGTTTGCTCCAGACCGTAGTGATGACTGGCAGACGACTGGTATGATTTTAGATCAATATTGGGATTGCCTTAGATTGACTGCATGGTAGACGTTGATTAGATGCATAATTTACGTCCATCATGCATCCAGTCCAGAGAGTTAATATTTATGCTTTAAATTTTACTTAAAATCAAGCTCCACCAGACTTAATTAGTGTTTGGCGAATCCGTTCTTGGATCAAAGGTTCTGTACTTGGTCTAAGAAATGCTGAACTTTGACAGCACTATGGCTTGATTTGATTTTTCGTTTGCGTGGCGCTCTCTCTCTCTTCAGTTTTTCATCACTGGATCCTTGGAAATCGGTGGCGTTTGCTGTATGATAGATTTAAAATTGAGCTTTCTTTCGTTCTCAGTTTAATGCTAATGTGATACCGTGTGAGCTTGAAATGTCGCATTTCTTGATTTTAATCCTTGCCAAATAATATTGAAAGGTTCCGTTTACTGACACGATCGCACTGTTTGGTTATATAAGTACCAAGGGGTCCCTAATATATAATTGCGCTTTCATTGTCATAGATTTAATCTTAGCTCCGATTATCTAATTTCCCAATGCTTTTGAAGGCTCTGAGCCATAAAACTTCGCATCAGACCCTTTTAGCGAACTTAATCCCTTTGCGCTTCCTCTGAGCCTTTCCATTTTCGTCCTTGCTTCTACTATTCCTGCGTGATTTAGATCGCTCGAAAATGCTATCGCAGGACCTGATTGAAGTTACATCCATCTTTAGCTGCAATTAGTCACCTTGCGTAATTAGTCACCTGTTCTACTTCCTTTTATTCCCTCCAATCTATAGTTAACCAGTTGTGAAGGTTGTGGAACAGACTTCACGGCATGCGAACGAGGATTCTTTATCTTTCGCAATTGACTTAGACTGGAGAATTAAATATCTTCTCGGCTGCCATACATTATTTACGTTGGTTTCTATATTGGCTCATCTTTGTACCCATATACATGATCTGCATTGACTACGAATTTTCGACGCACTTCGTGGTATTTGACATTCTATTTACAGAAAGTAGCCAATGACTGAATCACACTCTATGGCACGAAGATGCTGACCAAATTTAGTACACTGACGGCTCCAAATAGGAAAATGGAGATACGGGAGCAGGGATATTAATTTATTTTCTTCAATTCCGATTGACCTGCATTTATTGGCTGTAAACTCAAGTAGTGGGGCAAGACTAGCGTCATCTGGATGGTAGAGATTAAGCGCTTATGGCCTTGTCGGGATCTTAGATCGACTGCCATCGATACTAAGGAAACCTTCCGATAATATGGTACTTCATCTGGATTTTGTTAGCCCGTTCAAGGCCCTTATTCCATCCAGGCGGGAGTTTAAGGGCGATAACATAGAAAGAGTGTGACTTCAGAGTGTATACTGATGGATAAAGAATTATGTACAATACACTCCTTCCGGCTTCCTGATAAAGCTAGTGTATTTCAGGCTAAAATATTGGCCATAAAGGAAGCGGTCAGGGTGCTGATAGACAGGAGGGTCCAAGGGCGAATCGGCATTTTTGTCGACATCAAAGCGGCACTTCTGTCACACAGGTCACACACCACTTTTTTACTTTAGTTAACCACTGAAAGGATGTACTATTTAGGTTAAGTGGTCAGATTACCGTTACTCTCATCTGGGTTCCTGCACATAGCAACTTCCCTGCCAACGAACAGTTGGATGAGCTGGTCAGGGTTGGCTCTGCTATGGACGCCTCCACTGCTGAATCGGTAGCAACGCCGTTTGGCACTATTATAAAGAATATTGTCAAACACTATCTTCAAAAGCCGAAGACAGATGGAACAAGATGAGCACGTGGAAGGTGGCAAGGAAAATGTGGCCCTGCTACAACGAAAATTGCACAACACAGTTATGGAACGGAAACCGTAGGGCATCTCAAGGCTCGTCGCAGTAGCGGCGGGACACTGGGCAGTTGGCAGACAGGAGATGCTTTTCCTATAATACGTTGTGCGGTAGTTGTCGTGAACAAAGTAGGAAGAGAGACATTTTTACACTTTCTTTACAAGTGCTCGACCTTGCATCTCTTGAGACACAAATTTGTGGACAATTACATACAGAGCTATCAGGGATAGGTCTAGGTGACTTCATTAGATATATAAATGCGACGGGATGAATCTAGTACGAAATACCCGAACCGAGAACTTGGATTCGAACAAACATATAGTAGGGTGGTCCACCAACCAACCATTCTTTCTTTCATCGCAGCTGCTCCGTGAATCACATCGACTTTGACTCATTGTCGCAGAGCCTTATTTTAAATATATTTGACCGAAATATTAACCACTTCGCCCCTTGTAAGTTGGTGCTGGATATCACGGTTTGTTCTCTCCACCCTTTTATACGAATATTAGATAAATTTGCCCTCCTGCGTAGAGCTCTTAAACTAAGCCCATATTTAAACTGGAAGTCGACATATTTCCAGTGCCCACATAACAGCGACTAAGCACCTTCTTGGCCACGCATCATTTGGCGTGTCTTGTCCCACCTTGGGTTAGGGTATTCCTTTTCTTTTATAGGGAGTGCTCAGAGCTTTCAGTTATTAGCAAAGAAAAAAATGTATGTCTATTTTTAGGCGCACTCAATCTGCCACATGTATAAACTTAAATGTATTTGGATAATTGTTCCACCTATTTTGATAAAATACTTTAAATAATGTATAAATTTGGTAAAGCGAATATGAAACAAAAGTTTTCATTTGTAGTTGTTACAAAAAGCACACGTGCTGGTCTTTTACTCTCACATGCAAGCAGAGAAATGTATTTCATTTACAGGCAAAAGTATCCATTTACATCGACATTTGTTTAAGGATGTGTTAACACTAGAAACCTAAAAATGTTTTGAATACAAAAATGTTTTTAGCTTTGAAAAAATGTGCATTTATATTGATTTCTGTAGCAATTTTCCAACCACAACTTTTAGTTACAGTGGGCCAAAATCGAAATATTTTCTGAATATATCAACCGTTTCTAAATGGCTGAACTAGTTTCCAGATTACTTAGCAGCAACTCTGGGTATTTTTTTCAAGCAGGATATCCCGGATGTTAAAAATGTTAGGCGTAAAAACTTTGTTGGGCCTTTCACAAAGCATGCTGTCTTGCAACAATGTTTGCTTGTAGCGTCCTTTGCGGTTGCTTTTAAGTAATCGGGTAAATTCTCCTTACTACTTGTAGGAGATTCACGAAGAGCTCTTTTCCGTTCTATATAATTTTGCAACAGCTTTTTTAGTTAGACTGCGTTTATATTGTGCGATTTTTGTAGCTGCAATTCTTACTATGTAGTCAAGAGGGGTGAGAGCAAATCAAAGGGAGGCGGTGCACGTATGCTTGTACTCTTAAGATTCGTTTTGTTTTCTCATTCGTAATATAAGTCTGTATAAACTATGTGCACACATACACACATGTACGTAAATTGCAGAGAATTGCAGCGACAAAACTTGCTCAATGTAAACGCAAATACAATTTTAAAGAAGAAACGACAAAAATTGCAGCGATAAAAGTCGTACAATGTAAACGCAGACTTAAACATACGCTGTGACATAGTTGAGTTCACAATAGATGGCGCTAAAACTAAGAGATTCTGTAGCATAACTTAGGGGCTTAAGTAGAATGTACAATAGGAGGATTTTCCTATCAAATTTACAGTGAAGCTGAAAATTAACCAGACGCAAGTGATGCTGCCAACATAACATAAACAATATCGATTATTTGTTTGGTATTCAATTTCATAGCAATAAGCAGCGAAACCATTTTTAGCAATTTTTTACGATATGACAAAAAACGACGAAAAAACGATATATACTGTGTTGTCATATCTTAAGTTTTTTACGATATATCAACACTGCGATATTTTACCACCGTATATGGCTATCTTAGTGTTGTCATATCGTAAAAAACTTACGATATGACAACACAGTATGTCATATCGTTTTTTGTCATATCGTAAAAAATGGCTAAAAATGGCATCCCTGGCAATAAGTAACAAAATCAAATGCCAGACTGTCTGTAAAATATTTTAATTCTCTCCCACTGTATATTGTTTGTACAATATGTTAATTTATTTTTTCTTGTGAATACAAATCAAAGTATTTGAGTAAATCCTTTGTATCTAAAATAAATTTACATTTCAGCTGAAATAGTAAGTTGCAGTAAATTGCAAATATTCTACATGTTTATTTTGGTTTCAAGAAGAAAAGTATACACACGTACGAATATGAACAGTATTTACTCTAACAAATATTCAAAATTATATTCTAAATTCTAAAATACTTTTGGTAAAAGTACCAAGTGCAACAACAACAGCAAAAAGGATAGGAATAATAAAAACGATAACAGCAAACATTTAATACCCACAATAACAATAAAAGTACGTAACTTTATTTTTACTAAAAACTAAAATCACAAACACGTTTACCCCAATCCAAATCCCAATGGCGTTTTCACGTTCCACAAAAAGTATCTGCACTGCACTTTTCTCGTTCTACTTTTTTGGTTCGTTTGGTTGTTTAATATATTTACGGTTTTACATTGAAGGAAAACAAAATTTAGTTTAAGCTTGTATGAAATGGTAAAAAAAAGAATTAATCCCCCTTCACGAAAATAAGTTTTTAAAAAAGACTCTAGCGATGGTTTTGTGTGTTACTAAATAGTTTTTGGAGTTCGAATAACTACGTCATGTTTCTTTCCTTTAGACGGGTGCTTCGTATATGAGATAGTTTTTTTTTTTATATAAATTGTGCCAAACGTATTTGAATCTTTTTAACATACATTTACACTTGAAGCAAAAAGTTAGGAAACATCACTGATAGAATTATGCCTTAAAATTAAAAAAAAAATCTTTAAAATTGCTTGTCCCAAAAGTTAGGTTTTGTCCCAAAAAAAAAATCTTTTGTCTTAAAAGCAGTTTTTCGTCTTAAAAAGCAAATTTTGTTCTAAAAAGCAACTTTTGTTGCTAAAACTGCACTGAAAGGAAAATTTGAGTGCCTGCTATGAATTTATTCACTGGACCAATGACTTTTGTTATTAATAACGAGTTAACGTAAGATTTCATTGTATTAATGAAGAATATTTCATAAAGTTTCATACAAAACTCTTTCATTCAAAAAATTAAATAATTTCATTATACATATGAACTTATGTATGTCATTGATTGCACCTGTTGTTAAGTAAGCACATTAACTGAAGCTGTATACCAACATTTTATTACTAATTATTTCACCTTGATTACGAACCAATGCTACCACGTTGACGACCGCTCACAGTATCGAACTCGGACTCTTTATTTTTAAAATCAGATTTGTAGACAAAACTTTAACTACCTCAGACAATAGCGCTATAAAAACAGCGTGCATTCAAAGCTTTTAAAATGTTTTGTATAAAAAATTTTTTCTATTAAACTGTTTCATTGTATTTAAGAAACATTTTCATTGTATGTATGAAACATTTTCTTAGACTTTTAGGGAATTTGAAAAAAGTTGATTAAATGGTATTTTTTGCACTAAACACTCAAATCTAATGAGATAAGCTTTTAGTCTTTTTAAAATTGGAACAAATGTAACTTAATAATATCAACGAAAACTTTGTCATAAATGCAATGAGAGCTAAAAAATTAACAAATGCAGAAAGAGAGCAATTTCATTGGCTAAATGAATGGTTTTTCTCTTAGTGTACAATAATTTTTAAGATTATAATCTTTTACAAACTATTGTCCCAAAAATAAATTTTTTCACATAGTGTGTCTGTTTGTTATTTTTAAAAAAAAAATTTAAAAAGTACGTGACCTTGACTCCACTGGTTCTTTGTCACAAAAATAAAGTTTTTGTCACAAAATCAAATATTTCAGGAAAATTTACTATAGTGTCCAAAAAATTTTCATTTTTCACACAAAGCACTTTTGATGTTTCATTTTACTACGACTGCTCTAAGTTTTGTCACAAAGTGACTTTTGTGCTAAAAATCATATTTTTTGCGTCACAGTCTCTTCTGTGCTTAAAATTAAACTTTGTCACAAAGTCAATTGTGCATGTCATACAAATTTACGGTTGGCACGAAAATATTCGTTTTCGGTATAAAGAAATTTAGTAGAAACAGCAGTTGTTTGGCACACAGTCTTCTCTTTTCTTAGATTTGTTACAGTGTGACCTACATAAATATGTATGTCACAGCAATTTACTATTGTCCCAAAACTTATTTTTGATATACATAACGTGCTTTTCATGTTTTTTTTTTATTTTATCCAAAAAACAAATTGTCGCTACATATTACTCCTATCATTACACTTTGCTAATGTCACAAAATTTTCGGTTTTCACAAAAACAAATTTTCTCGTGGTTTAATTTTGTCATATATTCATATGTCATAAAAATTACTTTTTGTCACAAAGTTACTGGTAATATAAAAGTTTACGGTATCCCAAGAACCACATTTTGTCATGTTTTTGCAGAAAAAATACTATAAATAAAATTATTATTAGCTATAGAAATTTATATACATATGCATGTCACAAGAAATTGTTTCTTTACATAAAGTAATTTTTCGTGATGTTAAAAAATATTATATTTTTTCTCACGCTCTCTTTGTCCTAACAATTTATCTCTGCTCAAAAAGTAGCTTGTGTCAAAAAAATTTTACTGTCCCAAAAAATTTCTTTTTCCGCAGATATTCTCTTTTAGACATATTTTTTTATCCCAAAAATTACCTTTTGCACTAAAGTTAATGGTGGCATAAAAGCTTACGGCTGTCCGAAATGTTCTCTTTAATATCGTGTTTTCTTTGGCAGAAAAACTACTAGAAATGCAACTTGTGTTACAAAAGTACTTGCATAATCTATACCAAATTTTTAATATCCCAAGAACTTCCTTCTTTACATAAAGTAATTTTTCGTGATTTAAAAAAAATATATGATCTAGACGCACGGTAGTGCGTCAGGCCAAATTCCGGCCACACAGTGTGTATATTAAACGAAACTATTCGAGCTGTAAATAGGTACTTGCAGGTGAGACAGTTCTTACATGTTTTTTTAAATAGTCTTCGCTTTGGCATCCAGTAATTTTTCCACAAAAAGTAGGTTCGTCACAAAATCACATATGTCATAAAAATGTAATATTGCTCGAAAAATTAACTTTTTGCAAATAATGCTTCTTTGCCAGATTGCCTTTTTATAAAATAAAAAACCGTAATTTCTATCACACAGTCTCCTCTATCCAGGAAGTAAACTTTTGTCACAAATTTACACAAAAATTAATTTTCTATTCCACTAAATCTTTTGTATCATATAAAATACTGTTGTACTCTTTTGTCTTGCTTGGAAGTAATTTGTCATATTTGTCACACAGTCTTTTTTTGTCATAAAAATTTAATTATGTGATAAAAATATTGTCACAAAAATTTATTGTCGATTTTGTCACAAAGTCAATTTTTTCCTAAAAATATGTTGTTGTCATACCAGTTTACTGATTTGATTCTTAATTTTTTACAAACTTTTTTTGTCATAAGTTTTTGGAAAAAAATGTCACCGTCACTTTTGTCACAAAGATTATTTTGTTTTTTTATATAAAAATTAGCTTTTATCATATATATTTAGCTTTGTTTAACAATAACTCATGTCAAAAAGTCATGCCGGTGCAAGAAGACACTGTCTCATAATAAACAAATTTATTATGAACTTTGACATCAGTTTTGAAACTCACTGTTTGGTATTTGTTTATAAAGGGTATGCCAAAATTTACGCAATCCTTTAATTCCGATGGAGCTGAATTAGAATGTTATATAAAATAAAGCGTTATGTGAATCAAAAATCCATTTAGTTTTATCAACAATGTCTTAAAGCTATCCAGTAAAGAAAGACTTTCTAAAGAAGTCAATAAAATGGAGAACTTGCTATTCAGAATTAGTGCAAATTCGGATCTTAGTTTTAAAAACGTTAAGCAATTTAAAAAAAATTTACCTGCATGTTTGTAAGACACGAGTGAGTAGCAATGAAAATGTAATTCCACCAGCTGAGTTCCAATTTTTTTATTTTTTTTGGTAGTTATAATTTTTGAGCTGGAGTTATATGTTTTCTCGCTCTGCTTTTGCAACACCTTTTATACAGATACAAATACATGTTATCTCTTCCATTTGGTTGATTTTAAATTCTAGTTTTTAGATGTTTTCTACTTTTTTCTGGCTTAATTTTATTTTTGTACTATTTAAACCCAAATTGAGTTTTCTCGTTACTTTTGTAGTTGAATTGTTGATTTGTTTTATTGATCTAAATTTTGTTTTGTCAGTAAAATATTTGGAATTTATTTCAAATTTTAATTTTTTTTTGGTGTTTATGATGATGCTTCAGCTGCAAAAAGTATCTGCTTCCCTGCATCTTTGTTCTTGTATCAGTGTCAAACAGCGTTACCGTTGGTGCTACTGAAGTAGCAATATGCCACTTTTTCGACTGCTTGGCTACTATTTTGCTACTTTTACATAATGCATCCAAATGTGATACTTTTTGTAATTATTCTTTTTTGATACTTTTTACTTAATGCAGAGAGATACGTGAGACAATTTTCTTACGAAGTATGTTATATGTCAATATGCGATTACATTGGATGGGGTCACTAGTAATTCACTACAATTTCACTATCGGCATCGAGCGTGGAAACATCAATATTGTAGACTAGAGCACCTAAAATTTACTAGTGAATCTTTGGCTCCAATGTCTCCATGTGGTCCCAAAAGAACTACTTAGTCAGTAGTGCAACAGTCTACTGGTAGATTTTCAATGACAGGCTAATGTCAAATGTCAATAGATGATTACATTGGCTGGGGTACACCTGGTTAGTAGTACTACTGACAATATCAGTAGTAAGTCACTACAACTTAGCTATTCGCATTTTCTGCAGGGTATCTATGTATATAACTAATAGGCAAACTTGTTTCTTTAGATCCCTTTTACTCCCATAATACTCAACCGATTTTGGAAAGATTTATATGTTTTTAAAGGGTTTTTTTACATAGAACCGAACAATCTTAATTTTATTTAAATCGTTTCAGTACTTTAGGAGTAATACGACTATCAAGTTCTTCCTAACACCAATAAACAAATACATGTATGTTTTTTTCTCAGCTACAAGTAAAACACACAAGTAAATATTCGATTGTTTTTGCACAAATAAAAAGCAAAAATGAAAAATTTAGTAAATCAATTATAGAGTTTTTTTCTCTTTAGAAGAGAACTAAAATGAAGTTCTGGCCAGAGTTGGCAATTTAGCGCCTTTGGCGCTAGTTTTAGCGCTTTTTGATGTAGCAAAATTCGCATATTTTCTCTATAGCGCTTTTTTTTAATAAAGCGCTAAATGGGTGCTTTTTTGTAAAGAATTTTTGGACATTTAGTTATATAAACAGTTTCATTTTGGCTTTGAAATAAAAATTAATTAAAAATGTTTATCGTAAAAAGATGTATTTAAAAATATTGGTAACATTAGTTTGTTTTAATCTCCACAAACATATTTGGATATAATTGTGCGTATCAGCATATTGCACTTGTATGCTTGGCATACTGAATGCTGAATTTTGTTATTATTAACCTTTTATTGCATTTTTCAATATTGAATCTTTCAATATTTTCTCATAAGCTCTATTTTATACGGCTGTTATTCTCGAATATAATTTTGCTTTAAGTATTTTCCACAACAAGATCAATTACGTGACATGAAATGAAGTAAGCAAACTGTGACAACAATCTACTGTCAGCCTTATGCAACATTGGCTCTGGCGTACATATTTATGTACATATTTCTAGAATGCGGTCGGCTACACTAGCTATTTATTAATAAGCTCAATTTTATTAGTAGTTTGACCAACCGTTTTTGATAGAACTGCCAAAAAGTATTGCTAAAATGATAAACTTAATCAGGTGAGCGACAGTTTATGTTTGCTAACAGCGATGCCATTTTTAGCTCTTTTTACGATATGACAAAAAACGTATATCATATCGTTTTTTGTCATATCGTAAGCTTTTTACGATATACCAACACTAAGATAGACATATACGGTGTTGTCATATCGCAGTTTTGTCATATCGTAAAACACTTACGATATTACAACACAGTATGTCATATCGTTTTTTGTCATATCGTAAAAAAGAGCTAAAAATGGCATCGCTGATTGCTAGCATTTATTTTTAAAAATTAAATAATTTTTTTTACATTTGTCTTGTTATTAAAGTTGCCCCCTTTTTTGTCTAAGAAATCCCCTTTTCGTGGCCCTTTTATTTTCAAAATCGTATTTTTGTGACCCTTTTTGAACATTTTCAACGGTAACGCTGATCTCAAAAACACATTCAAACTCAAATAAATTTCGGTTTTCTGTGAGTTTGTGTGTGTGTGTGTATGTACAAATATTTAGTTAATATCCAAGGTTAGATGTATGCAAATTCCTTTGCAGGTTTTTGTTTTATTCAATTACTTTTCATGTTTACTCGTAGTAACTTTCACAATAGTAGATACAGATACGAGTACGAAGGTAGTTTAGAGGTTTTTAATAAATTAATAATTAATTTCGTTGAAAATGTTTACGACTTCTCCCTCTGTGTGTGTGTGTGTGTGTGTGTGTGTGCAACCTTGTTTTTTTTTATTTCCACTGAACTTTTATTTGTATATCGTTTGATTTTCCTGGAAAAAAGATGCAGATGTTAAATAATATCCTTGAATTTGTACTTGGATGTGTGCATTTCAATATCATTGATTTATTTGCGGCAAGGTTAAAGTTAAATAAAAGCTTTTGCCAGAATGAAACGCTATTAAAAAAGTTGTTTATATTTAATTTTTAAGAAAAATTTGTATTTCTGTTTATCTCGAATAAATTAATAATTTTTTTTATTTCTGTTCAGTTTTTTTTATAGGAAATACATATTTATAAAAATTATAAAATTTTCTATTATTTCTTTCTAGGTAAGTGTTGCTATATCGTATATGACTAGAAAAAGTAAGTTTAAGTAAAAAATTTTTTTTAATCATATTGAATTTTAATTTCGAAAAAAGAATATTCACTGTACATAATCACAGTGAACAACACAAAAAACAAGACAAGGCTCTAACGAATGGTTCTGGTAGCGCAATAATAACACAGCACAACTAAATGGAGGTTTTTTGTGTTGTTTAATTAAAAATTGCTGAACCTTATGTATTTTTGTTTCCTGATTACAATGGCGTCATTAGATTTTCCCTAACAGCTCTAGTTTTAAAGATATAGTGACATTTAGCAATTGTATAATTTACACCACTTTTTGTATTATTCGCTTAATATTTCACGAAACTTTATTTCATTTCAATTTTTTTAAATTAAAATAACTGATCCTTATGTATTTTCGTCCGCTGATTACGAAATAGCTTTATTATTTTTCCATCACCTCTAGTTTCAGATATAATGCGCATTAAAAAAAAATACTTAACATTTTTATTTTGTCACGCCATGCAAAAAAAATTGATTTTTTTATGTTTTCGTAAGTTGTGATTATATTTTAATAATTTTGTATTAAAATTAAAATTTTTTTAAAACAGTTTTTTGCGTAACTAATACAAACATTTTGTGGAATGTTCATACAACATCTTTTGTATGTAACCATTATATTATGGACTTGTAAATTGACAAATGTAATATAAAAAAAAAATTTTTTTGGATGGCATGAGAAAAGAAAAAGTTTAAGTATTTTTTTTTCATATAATGCACAACATCTCTGAAACTAGAGGTGCTAGAAAAATAATAAATCTTTTTTTCGTAACTAGCGGAGGAAAATACATAAGGATCAGCAATTTTAATTAAAAAAAAAATAAAAAATTGTTAAGGACTAAACCAAAAACACACGATTTTTAGCATCCTTGCAATAACAGCAAGATATCCTGATATACTAATCAATGTGAATCTATGAAATGAAAGAGACTTTTGTGTAGATTATTAGTCCAGAAAATATTTTAAAGGACCATTTGTGAAATATTAAGCGAATAATACAAAAAGTGCTGTAAATTATGTAAATGGTCAATGTCACAATATCTTTAAAACTAGAGCTGCTAGGGAAAAACTAATGATGCCATCGTAATAAGCAGATGAAAATATAGGGATCAGCTATTTTTATTTCAATAACAAAACCACTGTTCTGCTGTAAATATACGTGTGTCGGCATTTTGCAAGTTTACATCTGAAATTAATTTTTGAGGGGGGAGTTCATTTTAAAGGGAGGAGCTAGTCTCAGAAAATTCGCTTTTATGGGATATTTTAGTTCTTATTGTGTATAAGTACGATATTAACCCTTAACCACATTTTAAATTTTGAATGATTTCTGGTGTTAAAGCTGAGTTCTTAGCTTGGGTGTTTCTGAAGACCTTTATTAGAGTACTTCTGTAGGACATTTAAGCCCATTGAAGGGGATTTTTTTTTGTGGTTGCCATATATATTAAGAAAGATCCATACATCGACGTTAGAGGCTTAAAATCTTTCACGTAAATAAAACGCTGTGAGCCTTAGCCTAATAATCAATTAGCTTCACAAGCAAATACTTTCGAAATAATCATATTAATAAACAATTAGCTACTTGGCTTGAGGTTTTCACATGTTTACATGTTCATATATACTTAAGTATAAAATCAAACCAAAAAAGTTTGTCTTGAGTAGAACAAAAATCAGAAAAATGGGAATGAAGAAAAATAAACCATCGGCAACGCTGGGAAAGCGCAGTTTAAGGCCGTTTCACACTATAATACAAGTATTAATACTTTTGAGGGAAATGCAACCCTGACATGATAAGTTGTTATTGTTTATTTTTTAATTTTCACACAACAATTAGATCAGGTAGGCATTTTCTTCAAAATTATTGATACTTGTATTATAGTGTGAAACGGCCTTTAATATCAACTTGAAAGTGATTTAATTCTCATATTCAATTTTCGCGAAAAAGTTGTATTTATGTATACGAATTGGTGATAAGCAAAATACACGTGAGCACTGACGATGGAAGTGTAGCGGCTTCCGAAAGTGGCGCGTTACTCTGTTCTGCTGTGTGCGTTGAGAAATTAAGTTGATGTTAATTTTTCCCTTGTTCCTTGGAAAATTAATCAAGCCCAATAAAACGTTACGAACCTTAGCCTAATAATCAATTGGATTCACAAGCAAATACGTTCGAAATAACCCAGCAAAAACTTTTGTCATTTTTGTAATTTGTAGTACTTTATTAATGCGTTACAAAGTAATGAGTGGTACTTATTTATCTTATTACTATGCTTTAAATTCGAACTACTACCAAGTTTTTAATGAATTTATTACGTATTTTTATCATTATCTGAAAGAAGTTAAAATTTTTTGATTTAATTTAATTAACGAAATAAGTAGACAACCACTTTTAAGTCAACATGTGTTTGTATATGAAAACTAATTTTTGTCGCTTAAGCTTATAAGTTAACAATAGCTGAGTGGGTAAAGTTCTTGCCTTCATATCTGAACGAGCGCAGGTTCGTATCCAAACTGGGTCAAAAAAATAAAAATAACAAAAATTAAAATAAAATTGAAAAATATGAATAACACATACACTCTAAAACACTTTTGTTGAACAGTAGGTCGATAATAGTCGGCAAAACTTTACAGATTATTATCAACATAAAATTACACACGCAATATTTTTGAACAAAATCTTTTTAATACAAAAAGGATTACCTGCAAGCAGGTTTGAACTGCGACCTCCTCACTGAGAGCCTGACGTATCTACCATCCAGCCTTAGCCGTATTATACTTCGTGTTACATTTTTTCCACTTGGACAGAATATGTTTAATTTGAAATGTTTTTTCTTTAATAAAATAACTACAAAATCGATGTAATTTTAGACAAGGAGAAATTTTCAACACAAATTTAGACAATATATGATCGTAAATTTGAAGTAATGTTTTAGAGTGTAATGTGTATAAAATTTTTTGTTTTTTTAATTTTAATTTGTTTATTTGACTACTTATTTTTTTTGAGCTTCAAGTAAGCCAAATAATAACTAGTCAATTGCTGGGATAATGTAAATATATTTGTAAGGGGTAACCCTTATTTTTTGGACTTCTCAAACAAAAATAAGTAGTTATCGAGCCAAATTGTACACTCTAAAACACTTTTGATGAAAATTAGGTTGATAATAGTCGGCAACAGTTTACCGACTATTATCGATCTAAAATTACACACGCATTATTTTGGAACAAAATGATTTTACTAAAAAAAGCGATTGGCTGCGTGCAGGTTTGAACCGCGACCTCCTGACTGATAGTCTGACGTTTCTACCATTCAGCCATAGCCGTATTATACTTTACGTTAATTTTTTTCCACTTGGACTAAATATGTTTAATTTGAAAGGTTTTTTCTTTAATAAAATATCCACAAACAAAATCGATGTAATTTTAGACAAGGAGAAATTTTCAACACAATTTTAGACAATATATGATCGTAAATTTTAAGTAATGTTTTAGAGTATAAGTAGTTACGACTTAAATTGTCATATACTTTTTTTTGCTAAGAATTTTTTTTCTGGGACAAGCCGATTCATGGAATGTGACTTTGTTTAAATATTTTCAATGACTTGGTGGTTGTGTTGACTTTGAAGGGATAACAGATTGCAGCTTTTTGGGATAAGACGCAAGATGTTATAAATTCTAACAAGAAAAAGTCAATCGATATGAAATTTGCGGGCATTGTGGTCAATTTACATCGCCTCTGCTAGAGGCTTGCATAATGGCCATTGTGTGGTCTTCGCCGCTTTCCTTTCTTAAAATGCTTCTCCAATTTTCCACAAATTGAAGAGAAAAATCAACGCCGTTCTTAAGGGCATAATACACAATCAATCAGCTTGATGTCATATTCGTGTACGTATGCTTGACGAAAAATCAAAATCAAGTAGATTTTCCATCAATCGTCGTCGGTGTCACTAATACTAACGAAATTTCACACATACTATTACCACGCTTGTCAAGCATGTTGACTGTGTATATTGCCCTTTAAGTTTCATGCAACTTAATTTTTCAAACAAACTGAAGGATTCCTTCTCTCCAACTTTGTTTTTAGTTTTTATTAAAAATCTTCCAAAATTAGCTTGTTCTATTCCTTCTCTCTTGTTTGAACTGAAAAAGAAAATAACTTTAGTTATTTCTGTCTAAAAACCAACTTGTTTCGTCGTAAATTAACCAACAAAAAAATGCAAAACAAAAGGAACAGCATCAATATCAACTGAATAAAGAAAAAGTAGTTGCTAATAAATAGACCCTGGAGCACAAGAATTGAAACCGGAGCAAATTCTAGTAAAATGTTTAGTTCTATGAAAAAGTAAAAGGAACAGAATGTGTAACAACTTTCAGAGACAAAAATAGGTCTGTAAGTAAGTGAATAAGAGTATGAATGAGTGTTTGCTTTGCCATTATTAACTCTGGGTTTGAATTTTGCTATTCTTGCCTTTATGAATCCTGCAGATACGAAAGAAACGTATTGTTTGGTTTGTTGTCTGTTGCTCTTGTTGCTGTTGTTGTTGTTAATCATTTATAAAGTTTATTTTCTTTTGCAATTTATAAAGAAAACAAACTGAAACACTTAATAAGCAAAAAGCACAAGTTTTATCGTTATTGAAAAAATATGTTAAATTTACTTGAATCTTAAATGTTTAAGTTTCTTTTGTATTTCTTCAGTGAGCATTTTTTTAACTGATTAAAAACGGATCGATACTCGGTCAAATGTCCGCAATACGATATCTTACATCTCTTGTGTGTAATGTTATAATAAACTAAACAATAAGATAGATGCTGTACTTTTACCGAATAATGTTGAGTTATTTTCTTCGCATATACCTTTTTTCGTTTTGTATGGGGGAAATAATATTTTCCCCTCACGAGGATCCGCTTTTGTGAGGCAAAGAAATTTAAACTGTACTGATAGAAAACCCGTCATAACGCTGATGTAGTTGGACATCAATGCTATGTCAAGTGTCTTCGTTTTTGACAAAATGACACTTTTCATCATTGTGATGTAAATCTTTACATCAGCTGTTATCAAACAATTACACATCTTTATATATTCTTACTTTTACTTGTTTCTATTTTAGTTTTAATTTTTGTTAATTTATTGTTTCTTCTAATCTTGGTCTTGATTCCAGGCTCCTCAGTTCATCGCACATTTATAAGCTAACGCCTCTACAATTTCAGCTATGCCACCATCCAAAACATCGGCAGCATAAAGGCAACATAAATATTATTGATGCGACATACATATGATGACTAAGTGTCATCAATATGATGAAAAGTTGTCATACTATCGTGTGCTTCAATGTTTTGTCTGTGCATGCATGCTGTATTGGCTTAGTTTTTAAAAAGACTTGCATATTTTATTATTGCAATGTGCAATGTCATGTTTTTAACATTTTTAAAAATGCAAATTAAACAATAACATTTGTATTAAAATACAAATCACAAACATTATAACACTTTTATACATATTTTACACTTTAATAATATATAATAAGTGACATAGTATTGATGTCATTCCAGTCATACATAGCATTGATGACACTTGAACTACGATAAAATTCTATGATGACGCTTGTCATCAGATTGATGTCTGTTGCCGTTTTATTGATGACATTTATCACAGCATTGATGTCAGAATTGTAATGATATGGCATCATCAATGCGATGATACATTTTTCTATGATTGTAATAGTTATATCGATTGGGCATATTAAATCTTGTAAATCTGGATTGGCATTTTTATGTAGAAAAGCACGAGAAATATTTTTGTGGAACATATTAGCAGCTTTCTTCATTTTATGGATCTTTTTGTCCGTTTTTTTTCAAAAAGGGGGAACAACTCTTCTCCAGCGGCGATATAGCGGGCTGAAATGTTTTACAAAAACATTTGCCATAACAATTTACTATAGGTCTGCTAAGACACCAAAGCTTCAGAATCCGTTTGAACGCCAGAAACCATTTAAAACTTAAAATCTGTTTAAGGGTTAATTTCGTAGTTATTTACAATTAGCACTCGGTATAGGAAATTTTGTAAGCCCTAAGGTCAGGTAACGAAGGCGAAACTGATTTGTCGGCGCGGCGGCTGATCACAAATATCATCGGTGGCGGCTAAAAGTCGTCTCGCACCGAAGAAATCTCGGCGGCGGCTGCCTGCAAATAAATCCGTCGGCAGATATTCTGCCGTTCATTTAAAAAAGAGGATATTATTTTTAAAGGAGCTTTTTTTTAAAAAGCGGCTAAGCCGAAGCCGAAATTTAGCCGTATAGGTCGGCGGCGACTGCGACTTTTCAAAAATCTCCGGTGGCGGCTGTTAGCCGACTCACAGCCGATCGGTCCGATCACTGCTTACGGTTAAGGTATGAGATATGCTCATCATTTTTATGTAAAACAACATTTTTGTAGAGCATTTGAGTCCGCTATATGGCCGCTGGAGGGGAGTTTTTCGTCCTTTTTTTTAGAAAAGTTTAAAAAACTCATACAGCGAATAGTTAGAGGGTTAAGATGTTCCACAAAAATGTTCCTTTCAGCTGTAAACTTTCAAAACGCCGATACAGGTATATACTATTTTGGTGCCCTCTACCAGAATCAGTCATCAGAATCCTATTTTGAAAAAAAGTTTGATTTTGTTGTACAGTGTTGCTAACAAGTTCGAAATTTAGCCATAAACAAATTTTAAGTTTTGAATGATATCTGACGTTCAAGTTCAGTTTGGTGTCTGTGAAGATGCATAGCAGAATTTTTGTAGCACATTTCACGCCACTAAATCTTCGCTGAAGGGGAGTTTTTCCACCGCTTTCCTGAAGAGTTAAAAAGGACATATAAAGTGAAACGTTAGAGGGCTAAAATGTGCCACAACAATTTTCCTCGTGGTGTTTTATATAAATTCCAAATACTTGTAATATCTTAGACGTCAGAATTACAAAATTTCCTATGGCGATTTACTGTAGCCATCTGTAAGGGAGAAGAGCTTGAGCTCTCCCAGACATGTGTATTGTTTTTTTGGTCCCCTCTACCAGAATCATTCGTTAGAATCTTATCAATTTTGTTTGTATTCTTGTACACTGAAAGAATTTTGTTCATAAATTCTGTGAATTTTGACGATAATACAATGAAAAACTTCATTAAAACTCAATCAGCAAAAAGTTTCGTTAAAATTATTTTAATGAAGATTACATTAAATATATGAAATAATTTCATTGATTCTATGTAATAATTTCGCTAAGCTAATGAACATATTTTATTATATTGGTAATATTTTTTCATTGTTTTAATGAAATTTTTTCATTATTTTAATGAAATTATTTCATTGTTTTAATGAAATTCTGTCTTTATTTTAATGATATTCTGTCATTATTGTAATGAAATTATTTCGTTGTTTAATGAATTCATTATATTGCTTAGTAGCCTCATTAACTTATCTGTTTTATTAACTAGTTTAATTTATTGACAATTTCATGCTACAAATCCGTACGATAGACGCCAATGAACATCAGAAAATTTTGTAATGTTGATGATTACTCACAATATCGAACTCAGACTCTTGATTCTCATCATTTGCTTTAAATCAGTGGAGGCCATTCTCTCAATTTCCTATATTCGCGAGTATATGTTGTTTTTTACCAACACACGTACACTGTGTGAGACACACAGCATATATATTTAGCCGCGCAGCACATACACAAACAAAGAATAAGTGTAGTGTATGTATTGACACCCCTGCTTTAAATGCAACGTCTTAACTACTTTAGCTGACAGCACTGTCAACACAATGAGCCAATTCAAACTGAATGTCATATTGTGAATTTTGTAAAATCATAAAAATGGTCTATACATTTTGTTGTTTTAAAATTTTTAAAATTAGAGTTTTGAAATTGAAATGTATGGAAAATTTTTATGATTTTACGAAATAAAGAATATGACATTCAGTTTAAATTACCTCAATGTGTATATGAGCGTATACTAATAAAAAATAGTCTTTCATAAATGCAATGAAATTTTTCATCAAAACAATGAAATACATTTTATTGAAATTATAACATTCAAGGACATAAAATGTTTAATTTTTTTACATTTTTTATAGTATATATTTCAAGAATTTTAAGTATCGATTAACACATTTTGTCAACAATTAAAGGGGTTTCCATAAAATGACAAAATGTTCTTGTCTTAAATCCAATGAAATTTTCTAACGAAACTATGAAAGCCAATGAAGCAATTACAATAACATTATTATTCGTGAAATTTCATTAAAATTGTGAAATATTTCATTAGAATTATGAAAAAATCGAACGCAACTGTTTCATTGGACTTATGAATCGAAATTCGTTCAGTCTACAACAATATTGATTTTAAAACATGAATCCTTTAACAAAATTTAATAATATTTTACAATTTCATAATTACAATCAAGGCAGTCAGTAGTCACCAGGCAACTTTCAATAAAGGATAAAAACAAATTTAAGTTGCTTAAATATCCTTTAATCACAATATTTATGTTGCATGTGTGTAAATATTTGTATGTAAAAGTGTATGTGTGTGTGTGTTTGTATGCGGGCTTATAGCGAAATGTGGTCTATCTTTTACAACCATTAACCACAAAGGACAACATATGCTGTCGTCCTGAGTGCTTGCGCTTGGTCCCTTTTGTTGTACTGTACACTAGTTTAACTAGTTGTGTTTATATGTGTTTCTGCTCCCTGTTATTTTTATTAAAGTCATACATGCTTAACTTCAAAAACACAATATTAGTCCCTGGAGGCAAAATAGGATACGAGTATTTATCTTTGCATGTTAATAGAGTTGGAGGACACACAATAAAGGAGTCACCAACGTAACTATAAAATAAAATTAAAATACCAAAAAAAAACCTCAAAAAATAAAATAAAACTATACAAAAACAGCAAAAAAAAAACGCAATCAAGACCACTTAAATTTCTTGTGGTTGCTGAAAAAAGAAATGTTTGTTGTTTATTTTTTTGTTAATTTTAATGAAACAGTAGTACATCGAAATACTTGAGAAGCTAATAAAGTATACTTTGTTTGTGGCCAATTATACGTATAACTGGTTAAGAATTTTGTTATATTTTATTATTAGAGTAGGAAGGAAGTAAATGTCAATATATTTTTTTTTCGTTGAAAATTTTCTTTATTTAATATTTTATGAAATAAATTCAGTAAAGTGCGACGAAGGCTTCCTTCCGTACGAATACACATATATCATTTTTCGTTTTTCCCCTTTTTTCATTTTGGCAATTTTTTCGTTTTGCTTTTTCGTTTAATTTTATTTTTGATATTTTTTTAAAGCTATTTTTGTTGATTTAGCGATTTTTTTTGGTTTTGGCGCTTTTTCATTTTGCCGATTTTTTGTTTAAAATTTTTTTTGCGATTTTTTTATTTGTTTTAACTTTTTTTTGAAAATATTTTTAGTTTTAGCGATTTATCTTAGTTTTGGCGCATTTTTCCAGTTTTAGCGCTTTTTCGGTTTTCGGTTTTTTTGCGGTTTTAGGTGATTTTTTTAGTTGTAGCGATTTTTTGTTTTGACACATTTTTCGTTTTGGTGATTTTTTTGTTTTTGGCGATTTTTTTTTAGTTTTGGCGCTTTTTTTGTTTATGCGTTTTTTTCGTTTTTGCGATTTTTTCCATTTTAGACGATTTTTTTTGTTTTATGACGATATTTTTAGTTTTAGCGATTTTTAAGGTACTAGTGCTTTTTCGTTTTGACGTGTTTTTTCGGGTTTTCGACGTTTTCTTAGTTTTTTGGCGATATTTTTATTTTTGGTGCTTCTTTTTCTGTAAGCACTTTTTTCATTTTGGCGGTTTTTTTGACATTTTTTTAATTTTAAACTATTTTAACTTTAGCGTTTTTTCAAGAGTTTGCCTCTTACGGTTTCCAAGATACAGCGAATTGTCTAAATAACATAGTCAAAATTACATTAACTGCACAGAAAAAACAAAATTTAATTTTCTGTAAAGGAATTCAATGTAATGGTAAATATTTTATCTAGGAACGGACCTACAAACAAATTTGTAAATATAGACAAAAATATCTTAAAAATTTCATTGATTAAAACATATTTTTTTTCAGTGAACAAATGGTTTAAATCTATCAAACAATTTGTCTTAAAAAATATTTACAAATTGTAAACAAAACAATTTACTAAATCAAACAAAAAGTGTTACTGGATTTTCTGAAAAATATAAAACAATATTTTTGTCTGTATTTATAAAATAATAAGTCTAAAAATAAGTCTAGCAAAATAGTATACTTATCAAACAAAAATATTTAGTGGATTTTTTTTAATATATCAAACAAAATCTGTGTCTGGGTCATCATAATCATCCATTAAGCATATATGAAATTTCACCTTGTTAAATGTGTTCAAGTCTTAATATTTATCTAAAGACTATAAAAGAATAAATGAGAATTAATGCAACGACATTAACGAACGGGTGTTCTAAAGCGTTGCTCGCTTTAGAACACCCTTTAACTTTTAACTGTCATATATTTGTTGTTGTATCGGCAAGAGTTTTACATATTCCGTGAAAATTTCAGGTCCCTAGCTCTTACAGTTCCCGAGAAAACAGCCTGTGACAGACAGACACATAGACAGACAGACAGACAGACAGACAGACAGAAGGACAGCGTAGCGAAAACAATATGTTTCCTTTACACTTTTCGTGTAGGGAAACCTAAAAACATAAAATAATCCTTTAATACTTTTAAATCCTTTCGTTCTTATTTATTTTACATATTTTTCCAAGTGTGAATACTTAAAGAAATTTGAAATGACTTTTTTCGTTTACTGGAATTTTAAATATTAAAAAGACAGCATGGAAAGTTTGTAACAATTCTAAAGAACTGAAAAAAAACGTAAAAGTTTAGTGGTATACTTTTGCATATTATTCTTTGTAAACTTTTTATTCTTGCGAGATATTTCGACAGGAAATTTGAAAAACTTACTTTTTGCTTCAATGGCGATTTACAATAAAAGAAAAGAAGGGGAAAACAGATTCTTTTTTTAAATATTAAATATGATAAAAGGTAACAATTTAAGATAGCAGCTGCAAAAATGGGAATGGGAATGAAGGCAGACTGCAAGAAATGAATTTTATTCTATTCTATACAAAAATGATACTGAAAAAGTGATTTTTACAAAAAATTTTCCGTCGTATTTTTTTCAAACTACTTTGTTTGTTCTAAGCTCTTAGTGCTCGTTAATTAATTTTTCAAGGCCATATTGACTTCCTTCCTCTAGTATCTAATGATCATTGTCTTAGTTTCTTTTATTCCTTTACTGTCTCTTGATTGTTCACAAAATTCAAATATCTGTATCTGTTACAAAAGAAAAACTTCCATGCTAACTTCTCATTCCTTTTTAGAGTTTTTAGCGCATGTTAAAATAATAACATCAGTAAATATTCAAATTACATTTTGTAACAACTCAGGGGAAATGTTTGCTATACTCTACTTGCAACATTTTTCCATTGCTAGTTTATTTATTGTCTTAACAAAAGTTTACTGAGTTGAACGAACATTTTATTGTGAAATTGTTGTTCTTTTGTATTTTAATAATTTAGGTCAAAATGTTAATTCACAAGCAGCAGTAAAATTGTCCGCCATATATATTATGACACAAAAATATATTGCAGTTTATTATCCAGCAAGAGGACAGTGAAAGAAAATAATCTGTATTTTAATATGATTATTTTGAACTAATTTTCTTTTGAATCCAAAGTGATTTTAATTAGCTAAAGCCCTTATGATACTAGCTTTATGTTATCTTTTTAAGAGTTTGGAAAACAGTATACTGTAATGTAACATTTTATCAAGGGTGAAGAGTTCGAATATATTAAGAAAAATGAAATAAAAAGAAGTAAAAAAATTTTTAACTTAAAATTTACATTTCGAACTTAAAATGTTACAGTTCTGTCCATTCATTAGGTTTAAACCCAAATATAGCGATTTTAGCGCAAAATTGTCCAACTTAGCGTTCTTTTGGACAATAAAATAGACAACATTGAAAGTAAACAACAGCAAAAATTGTAAACAAAAATAAATATTTCGTATATTCTTCTCTTTCTTGTGTTCCTATTTCACTCTTTCAATCTTAGATTAAGAAAAGACGGAAAAACAAACAAAAATATTGCCAAGCTAGCAGGTTGCCTAGAAATGAGATTTTATTGTATCTATCAAAAACTTGGTCCTTATTTTGATCTCAGTACTTTTTATGGCCTACATTTTTGTATAGGAACTTGGCCTTATTTTCACATTTATGTTTTTGTGCTGATCTCAGTTCTTTTTTCCGAAGGTTTTATTTGGTACAATAAGTGCCCCATACAAATGAGGGGGCACCCTAGTCCCCTCTCCCCAATATGAAAAATTCCCGTTTTCAATTTTTTTTGGTAATTGCTCATCAGGACCTACCTGTGTATCAAATTTCAGCTTTCTAGCTATACTGGAAGTGCCCCATACAAATAAGGGGACCCTACTCCCCCCGATGAAAAGTGCCCGTTTTCAGATTTTCTATTTAATTTCTCACCAAGACCTACCTGTATACTAAATTTCAATATAGTGGAAGTGCCCAATAATATTGATGAGTCAGTCAGTGAATATGTACTTTTTACACCTTCATATCTCGGGAAGCTTTTATGCTAGAACTATTACCTATGAATTTACCTCTGTAGGGATGCCTTATGTTTCACGTTTCATTATTTTATCATTAAGTGGAGCAAAGTTATGGAGGGAGGGGGGGAGGGGGGTAAAAACTGCTCGAATGATTTCGAGTAATATACACACAGTGTGGCCGGAACTTGGCCTGGCGCACTGCCGGGCGCCTAGATATACATATATGAGAAGGTAGGATTCATATTATTTTTTTCGCCTCATTCAATGGATCCAGAAATAAAATTATATATTTCGATTTTTCATTATTTTTGTGTCTTGAGCGTTACATTTGCTTTCGCGGTTGTTCCGGGAAGGATTTTTGCGCAAAAATACACCACAAAAAATGAGTAAAGAGTTGGAAAGCACTCTACATCTTCTCTCTAAAAACAAAAAATTATAATAATCGCAGGACGAAATTAAAAGTTATGAGCACTTTTTCAATTTTGGCTTGGGTTCACATGGAAAAATTACAAAAAATTGTATCTTTTAAAATAATTCTTTACAAACATTTATGCATTAGCGAAAAGTAGGTTAACTCTTCTTTCAAATAAGACCAATTTTAATAAAATCGAATAACAATGTTAACAATGTTAAAAGTTATGTAAATTTCAAATAATTATTCGTAGCAAAATACGACCTACCTAATAAATTCTTCGACAATATAATAACCCATAGTGCGGTAGAAGCAAACATTTTTTGAAAGGAAAACCGAAAATTGTAAACAGATAATGTTTTTTATATCGTTTCTACCCTTCAGCAGCTGGTAACTTTTTTTATCGTCCTAAAATTTATAGATATATTATTTTAAAAAAAAATTTTTTTAGGTAACGCTCAATACATTTTTATACGAATTCAATATTTTTGTCAGAACACATACTATATTTTGAATTAAAAAAATCAGATGTATAGTCTTTGATGTAATTTAACATAACGATGGTAATACGCTGACAACACGTACCTGATTTTTTTTTTATTACTTTTCACAAAACTCAAATAACTTCATATAAATCGATAAAAAAAAACTTTGCTATCCTCAAAATAAGAAAAACCGAAATTAGAATAGAGTATCTATTAAATAACTTGCAGTTATTTTATTTCATTGCTTGTAACGCTTTAAGCCCATTTATAATGTAATATCTTTAACTGAAAAGTTGTAAAAATCAGTTACGTGTTGTCAACATATGACCATCGATAACCTCCTTAGGTATTCACTAAAAAATTTCAATTAAATTAAAAAATATGTATAACACTCAATACATTATTTTTTTTTTTTTTATACAAACCAAGATTGATTGATGAAACATTTTGCAATATAATACTATTTAACACAGTTTACAAAACTTTTAAATATTTAAAAGTAGAAACCTATGCTGTTATTTTAGTGTATGTTGTTAATGCAATTTCAACAGTTAAAGTGAGTAATGCAGCATACTAAAAGAGAGTAACGCTCAATACAAATAACTGCGAACAACAACACTTTATTAAATAAAAATTATTATCTCTATTATTTATTGAACTTGTGTGTATTAACCCTAGAGGCACATAGCACAAAATATGTTAGATAGTTTCCCGTGTAATACGGATAAAACAAAACATATGTAAGCCCTAAGAACTAGAGAAAGGAGCTTTCTCAATCTTGGGTGAGAAATATAAACAAAAAGCACAAGTGTGGTTGTTGATAAGGATAAGTGCCAAGTATGGTAAATTTCTAACCCACCATAAAATAAGCTTAAATCCAGAAAACATAGAGCTTTAATGCAATTGGCTTAATGCCAGATATTTACCGCTTGACCTTGGAGGCTGAGTAGCCTAGAGTATAGAGGGCTCTGCCGATGGGATTGTGGTTAATCCCGAAAACATCGATGTTCAGTTCGACCCTTACAAAAGTCAAGAAATTGGCCTTTGTACTTTTCAATTGCCACATGCTTTGAAAAATTATTTCTCAATAAAAAAATTATTTAATTGTAAAAATAAAATTGAACGAACTTAAGCCTGAATATTAATATTTGGATTCCTATTATTTTTTACATATTTTATATCTAAAATAAGAGAAGCAAATACAAATATTCTAAAGCATTTATAAATTTTCTATCGATTTTGGAAAAATTCCCACTTTATTAATGTAGAAAATCAACAGCATGTATTACGGACATGCCATTTTGTATGGAGAGAGTATAAACAGTATTTTCGTTCTTAGGTTTTAACACATAATGAACAGTCTTACACATAAAAAACTTATGCACATTTATTTATTATCTATTAAATTAGGCTAAAGCAGTTTTCATTTTTAAATTTATTCGTTTGTATTATGAAATATTTTATTATACTTTCAACGGACACAAAAAAAGCATTTCAAATGGGATTCAGCCATATATTTTTTGTTGGTGCCCTCTTTCCAGAATCAGTCGTTCGAACCTTGTTATTTTGCAAAATTTTGATTTTGTTGTACAGCTGAAATTTCTTTGAGTGCATTTTTCAATTTCATTTTATTTGTTTGCTATCTTGTATTATTGTAAGTATTATATTTTTCCTGTCTAGCACATGGTGCTGCCCAAAATGTTTATTATGAAACTTGAATGAATATTGTTTTAATTTGACCATTAAAAACACACTTTTAAACTTTTTAATAACTCGTATTTCATTTTGTCTTTTGAATTTTTATCCGAATTAAACTTTTGCATAATGCTCTTTAATAGTCATCGTTATTGCAATTTAAAAAGCCATAAAATATTATAATTGCGTAATTTTATTATAGCATTTTATCAGATTTAAAAAAAAAAGATTCTCTAAAGGTTTTGAGTAAAATTCATTAATTGCAGGTAAGGCCACTTGTGTTCGAATACACTAGATTTGAAATTGAAATATTTATTTGTAAGTACGCTCGTTATTTTGTTTTAAGTAATTTATGATAACTTGTTAATTTCATCATGAATAAATAATAATCAAAATGAATATGGAAAAAATCTGATTTTTAGAGGGCTGTTCACATATTATGTAACGCTATTTTCAAAACACCAATACACTGTCTTTAGAACCTTTTATTTTTGTGTTGTACAGTGTAATGAGCAGCTATAGACTCCCAGTACTTACTTTAGCAAAAAGTTTAATAACATTTTGTTACAGGCCAACTTGGGTGGATCATTCTGTCCTTTTTAGAAATTTGATTACACCCTCAAAATCGAAAGTTATTGATGAAATACGATTTTTTAGCAAATAATACATGAAAAATATTCCCACAGGATTGCGGAGCTGCTTAACTCCTTATGACACATGCTTTTTTCGGTATTTTATCAATCTAAGATTGAGCGAGTGAAATAGGCATTGGCGTAGCTAAGCCCTTATGGGGGCCCCAGAAACGCTCAAGCCCCCTAGAAATTCAAAATATTAGAGTAATTTTGATAATATAAGCGAAATGTAGAGTCTAATATGAGCTTTACCCCCCCCCCCCCCCGCAAAAAAAAAAATTCTAGCTACGCCAATGGAAATAGGAGTATAAGAAAGAGAACAATATATTAAATGTATGTTTTTGTTTACTATTTTTTTTATTGTTTAATTTCAATGCTAGCTCTTTATATTTTGCAAAGAAACAGCTAATTTGGAAAAATTAGCGCTAAAATCGCTATATTCGGGGTTAAACCTAATCAATCGACTGCATTGTAACGTTTTAAGCTCGAAATGTCAATTTTAAGTTTAACATTTTTAGATTTTTCTTTTAGGGTTCCGTATATTAAAAGTGTAAAGGAACCCTATTGTTTTCGCTACTATTTCCGTCCGTATGTCTGTCTGTCTGTCTGTCTGTCTGTCCGTCTGTCACAGTCTGTTTTCTCGAGAACCATAAGAGCTACGGACCTGAAACTTTCACAGAACATGTAAGACTTTGGCCGCTACAACAACAACAATATCTGACAGCTAAAAGTTAAAGTGTATTCTAAGGCGCGCAACGAAAAATATTGAAATACTTATGTAATATACAGACACTTATATATGGACACTTAAAATTTTAAAAGTTAGTTTAATTGGTGTAGCAATTAACACTGATATTTAAAAAAAATAAAAATTAAAGGGTGTTCTATCAGTTAATGGGATTTTGACTATATAATTTAGATAATTTTTTTTAAAGAGAAGTAACACAATCAGGCCTACCAGTTAATTAATTAATGTGTTACCTTCTGTGGGAAAGGGATAGTGTAGAGAGAACAGGTGGTGAAGTGGGAGAGAGATAGAAGCTTAATTCATTTATAGCAGAGTTGCAAGCCCCTCTGGTGTCAAGTAGAGGCATTGAGTTGTTTAAGCTGTGGAGCCATTTTATTAGTTCTCTTACTTCGCCGACGGTTTTGCTACAATACCGACGAAGGAGGGTGCTGTGAAGTGCATTAGGATATGTTAGTATTTATCGCTGCCGGCACTGCTAAAGTGATCAGTGCTATGCCTTCATCACTTTAACAGTCCAACAACAACCAGCACAACAACACACCAATGCACATGAGAAAAATTCATGATTTTGTTGGCTTACCTGAAACTAGTCTCGAACTCAAGACCCCAGGGTTTGTAGTCAAACGCGTTAACTACTCAGCCAACAGCATCCTCCTTGCTGTATCTTGGAAACCATAAGAGGTAAAATCTTGAACTTTTAAAAATCGCTAAAACTAAAAAACTCCAAAATTAAAAAATGCCCAAACGAAAAATCGTCAAAACGAAAAACTCGCTTAAAGGAAAAAAGCACCAAAATTAAAAAGAAAACGCTTAAACGCAAAAAATCATCAAAACTAAAAAAATCGAAAAAAACCCAAAAAAAAATGAAAAAAACAGAAAAAAGGCATTAAAACGAAAAAAAGTACAAGAACCTAAAAATCGCCAAAACGAAAAAAGTGTTAAAACCGAAAAAAATTGCTAAAACAAAAAAAACACCAAAAACCGAAAAAAATTCCAAAAACCGAAACAAGCGCCAAAACTGAAAAAAGCGCCAAAACTAAAATAAATCGCTAAAACTAAAAATATCGTCAAAAAGCGAAAAAATCGTTAAAACAAACAAATCTCTAAGACCAAAAAATCGCCAAAAAAACAAAAGAATTTTAAATAACGAAAAATCGTCAAAAATAAAAACGAAAAAAATAAAAAAAATTAAATTAAACGAAAAAGCAAAACGTCAAAATTTTCAAAATTAAAAAAAGGGCAAAAACGAAATGGAAGCAATAAAGTTAGTATTTCTCATAAAAATTCTTGTATTCGTAAATTTCTATTTTTAGCAAAATATTTCACTTCAACACAATCAATGAAGATTAAAAAAAACCTGAAATAAAACGAAAAACAAAGAAAGTGAATTTTGTAGCTCTTTAGCAAATCCCAGTTGGCCACGTCTTTAAGACATCATCAATAACGGGTGTAAGACAGTATTAAGTCTTTGACGACACTTGAGGAACAGCCGGAACAAGTCGTCGTCAGCATTTTGGGTCAAATGTCGCCCAGCTAGTCTTTTACACAATACCAGTAAGATTACGTAGGCGACAATGTCGCCTATTTTGCTCAGCACATTGCTGCAGCATCATCTAAAACATCGATAACAAGTGGTCAATGTAGTTATTGGCTTGATTGAAGAATAAACGTAAGACGTTGTCGCTCATCGTGTCCTTAACAAAGTGTGACTGAAAGCAAAATGTAGGACATTGTCGCTCATTTTTCCTCAATAGATTTATTTTAAAATCAATCGATAGACATTGTACATTATTTTGTTCTTAATAGTGTGTGATTGAGGAGAAAATGTAAGATATTGTCTCTAATCTTGTCCCAAACAATTTTACTCAAGGCAAAATGTTAGACACTGTTGCTCATGTTGTGCTCAACAAAGTTGGATTGAGGATGAAACCAAAGACATTTACGTTAATCTTGTCCTCAACAATTTTACCCAAGACAAAATGTAAGACAGTGACGTTCATATTGTTCTCAACAAAGTTGTATTGAGGACAAAATCTAAGACATTTTCGCTCATCTTGTCCTCAAAAATTTTTTTGAAGACAACATTTAAGACAATGTTACTAATATTGTCCTCAACAAAGTTGGATTGAGGACAAATGTAAGACATTATCGCTTATATTGTTCTCGACAAACGTAGGATGAGGGTAAAATGTAAGACATTTTCGCTCATCTTGTCCTCAATAATTTTAATGCAGACAAAAATTCAAACACTGTCACTCATATTGTCTTCAACAAAGTTGGATTGAGAACAAAACGCAAGACATTGCCACTTATATTCTTCTCGACAAAGCTGGATTGAGGATGAAATATAAGACATTTACGTTAATCTTGTCCTCAATAATATTACTGAAGACATAATGTAAGACAGTTTCTTTCATATTGTCCTCAACAAAGTTGGATTGAGGACAAAATCCAAGACATTTTCGCACATATCGACAATTTTAATGAAGAGAAATATTGAAGACACTGTTAGTCATATTGTCCTAAACAAAGTTGCTTTGAGGACAAAGTGTAAGACATTGTCGCTTATATTGTTCTCGACAAACGTGGATTGAGGGCAAAATGTAAGACATTTTTGCTCATATTGTCCTGAAAAATTTTATTTAGTGACAAAATGTAAGACACTGTCACTCATATTGTCCTCAACAAAGTTGGATTGAGGACTAAATGTGAGACATGGTCGCTCGTCTTGCCTTCAACAATTTCACTGAAAACAAAACGTAAGAAACAGTCCCTCATATTGTTCTCAGCAAAGTCGGAAGGAGAATAAAATCTAAGATATTTTCGCTCCTCTTGTCCTCAACAATTTTACTGAAGATCAAAATGTCCCTCACATTGTCCTCAGCAAATTAGGATTGAAGACAAAATGTTATACATTGTCGCTCATCTTGTCCCCAATAACTTTACTGAAGAGAAAATTATTCGCTAATCTTGTCCTCAACAATTTTACTGAAGACAAAACGTCCCTCATATTGTCCTCATCTCACATTGTCGCTCATATTGCCCTCAACAAAGTTGGATTGACAACAAAATGTAAGACATTTTCGCCCATTTTGTCCTCAACAATTTTAGTGAAGACAAAGTTTAAGACACTGTCGCTCATATTGTCGTCAACAAAGTTGGATTGACAACAAAATGTCAGACATGTTCGCCCATTTTGTCCTCAACAATTTTAGTGAAGACAAAGTTTAAGACACTGTCGCTCATATTGTCCTCAACAAAGTTGGATTGAGGACATAACATAAGACATTGTCGCTCATAGTTCTTTAAAAAAATATTACGGAAGACAAAACGCCAGACACAGTCGCTCATATTGCCCTCAACGAAGTCTGATTGAAGACAAAATATATGGCACTGTCGCTCATCTTGTCCACAACAATTTTAGTGAAGACAAACCGTAAGATGTTATCATTCATCTTGTCGTTAAAAGTGTTTAATGGAAGACAAAATCCAAGAACTTGCTGTCCAGATTGTCGTAAATGACGATTTCCTTTAAATTGTCGATTAGGAAACCGAATCGTTGACGACAGTGTCGTGTAAGACAACTTGGCCAGCTGGGAATTTAATGGTGATCACACTTGTAAACGTCTGCAGTGTGAGAGTAAAAATAATTTCATGTTATTTTATTCATTATTTATCTCTTTTCAAGGCTATTATTTATTTATTTATTTTGTTGTTTTTTTTTTGGCAACATGCATTTCAACCTTGATGCCAATTTGTAAATAAATTTTGTGTTAAATAAAAACAAACATTTTAAAAATTTCACGATATTAAAAAAGAAATATGTGTTACAATGAGAGAGAGCGTCAAGGGTTTTTGCTTTTATTAGCAAAATTTTCAATATGATCTAAAAAAATTTACATAAATCCAGCAATAGTTTCAACAAATGTTTTGATCCACCAATCGATTCACTTCGCCTTCTGGATGTCGACTGGCCTTCTCATTTATAAGGAAGATTGAAAATATTTTTTTATAATAGACTGGTCCAAAATGTAGAAATGCTAAACATATGGGTTCCACAAATTCAGACAAATGAATTAATATCATCATCAACAAAAATGGAACAAATATAACTACTATATTTTCCTGTTTTATTATGATATTCTAAATTAGACACGTCACTCTCACGTTAGGGGCTATTCACATATTACGTAACGCTACTTCCGAATGTAGACTGGGCAAGAACTGACGCTGAAGAAGGTACTCTGTTTGTAAACCACTTGCAGAAAAGTATTTACTCCAAATACGTCGGATACTATAGTTGAGCTGCCACCAGCAGGGTTGTCAGTTATGGCGATTTCTCGCCAAACGTAACGATTTTTCAACTTGTTTGGCGTAAAAATTTTTGATTTGGCGACATGGCGATTTTTCTGGCGACAACTAAGTTTTTTTGGCGATTTTATGGCTATTTTTTAAGAAAATTTAACTTAAAAATGTTTACAATTGAAAGAGCATTTCCGAAAATAACTCTCACCAAAACTTGTCTGGTAAAAATTACAAGAAAGAGATTGTGATGCTTTTTCTTACAAAAATTGCGCTCATTAATGGACTTTGACTTCTGATGAGAAAAATTGACAAGAAATAGTTTTTGGCGATTTTCTACAAAATTTTTATGCGATTATTTTATAAAAACTTATATTCAAAAAACTATTATAAAAAACAAATTTACTGCAAAATATATATTACGAACAATTACAAAAAGACTAACTAGCAAAAATTTCTACACATTACTTTTACATTATGCAGAGAAACCTGCTCACCTATACAAATAAATAACAAAACTATATCTCAACACACTGAAGTAGAATATCTCGGTGTTCATGTTGATCGTCGTCTAACATGAAGTCTCACATAAATGCAAAGGTGACCCAAATGAAATTAAAAGCAGTTCAAATGAATTTGCTCATTGCGAGGAACTCTACTCTAAGCCTAGATTGTAAGCTTCTTCTATACAACTCCATTCTAAAACCAATATGGTCGTACGGCATCCAGTTATGGAGCACTGCCTAGGCATCAAATGTAGAAAAAATTCAAAGGCGACAAAATATCATACTCCGTACGATTACAGCAGCGCCATGATATGTTAGAAACAAGCGAATACATAAATATATGGATTTGCCGTTGGTTAAGACTGTGTTTTCTAAAGATGTAACAAGATATATAAAAAAAACTTGAGTTGCACGCAAATCCCCTTGCCCGAAACATCATTAGCTTTAGAGGCCACACTCGGCTGAGAAGGAGGGACACTCTTGCTCTCAGCCGAGCAGGAGAGACGTAAGACAACCAAAGAACCAACCGCTAAAACAAATATTTTCCTTTGGCATTGGCTGGACTTGAAAATTCTAAAATTTTAGAGCTAAGATTTGATTACTTATTGTTAGTTCAATTTTATTGAAGATACAATAAATAAATATAACCGTTAAAAAAACAAGAATGTGAGTCCGATCACAAGGGAGATGTGTAAACATCTAGTAATGAAACATTTCACCTTCCACCGAAACATTCTTCTCATCATTCACCCGTTTCAACTTCGGCGAACCGGTCTTCATCCGCTCCTTTTTCACCCTCGTACCTTCCTCCACACCCGACAAATCGCTCAAACCGATAACCTTCACATCAGACACCTCTGACTCACTCCCACCAGGCATATCGCCCTTCCGCTTCCCCGCAGACATAAATAATAGTATTATTTATCCACCAGCAAAAATAATATACCCGTACAAAATAGTTGGAATTACCGCAGTTAAACAGCAAAATAACCAACAGTCAAAGACAAACGCAGTCAATAAACCGTCCGCCATATATCGCACCAAGTTCAGCAACAAATTCGGTAAAACCGAAAAACCGGTTTTTTTCAAAAAACCCGGGTTCAAAAACCGAGACGAACCGGGTCTGAATTCCGAAAAACTGGACACAAAATCCGCTAAATCCCAAAAGTTCCCGACAAAATTCTAAAACGGCAACGCCGAAGTACTCACTCAATTCGAAAACACGGCAACACAGCGCCAACCAACAAACTTACGACCTTACTGCAGTCGTTTGGCCTTGAGACTCCCTTTGCCAGTGTTAATGTATTTCTATGCAGCTGCTAAGTTTCTCTGTACTTCTTGTTGCCCGTATGATTACACTAATACACTCATACACAGCTCACACCGCGTTATTACAATCTTACTCAACTAAGATTAATCTTACTCAGAATTTATGATTGTATTGTGAAAAAGATTTTTACCCCCTAGCGTATAGATGTTTACACATCAAAAAAATACCGTAAGACGCCACTTTAAACTTAATTTTACATGCAAAGCTCATATTAACAAAGCAAAGCTTATGGCCAAGTATTTAATTGCCAATCCTAAAAGTAGAAAGTTTTCCACTTTAAAAACTAAACTTGGTTTTATTCTAAAGAAAATTTTGATTTGTCGTTTTCTGAGGAAGTAAGTTACGCAATTAAAACCATTTTCGATCGGAATGACACTCAGCTATGTCATAGGCTGTATAACTCAATTTTACCTTTGAAAATCGATTATTATAACATTTTCTTTTTAATGGTGGAGTTCACGCAACATTCGGTAACTGTTTACTCGTTAAATTGGTAATATTTTCCATATATTTTATTGCTGTAAAATTTATTTAAAAAAATTTTGACAGCAACATGTATTTGAAATTTTACCAATTTAACGAGTAAACAGTTACCGAATGTTGAGTGAACTCCACCAATGTGTTTTTTTTTATACAAATTTATATAATTATATTTAACAGACAATTTAAACCCTTTCTCAAGGCCCTAAATAAATGATCATGTGTATGTGTTGTTAATAGTCACTTTATTATTATCATGCACATGTGAACAATTACATAAATATACTCAAGTAATAATTTTATCCTTAACCTTCCTTTTATACCATAATTTTCTTTATAATGAAAAAAAAACAACTCTATTTGCAAGATGATATTGAATTTTAGCACAAAAAAAAAGAAGAAAAATAAAATAATAAGCAGTTTTTTTCAAATTGTAACACACTCTCTGGTCATGTGTAGAGCCAAAAAGGATATAAAAGAAAAAAATAAAACGAAGCAAAAGCTTAGAGTAGGAAGACGCATTACTTACTGTATGAACTCAATTTACACAAAAATTATATAGTAAAACAGAAATAAAAAATATAAATTTGTAGTACAAACAGAAAAAGGAAAAATAATACTAAAAGCAGGCCAACTTATAATAGCAGCCAGGAGTAGGAAAAAAAGTGATACAAAAATTGCAACATAAACAGTATAAAATATTCGCATTGAAAGAAAATTCACAATATTAGTGAGGAGAAAAAAAACATTTTCATATTAACGTATTTTTACGTGATCTGATGAAGGAAGTTTGAAATTATGTAGAAAATAATAAACCGAAGGTTCCCGTTAGGTAGAAGAAAGTGGAGTTATGACACATGCTCCAGTTTTTACTGAAATAAAAAGAAAGACATTAACTTTATACTACAACCTGAACTAAAACTATTTACAAACTTTCACAAACGTTGTGTTTTTCTTTTGACAAACGCACTAACTTTTATAAGTGCTAAAACTGTATACACAGAAAAAACTAAATTTCATTTTCTGTAAAGGAATTCAATGAAATAGTGAATATTTTGTCTATGAACGGACCTACAAACCAAATTGTAAATATAGGCAAATATACCTCAACAATTTCATTGAAAAAAACGTGTTTTTTCAGTGATCAAATTGTTTAAATCTATAAAACAATTTGTCTAAAAATATTTACAAATTGTAGACAAACCAATTTACTAAATCAAACAAAAATATTTACTGGCTTTTCTGAAATTTATCAAACAATATTTCTGTCTGAATTTAATAAACAATTAGTCTAAAAATGCTAACAACTATTAAGCAAAATAATTTACTTAATCAAACAAAAATACAAAAAAAATTTTTGTCTGTGTCATCATCATCATCCATTAAGCATTTAGGAGATTTCACTTTGTTAAATGTGTTCAAGTCTGAATGTTTATCTAAATACTATAAAAAAAATGAATGAGCATTAACGCAACGACATTAACTAATCGATTCACTAAAAAATCTTTTGTAAACAAACTTGGTACAATTGCATTTCTCTTGCTATGATTGTTGTTGTTGTTGTTGCTATTTTTGTGTATGTCGTCATCGGGGTGGTTTTTTACGACACATATTTTATTGTTGTTTTTGGTGTTTGCGTTCTAAATAAAAGTCAAACAAACAATTCATAGATTATGGACAGAACATTTACTGAAAATTTAATTTATATTTAGACAATCTTTTGTTTGAAAATTTTTTGGTGATAATTTTTTCTGTGTACATTCGATTACTTTTTCAACTACAAACCCTGCAGTTCCAATACTTATGCCGTTTTCTTTTCTAGAAAAAATGTAATTTTTTTTTTACTTTTTATTTAAAAAATCGCAATTTAGCATTCCTTTAAAGAAAAAGTTCACCTTCGTAAGGGATGATACAATAATTTTTAATAAATTCACTTCCTCGAAAAATGATAATATTGCAAATTTTCATTGAAAAGTGCGAACAATGCAATTTTTTTTGTAGAAAAGAAACCTTGACCAAGACTTCCGTTAATGATATCGATATCGAATATATCTCGAACATTTATTGTGTAAAACTATAGAGAATGACACTCAAAAATTAATATTAAAAAAAGTTTACCTGTCGTTCAGTTTTGTTTCAAAACACATTCGATTTCGAAGGCTCGTTGGCAGTATTAAAAGTGAGACAATATCCAACAAATTTCGATACTGCAAAAAGGCAGGAGAAAAAGTAATTTTTTAAGATTATTATTTAGTGAAGTTCCGAACATATAGAAAAAGTTAATTAATAGGTGCGCCTCGCCACAAGATGGCGACAGTCTGTTAATTGAGCTTACTAGAATTAGTAGGACTTTTGCTACAATGTTGTTGGCACTGTGAGTGGTGCTGTAGGTAAAGGACTCTGACGAGTAGACTTGGTGGTCACGAAACAGCTGTCAGTTCAACCCTCCGTACATCCAAATTTTTCTTTGAGTGTTTAATATTTATTCAAAGAAAAGTTTAGAATTACTTTCTTAAATAAAAAATAATTTGATCGACGGATTAAATTAAAAATGAACTTAGGCCAAAATAATTAAATAACTTTGGATAAAAACCATACAGTTCGACTAAAAATTCATAACTCGATTATTATTTATTTATATTGAAGTTGTGTGTATTTATATTTTTTAGTTTATTTATTTCAATTTATTTTATATATTTTTTAATTCAATTAACTTCTGAGTTTTAATCGAACTCTATGGGTTTATATCCAAAGAAATTTAATTATTTTAGCTTGAGTTGAGCTTTAATTTATTTTTGCAATTAAACTATATTTTTGTTTAGAGATATATTTAGAGCATGTAAGCAAAGAAAAATTTGACTGCATGCAATGTTGAACTGACATGTTTCGATAGCTCTCGCTAATCTCTTCAGAGTTCTCTTCCGCCTATACTACTCGACCAAAGTCGGTGGCTTGCAGTCAAGAGTTGAATATCATCTGCAAACCACCGACTTTGGTCGAGTGGTCTAGACAGAAGAGAATTCTGAAGATATTAGCGTTCTTTAACTGTGGAGATGAGATCGTTTTTTTAAGATCCCCATAGATTCTGAAAGAGCTCGTCAATACGAATCTGTTGGTATATGACAGTATAGGTCTCCGCTGATTCTAACATAGAGTTTTTGAGTTAAAATTTTTTGAATAACTGTTATTTACAGTCCCTGCTTCAAACGTAAGGATTACAAGATTTCCCATGCGGACTCAATATAACAATGTGAAAAATATGTGGGGCGCAATATAAATACCCCTAAAATGAGTCCCAGAAGCAGACGTTAGAACCTTGTTATTTTAAAAAGTTTGATTTTGTTGTATAGTGTAATCTACACTCTAAAACACTTTTGTTGAAAACTAGGTCGATAATAGTCGCGCAACACTTTACAGATTATTATCGACCTAAAATTACACACGCATTATTTTTGAACAAAATGTTTTTACTAAAAAAAATCGATTGGCTGCGTGCAGGTTTGAACCGCGACCTCCTGACTGATAGTCTGACGTATCTACCTTTCAGCCATAGCCGTATTATATTTTATGTTACATTTTTTCCACTTGGACTAAATATGTTTAATTTGAAAGGTTTTTTCTTTAATAAAATAGCTACAAAATCTATGTAATTTTAGACAAGGAGAAATTTTCAACACAAATTTAGACAATATATGATCGTAAATTTGAAATAATGTGTTAGAGTGTAGAGTACATATAGTAGATTCTTAAACCCCGACCAAAAAATTGGGATGTTATAAGTTTGTAGTGTGTATCATGTCTGTCCGTTCTCGTCGATCCTAAACGGCTGTACCAACTTTGGTTTAGTTTTTTTGTTCGAAAAGTGACTTGTTTGAAAAATTCGGTCCAGTCATTTAGAAGTTACCATCTCTTTTCTAGCTGTATCCTTTGAATCTGTGTGTCTGTAGCACCATAACTCCCATGCGGTTACATAGGTTTTAATTTAATTTCTTTTGTTTGAAAGTAAAATCTTTTAAAATATATTTGAAAAAAAAAATCGGTTCAGCCATTTTGAAGTTATAATTTTTAATTTAATGTTACGTATATGTACATATATTTGTTACAAAAGCGACTAAAGGTGGGATTGTGAGTAACTTTTCTCTCAGGCTTACGTGAGGGTAAATACTAGCTACACTCTAAAACACTTTTGTTGAAAACTAGGTCGATAATAGTCGGCAACACTTTACAGATTATTATCGACCTAAAATTACACACGCATTATTTTTGAACAAAATGTTTTTACTAAAAAAAATCGATTGGTTGCGTGCAGGTTTGAGCCGCGACCTTCTGACTGATAGTCTGACGTATCCACCACTCAGCCATAGCCGTATTATACTTTATGTTAAATTTTGTCCACTTGCACTAAATATGTTTTATTTGAAAGGTTTTTTCTTTTAATAAAATAACTACAAAATCTATGTAATTTTAGACAAGAAGAAATTTTCAACACAATGTTAGACAATATGTGATCCTAAATTTGAACTAATGTGGTAGAGTGTAGTTACGAACACGAAAACTCATGCTCATGAAATCCTAGAGACAAAGGCTCACATGAAGACAGCCACCAGAACTGTGGAGTATTATCGCAACCACACAAAGTTATAAAACTCTTTTTGCACTTACACTTAAGCCAAGCAAAAGTTTTGCCCATTCCAGTCATGTCATTATGTCATTCTAAAAAAAAAAGCTGGTGGTGGTGTGTTACTTTGTTCAATAACTCCGAGTAGCATTTATAAAAATAATAATAACTTGCAATAAAATTGTTACTTAATGGAACATGTGTTACTTACTACTGCCAACCTTAATTATGGTGTACGAAATACCCACATGCGAGTTCAGGAAAGAATAAAATTTGTATTATATTTTTAAGTAAAATTTATGAAATTTCATTTGTAAACAACAAAATAATATTAAAATGAAACAGTTTTGCAAAAAAAAGAATCCCCCCTACAGAGGCAAAGAAATTATTATATATTTTTTTCTTTCTGTGTGTGTTTTAAAGATTTTTTGACTGCTGCTGCTGCTGCAGTTGTTGTCATCTCGTTGACGTTTATGATGCTATTTTTGTATTAATTTTTTCTCTGGCTTTGAATTTTGTTGATTTTTACTGTTGCAAAATAAATAATCAACAATCAAGTCCTTGACCTATTAAAATAAACACACAAGCACATATAAATAGTCATCCTTGGAAGTGTGTATATTTGTGTGTGTGTGTGCTTGGCGTTGCCCGGTTGGCCAACACGTCGTAGAGGACATTTTTATCAACGACTACTTAAGGAAATTTCGATATTTGTCTTGCACGATATTTGTCGATTACAGTTTCTTTTAAGAAAATCTAACAAAAAGAATGGGTAAAAGAAAAAGTACTCAACTGGTCATGCCAACTAGTTGGTAGATATTGTCCGCAAGCTAGTCGCGCAACGTGCAACGTTCAATTTAAAATTTTGTATAATTTCGTTACAACAAAAAACACTACTCTTCGTATACCAGCAAATGAACTTCTTGTGGACATTGTTCCTCAGCCGGTCACCAGTGTGAATCATTTTGATACATTCCGGATTGCTAAAATTTATAGAAATTGAGCTGATAAACAAGTTCTGTTAAAATGTCTATTAAAACTTCTTGGTATTAAATACTCTTTGAGCGACAAATTCCTCAAATTGTTATTGTAGAGCACGTGTAAAAAAGAAACAAACGAAAAAATGTAATGGGGACATAGCTGCCAGAAATGTCGATGACATACTGTGTTGTCATGTCGTAATTTTTTCACGATATGACAACACTTACGGTATGACAACACAGTATGTCATATCGTTTTTTGTCATATCGTAAAAAATCGGCATTTCTGGCAGCTATGAATGGGGATATTTCTGAGTATGTTGTCATTTACATGGTCATTAATGAAAAGATACACTCTAAAACACTTTTGGTGAAAATTAGGTCGATAATAGTCGGCAACACTTTACAGACTATTACGGACCTAAAATTACACACGCATTAATTTTCAACAAAATGTTTATACTAAAAAAAGGCGATTGGCTGAGTGCAGGTTTGAGCCGCAAACTCCTGAGTGATAGTCTAACGTATCTACCATTCAGCCATAGCCGTATTATACTTTATGTTACATTTTTTCCACTTGGACTAAATATGTTTAATTTGAAAGGGTTTTTCTTTAATAAAAGAACTACAAAATCGATGTAATTTTAGACAAGGAGAAATTTTCAACACAATTTTAGACAATATATGATCGTAAATTTTAAGTAATGCTTTAGAGTGTAGGTTACAGTGTCGCTCTTGTTGTCATGTATGAACTTAGCGGCCATTTGTTCGAAACAGTCTTCACTGATCTGTTTGAGCTGTCACCAAAAGGTCATCAATGCTTTAACATTGTCATGCATCGGTCTTGCAAGATGCCTGAAAGCCATGGCCAACCGGGTGTGTATCTTTTGCAAGGACGTGTGCGTATGGTTCTCTGTGTGTGTGTGTGTGTGTGTGTGTGCGTGTGTTCAAGTGCATTTGTTGCAATTTAATGTGCACAGATCCCGAAAAGAAAGAATAGCCCATTTCAAAATATTCTGAAATGGTCTTGCATCGCAACATTTGCCTTATGGTATGGTATATTGACACTCACCACTTAACAATTGCTAGTGGTGAGTATCAACATACTACAATATTTTGCAAAAGCTACAAAGCAAGATCATTTGCACAAGATTGTGAATTGGGCTAATGCAGTTTTGAGTGTGTTGAGCTATTTTATTTTATATTAGCTCAATTATAGCCCAAATAGTATATTTATACTCACCACTAACAATTGTTAAGTTGTGAGTATCAATATGCAATAGTATTTTGCAAATGCTACGATGCAAGACCATTTGCTCAAGATTGTGAATTGGGCTTATGTTTTTTAATAAATAGTCAAGAAATAAGAATTAATAAATAAAGTTAAGTACAGATTTCATGCAGGTAAATAATGAAGTGCTTTTGAAATCTTGACTATTTTTAGAAAATCTGCTCTTCTGGCCACATTTTACGGCAGGCGGGTAACAATTAAAAGCTAGATTAATTATATGAAATATATCGAATATAATTTGTAGGGAAATTTGACAAACTCGATGGACGTTTTTTTATTAAGCGATTAATCTAGAATTTCGTAGAAAAATTCACCATTTTCATCCAATGCTGGATGTAGAGCGCAGGATTTAATTGACTTAAAATATAAATGAAGTAATTTTTGTTGAAAAATTTTAGTATTGAAATTTTTTTCACTCTTATTTCAAAGTCTTGACTTTGGTAACTTTGAACGACTACATGAATTGAGATAACTAAAAAATTTTCTCTGCATATTATCAAGGATTGTGTTAAAAATCATAAAATATTATTTTGAAAATTTTGGCTAAAATATTACTGGAGATATTGACGAAATTGAGAAAAAAGTTGAGGCCAAAAACTAAAATTTTAAAACTGAATGCCAAATATGTTTGAAAATATTAAACATATTTTAATGAACTAAACTGTATTTTCTTTATCTAATTATAAACTTTACACCAAGTTTAAATTAGTTAAAATCCGATATCTGTAAAAGTTATAAGCCCAACAAAGCTGTTCATGCCCGATGTAGTAAACTCTGACACCCTTTAGTTCAGCGTGTGTTTCAACAGGGTGGTCCAAATTTAAACATTCTTAAAGCTTAAGTCCTCCTCTATGATTTTTACACACATCGTTTTGTAATCGGATGGCAATTTTAAAAGATAGACATTTATTACCATTTTTTTCCAACTGGAACCACTGTACGTCTTCGGCCTACTACTTGCGGCGTTATGCCATCGGGCGGCCACTTTCGACCTTAAGCCATTGGCAGGCTTTCTAGGAATGTATAGCAGTACAGCGCATCTCTTCATGCTAAATTTCGAATTTTTTATGTTTGTGGCAGATTTCACCCCATATAGCGCCCCCTCCCCCCTGTGAAACAATTGCATATAATGATCTCATCAACATTCTAGGAGTGTAGTCTTGAATTTTGCTCAGCGACACACTATCTCCAGACTTAAGTTGAATCCTAGAAATGATTCAAAACTTAAAATGTGTTTATGGGTTATTTGTTAGCCCTGGGAACCAGTCAAGTTACTTGTTTTGTGACAGGTTCTATTTTTTCTAGATAATCCACAGCTACTACCAACAATTTTGCCATCATCTCCACTGTGCGCTGTGCAAGATGTATTTGTGTATGAAATTGTTAAATAATTCATATTGTAACTCACACGAATTCCCCATTTTCATTTGTTTGCTTTTGTTTCAACTGCATTTGACATATAAATTCATTGAAGTCATCTTTATTGTTTTCATTTTCTTATTTGCATGTAATTTCTCCTGCGCTTGTCATTCTTTGCATAAATGTGTCTGTTGTTCTCTCACACATACATGCATACGTAAACACATAGATACACAGTTAGTTGTGTAAGGACATTCATTAACATTTGACTTTAGTTAAAAGTTCCTTTTAGCCCTGTTTATTATTATTGTTCTTAAGTTTTTCACCGACATGTTTGTGGGAGGCAAACATTTCCTTTGAGAATAAATACTAAAATTAAATGCAAAAACTACGCAGGACAATGATGATGATGATGATGTAAGAAAATTTAAATATGTTGTGGAGTTTTCCAAAAGTTGGAATAAAATTGAAATAATAAAAAAGATATATAAATACATGTGTGTAATGCTTGCATAGATTAGAGATGAAAAAAAACATGGCCTTGTCAGTTACTCTTTTTAACCGACTTCAAAAAAATGGGGAAAACATCAATTCGCTTGTATTTTTATTTCATGTGCATGTCCTCAGATCTCCGCCATTTATAAACCGATTTCAGATTTTTTTTTCTTTATTTGAAAGGATGTATTTCCAGATTGGCCCGTTGAAAAGTGGGTAGCGTCACGTCCATACAATGTAAATAGATATTCTTTTTAGGGTTCCGTATGCTGTCCGTCTGTCTGTCCGTTTGTCTGTTGGCCGCCATATTGAATTTTGACTACTGTCATATCTTTAGTGACACTCCCGGGATTAAGACAAATCGATTGTCGTAAGAATCATCAAAATCGGCCTCCGCGTTCGGTTTATATAGTGCTGCAAAGGAACACGCATACATACATACAACCATACATAGGCTGATCAACACAATACATTTCTTTGCGTCGCGCAGTCGGGTAAAAATTAAAGGGTGGTCTATCAGTTAATATAATTTTACTATGTAATTTAGACAATATGCTGTATCTTGAGAACCGTAAGAGGTAAATGAAAAAATCGCAAAAAATGGAAAAAAATCATTAAAACGAAAAAAAAGCGCCAAAACAAAAAAAAACCCCAATCTGGAAAAATCGCTAACAACAAAAAAATAATCGCCAAAACGAAAAAAGTTTCAAAACAAAAAAATAATCGCTAAAACTAAAAAAATCACAAAAAATCCAAAAAGGTCCCCAAAACAGAAAAAAAAGCGCCAAAACTGAAAAAGCCTCAAAAGTAAAATAAATCGTTAAAACTAAAAATATCGTCAAAAAGCAAAAAAAGGTTAAAACAAAAAAACGGCAAAACCAAAAAAGACAAAACTAAAAAAAATCGGCAAAAAACAAAAAAAAATTACAAGAAACGAAAAATCGCCAAAACAACAAATGAAACTTAAAAAATAAATAAACTAAAATTCAACAAAAAATCAAAGCGAAAAATTTTTCTGAATGAAAAAAGGGCAAAAACGAAAAGGGATGTGTATACGTACGGAAGGAAGGCTTCGTGTGCGATCCAAAGTCGCACTTTACTGAATTTATTTAATTATTTCTACTTAATTGATTCTTATGAAGGTTACACACACATTTAGTTATCGTGACAATACAATTCGCACACACATTTAGTTATCATGACAGCAAAACTTAATGGTTAGAAAAGTGGGAAATGCCACGCCTATGAAGACTAACTATTTGTTTCAACTACTTCCACCAAACCGATTCTTATGAAACTTTGCACACACGTTAAGTTTCCACGGCAATACAACATTATTATTAGAAAAGTGGGCAGTGCCACGCCCTTGCAAAGTAAATATTCTTTGTCAACTACTTCTACCATACCGGTTCTTATGAAACTTCGCACACACATTTAGTTCTCGTAAAACTACAACATTGTGGTTAGAAAAGTGCCACTCCCAAACGTAATAAATATTGGTTTTCAACTACATACTTATATATAACCAATTGTTATGAAACTTTGCACACATATTAAGTTGTCGAAGCAATACACCCTTGTGATTAGAAAAGGCGACAGTGCTACTGTCAAAATAAATAAACATACTTTTTTAACTATTTCTACTGAAACGATTCTTATGAAACTTTGCACACACACTTAGATCTCGTGAAAAAACAATATTATGGTTCCAAATATGGGCACTGCCACGCCTATGCAAACCAAATATTCTTTTTCAACTGTAGGATCTGTCTTTTAATAAAAGGCTTCATTTTGTTGTGCACAAAAACGAGTACTTTTAAGCGAAATCATCGGATGTTTATTTAACTGTAAAGACTAGGTAGGGTATGCCATTAGTAACACTACACTGAAAGAATTCCATGCAACATATGCACGAAAACGCTCGTACATATTACGAAATATTTCGTAATTTAGCACCACGAAATTCTTTCGTAAAATATACGTAATGTACGAAAATAATAAGAAAAAATAAAAGTAAAAAAAGTTTGGCTCAGCCGGGGCACGAACTCGCAACCTTTATATTGCAAGGCAAGTACTCTACCCACTGAGCCACTTTCTACTTATTTTATAAGAGCTAATGATTTGTTCTATTTTCTTACATCTGAAATATATGACAATTTAAAAGAAATAATTTCAATATATTTTTTATTTCAAATATATTTTTTAACAAGGAAAAATGTCTACGAAAAGTTTTTGTTATATTCGCAAATTCAAAAAATATTTCCTAAATTTTTTTTCGTAATATGTACGAAAGTTTCATTTATTCTACGAAAAAAGTAACTACGAAAGTTTTTTTTCGTAAAATGTTGCATGGATTATTTGCAGTGTATGCAACAAGAAAAATTGCAAGGAGTACCACTATATTCTTCTGATGTGTTAGGGTCTCCTAACTACAAAAACAGTTGAAATTTAAAATTCTATGAATAAATTCTATGAATTTAAATTCTATGAATTCAAATTCATAATCCATGCAACATTTTACGAAAAAAAACTTTCGTAGTGACTTTTTTCGTAAAATATACGAAACTTTCGTATATATTACGAAAAAACATTTAGGCAATATTTTTTTAAATTTACGAAAGTAACGAATACCTTTCGTAAACATTTTTCCTTGTTAAAAAATACATTTGAAATAAAAAAATTAATTAAAATATTTTTTTATAAATTGACGTATTTTTCTGATGTAAGTAAATAAATAATTTTTAGCTCTAATGAAATAAGTAGAAAGTGGCTCAGTGTGTAGAGTACATGACTTGAAATATTAAGATTGCGAGTTCGTGCCCCGGTTGAGCCATACTTTTTTTTTACTTTTATTTTTTGACTATTTTCGGACATTTCGTATATTTTACGAAAGAATTTCGTGGTGCGAAATTACGAAATATTTCGTAATATGTACGAGCGTTTTCGTCCATATGTTGCATGGAATTTTTTCAGTGTATGAATACGAAGAGGCAACTCCACCGATTTCATCATAACTTGAAAAGGCGCAGTCTACTTTATTAACAAAAAACACCAGAAAACTTGGAATAAAATCACCTTTAAGCCGTTTTAACATTACTTTTTAGATACTTAATGGTTTCGAAATTATTCAGACCGCAATGATAAAAAATATACATATTTTTATTTTTTTTTTCAAAATTGAAAAATTTTTATTTTTTAAAAATTTATAAAAAGTCGAACATGGCCAAATGTTACCATTTTTATTCTTTGATCATAAAGTTCCATATACTAGAAATAAAATAAGCTTTATTTCATGAAAGTCGATCGATAAATATTGATTTTATTCACAATAGAGTGAAATTACCTGATTTTTGCAAAAAATCGAGTTTTGAAGAGGCTGCTCTGCTTCACCGATATTACCATAACTTTGGAAATTTTATTACAAAAACCACTAAAATACTTTACACAAAACTACCTTTAAGTTGCTTGAATATATATATTTTTTTTACCGCAAGAATTGCGAATATTTACACTGTACAACAAAATCAAATTTTTTTTTAATAATAAGTTTCTAACGGCTGATTCTGAAACAGGCAACTAAAAAAATATTTATGGGATCTGGGATCCTTTTGCACATAGTTATACTGACTCGGTATAGGATATCTTGTACATCCAAAATAAAATATTAATGCAGCTATACTTTAGTTGATAGTGCGCCAAATTACTAACCGGAAGGTCCCAGGTTCGATGCCTGCTACGGCTTAAGCAGTAAGTGTGTTTGCTGAAAAAAGTTTTTTTTGTTTGTAATTTTTTTGGTCTTGAACTTAGGTTCTCACAATTTTACAAATGTTTATAAACCGGACGCCTTTACATCTCAGCTAAGACATCTTGTTAAATAACGATAGCGCAAATTATATATAGCCATAGTGGTGACTTGCTTGACTTAAATACAGTAATTTTTATAAAATAACTATTTTCGTTATTATTATTTTGAATTGGTGACTTTAACCATAAAAATTGATAATTTTAACCACAAAAATTTTTAACAATTAAATTTGTCATGTTAACCACTAAAAATAATTCTCTTCAAAAAATTTTTATTTTGTTTTCGCATTGTATTGGTATGATTTTTAGAGAATAGATCTGTGTAAAAATATTTTTAAAATTATAGCCCAGTCATAGTCAGATTCATGGTTATTTGCAAAGTATAATTTTATACTATATTTTCTACATTTTAAAATTTCAAAAGAGTAAAAGTTATAGAGATCCCCAATATTCCCCATATCTATTATATACACAATAAATAATAGAATGTCTATATTTGCATCCAAGTTTAACTTTATGCTACTTTTTATTACTTACAGAAAAAAATAGACAAGAATTATGTTCAATAAGACCATATTATTGAAAAAAAATATGATTTTATATAACATTTGTCATTAACTTAATACAATATTTCTTTGTATGCATTTCTTTCCCATGCCGGTTCCCTGCAGACAAAGTAACTAGTATATAGTTAGAACTATACTAGTTTCTTTTTACTTCAGACTAGTTGCCCTTTTTTCATATATCGAACTATCGATTTTAACATTAGGTTGTCATAGAAGCCCAACTAGTTCATTTGTATGCAGTTATGTCCCAGTTGGCGTCCTAGTGCTCTTACTAGTTTTTTTTATTTCGATTTTGTAACTTCAAGTCGTGTACCTGAAAATTTTGTCCTTTTGTGACTAGTATCGTTACTAGTCTCGATGCAACTAGCAATATGATTGTTCTTTTTTTACTAGTATCGTTACTAGTCTTGCTACAACTAAGAATATGAAAGTCCTTTTTTGAACAGTAGCATTACAACTAGTAATATGACTGTCCCAAAGCGTATCAAGTTGTAACTTTAGCTGCTGCGTTATTTCTTTTCTTTTCATACATAAGTACTTAAAACAAGTTTTATCTATAAAAAAAAACTGGGATATGGCTCGACTGTAGAGGAGAGTATGCTTTACGTCCAGGAAGCTCGGGCTCGCCATGTCAACATTTTTTTATATTTATATATTTTTTCTTTTAAAATAATTTTGTTCTCAATAAAGCGGAATTCTTTATCACAGGAAATTTGAAAAAAAAAATAATATCGCGAGTTTTGTTATCAAAAACGAAACTTATTTTTCTTTTCTGTGCATGCGATTTTATTTAAGTTTTGCACATTATACATTTTATATTTTTTTCCAATATTAGTAGTATTATAGGGTGGGTGTTTTGAAAAAAAAAAGTTGCAGCAATCACCTCCTAGAATGAAAGATTAGTCAATGACGTTTCTAAAAAAGGGGAAAAAATTGTTGGCCACGTCAAAAAATTTTTCCCTTTATACTGCACTTTTTATTTTTTATATCATCATATTGCGTATCGTTGTTTATGGCTTGACTGTGGCTTGATTATTGGTTCTGGTGGCTTTTTAATCCGACATCAAACTCTGGGCGCCACTTATGTCATCTGGGATCCTTCCCTTCTAATGTCCAATTTTTTTGCACGTGGCAAGAAAGCCCTTCTAAAACTTTGTATGTCTAGCATGCTCTCTACAGCTAAAGCCCTTATGACACTACATTTTTTCTTCATTTTTCAAGTTTTGGAGAACAGCGCAAATAGAATATAATGGGAAATTTAACCAGGTGTAAAGAGTTCAGCTATATTAAGATAAATACCAAATTGTCAAAGCTTTTACTAATGTTATCGATAAAAAATGTGGGCCTGTCAAAAAAAATGTAAAAATGTTCAACTTAAAATTGACATTTCAAGCTTGAAACATTAAAGTGTTGCCAAGTTAGTGGTTTATTCACAAATTCAGCTACTTAACGCCTCTTTTTTTCAACTTTTTCTTCTGTTGGCGTTTTATTATAAATAAAAAGTAGGCAGCACTTAAAGAAGCCATTACATTTTGTTTTCATTTCGTATAGTTGTTTCTTTCTATCATTTGCTATTTCTTTCTTTCAATCCTATAGCAAAACAATGCAAGAAAAATGTAGTGTCATAAGGGCTTAAGCCATATCCCAGTTATTTTTAACCGACTTCAAAAAAAAAGGAGGTTATCAATTCGTATGTATGTTCTTTTTTTATGTTTGTACACGCATAACTCTGTCATTTGTGAATAAATTTTTAAAATTCTTTCTTTGTTGGAAAGGGTTTGCCTGCAGTTTGGTCCCATCATATTTTTAGAAAATCGGAGGGGGGAAATTTGCTCCTCCCATGCATAACTCTGTCATTTGTGAACCGAGTTTCAAAATTCTTGCTTTATTTCAAAGGGTTTGACAAAAACTGGTCCCAAAATTTTTTTCCAAAATCGGAGGGGGAAATTTGCTCCCCCCATGCATAACTCTGTCATTTGTGAACCGATTTTTAAAATTATTTTTTGTTTGAAAGGGTTTGCTAGCAGTTTGGCCCAATAATTCTTCTTGAAAATGGGAGGGGAAGATTTGCTGCTATGTCATTTGTGAACCGATTTTCAAAATTCTTGTTTTATTTCAAAGGGTTTGACAAAAATTGGTCCCAAAAATTTTTTGTCGAAAATCGGAGGGGGAAATGTTCACCTCCCTCCGCCCCCCCCAAATCCATAACTATGTCCTTTGTGAACCGATTTTCAAAATTCTTGTGTGGTTTGCAAGGGTTCGCTAGTAGTTTGGCCCCACAATTATTTTCGGAAATTGGAGGGGGAAACTTATTCCCGCCGCCCATGCATAACTTTGTCATTTGTGAACCGATTTTCAAAATAGTTTTTTTTGTTTGAAAGGGTTTGACTACAGTTTTGTTCTAGTTTTTTTATCAGTTGGGAAATTTGCTGCAAACCCCCCTTGCAGGTTGGTACCATAATTTTTCCCCCTTTCCCCGAAATATTGATTATTGCATAGCTCCTTCATTTATGGGCCGACTTCCAAAATTCTTTTTTTGTTGGGAATGGTTTGCTTAGAGTTTGTTTGCATAATTTTTCTACGAAAGTCGGTTGGGGCAAATCTTCCACGCCTCCACCCAAAATATTTATTAGAGCACAATTCCTCCATTTGAATACCGATTTTCAAAATTGTTTATATGAAAGGCTATCAAGTATATTGCTCTTTGTACTAAGGTCGGGTTTTTTGCCAGAATTATTTGGTAAGATAATTCTTGTTTCAAAATACTTATCCCTGGAAAGCATGTCAATGTATACATCGCATTAAGTACATACATATGTATTTGATTTAACGGCTATTTTATTTAATATTTGCAATTTTTTCAATAACTTTTTTATCAAATACTTTTCATTGCGTGATTTTTAAAATGCGCGGTACTAATAAATATTGTATTAATTTAATGACAAATGTTATTGAAATTAGTCTTTTTTTTCAACAACATTATTTTATTGAACATAAATAACTCTTAACTAGTTTTTTTCTGCATAGCTAAATTTTTCGTGTGCAGTTGCCATTTTCAATGTATATTTTCAAACGCTGAAAACACATTTAGTTATTGAGTTTAATTAAGCGTTTTACGATAAGAACGATTTTCATTAATTAATGAGATTTTTATGTTAATAATATTAAATTTGCCTAATGTCAAGTATCTTTATCTGAGTATCTTTGAGTAAAACTATGTATGTATTTGCATCTAATTTATTTCAAGTTTACTATACATTTTTGCAACTTAGTTTTATCGTAAAATGCATTAAGAATAGAATGACAAGAACATCCCCCCCCCCCCACTTTTTGCATTAATTTAAACCCCATCCTTGGCGTCCATGCAAAGATGCAATGATACGTCCACACATCAAGATTTGCTGTCATTGATAGTCGAACCATTAATTAACACTTAATGGAGAGCAGGTTTTTTTTATTCTTCACGTCATTTATTCATGCTGATCATGTTGTTAAGAATTTTTGCTTTCAGGCTTAAAATTACAAACAATTCATTTGAATGAATGGCAAGATGGTTCAATGTATTGCAACAAATTGACCCCGTTAGCAATTATTTTGACGAATATTTCCTTTAGCCATTCAGGCTCTTTTTTTAAATACATATTTTATTTAAAAATTTTTTGCTACTCTGGTCATGACATTTTATTTTTGTATGCGCACAAGAGCTGCAAAATTGTCTCTACTTTTAAATTAATCCTAATTAAGTGGAAAAAAGTGCATTTAATGCAAATATTAAAGTATTTCAATATTCACTGCACATTAAGCGAATGAAATGGATCTTTGTTAGGAATAATGCTTATCACCACGTACATACAAACAAATTTGCTGAATCGAATTTGCTGGGGAATTAAAACAGAAAACTAAAAGAAAAAAAAAAATAAATAAATATAAAGAAAAATTAAAACTGCTAGAGCCAAACCCACTTGAAGATGGAAAATCGAGCAAGAACATAATAACACACAGTAGAAGAAACAAAAAAAATTTATTTAATGCACAGTCATAGGTCAAAGTCATTAATAACTAAAAACGAATGCACACAAGCAAGCAGGATAAAAAAAGGAGATGTAGTATCACTTAAGATACCTTCCCCTTTCCAATAAAAAAAAAAATTGTGCAAACAAAGCATCTCTTGGGTTGCGCTTGTTGTAAGCAGATACGGAATCATGAGTGATGAAATTAAAAATAAATTAATATTAACCACTACAATTTAAAATTTTATTCCAAGTGAATGGACGTACAACATGCCGTTGAGTCGTTCGGATTTTCCTTATCCCTTAAAAATAATCATTCTTCCAAAAATTTCTTTTTTAATACAAATAGTTCAGGTCAATGCGTAATTTATTTGAAATAATGTATTAATTTTTTCGAGATATTCTCAAGAATTTATGTTTCAAAAATATATTTATTTGTTGTGGGTTAGCTAATTTATATGAGTGTATGTTGTTTATGCTTTTGTACTTGTGATTCTCATTTCTCGTTTGAGAGTCTGTCTATAAGCACACGAGTTTTAAAATTTTTCAAACATTGTTAGAGATCTAACGATGAGTTGGCATTAGCCCCGAAAAAAAGTGCAAGCCTATAGATTACCTAACCCACGACACCGGACGGATCCGTCAGATTGACCTTCACCAAAAATAAAAGCTAAAGTTTAAAAACAAATATTTCACCTAAGTATCTTGATGACACCTGGAAGATACCTAGGCGATACTTATGCGATACTTCTCAACAATTAAGCTGAGATACCTTCATTTACAAAGACAAAATATCATCAAACTGCAACTAACAATTCGAATTGTTAATATGTAATTTAAATTCAAAAATATATTTAGTTAATATAACAAATGAAGTTGTTGATACAACAAACACAGAAACTTGTTTCAACAAACTGAACTAACCAAATTTTTTGTTATGTGTGGCGCAAAAATTCAACAGTTATTGAATATTTTTTTGATTAAAACTGTCAACTAAAGTTTTTGTTGAAACTTGTGAAAAAATTAACAATAATCATTGTTGATATAACAAATGAATGCACACACGTAAATGAAACAAAGCAAATTAAGTTTTGTGTGTATTCATTATTTACGTACTTAATAACAAATTGTTCTGTAGCTGAGAGATAAGAACGCTAGTCTATTAATCCAGATGTCACCGGTTTGATTCCGCCCAAAGACATTTAGTGTTTTTCGCAGACCAGCAAAAAGTCGTTTCGAGGGTTGTGATTGCGTAGAAAATATTATTAATATAACAATGATGATAATCAAAATTTGGCCAGAAATTCAACAATTCACATTGTTAATATAACAATAACTTTAATTGAAATAACTTTGAAATCTAACAAAAAAAAATTGTAAAAAAAATTTTTCCTTCAATTTATTTGTTGTTATATTTAAGTGAACATATTTTTCGGACTTTCCCTTAACATATAATTTCGTAATTGTATTTACAAAAATCGTTGTAGATTCAAAATCAATTAATTATTTATTTCATATAAGAAAAAAGTCAATTGTATTTACAAATCTGTTTTTTTTTTCTGTGTAGCAAGGACACCATTAGCCCAGACACAACCCTGTTCCAAGGATTCCTAAAAACTTGGACAAAAATCTTCTCAAAATCTGAGAAGTTCCCCCGATTCCCAAAATCTTGGACGAAAATCTCCCCAAAATTCCAGAAGTTCCCCGGATTCCCGAAAGTAGGACACAAATTTTTCCAAAATAAAAGAGCTTCCCCGGATAACAAAGGCAGCACCGAAAACCGCAAAAATATTTAAGCGGCAACACTGAGTTTCTAAGGAATTTAACCTTCGCGCCAGCCTGTTGCTTTCGTTTTAAATTGTCGTTGCATGTATTTCTTACCACTAATCATTACACGTATTTGTTAAACTTATTTTTCATTTGAAAAACAGTTTTTAACCCTCAGCATAGAAATATAAATGTTTTATATGCTGAGGGCTAAAAAACATTTTCTGCATGTCATATGCACAGCATGCAATATGGAACTTCGCTCCAAAAACATGTTGCATTGTTATTATTCCCTTCGCAGAAGTAAAATCTACAAACGCCAATTCATGTATGTGTACAATGTGTGCATGTATTAGTAGCAACTCCAAACCCATATAACGCCTAAAATACTAAACCGATCTTAACAAAATATAGATTGTGCTTATGTGTCAAGAAATATCTTTGAAATGGTGTAAGATTTGTTAAAATCGGTTGTATAATGTGAGCGTAAAATGCATAACAAGAAACTGTCTCGCCTATTAGTTATATAGATATTTTCTTAACTTCGATGTATTGATACGTTTTTTAACTTTTGATTTATTTTCATTGTAAAGTGTTTCAATTGTTCGTCAAATTAGCTGATACTATGGCTGATGGGTAGCGATGCTAGTCTATTAGTTCAGAGGTTGTGGGTTCGATTACCACCAAAGACACTGGGTATTCCCTCAGATATGCCAAAAAGTTTCGCGGGTTGTGTGTGTTTCTTTGTTTGTTTGTGTTTGTAATTAAGCTAAAATAATAATAATAATAAGGTAACAATGATGAAAGTATATTATGGATTCACTAAATTAATTGAATGGCAAAATTTATGGCATAAATTGTATTTAAATCTTAAAAAAAAGTACATTTTTTATTTAAAACTTAAATTTTCAAAATTATTAAATGCATATATCAGCATTTAAATGTCTTCACATAAAAAAGGAAAATAATACTCAGAGCCTTTTGAATTATGTCTTAAGTTCTAGTTTGCATAGTATGTAGTTTCTTTATATTGCAAATGTTTTCATGCCTGGTTTAATGATGAGTAAAAAGTCTTTTCTTTTTTCTTCTGCACTCTTATCGTAAGTAAAAATTGAAAAAAGGGAACTATTAAGCATTCACACGCATACGCATCTATAATGGTTTTCTATATCCCACTTGACCTGAGATTCTATATAAACAAATGCTCACTAAAACGAAGAAATTTCGAAAAATCTCGATTGATGATTGCTAAAGTGAACTTCTCGGATGTGTGACGATAGTCTAGTGGATTTGTGCTAATCTGTTAGCCTAGAGGTATCGTGTTCGAATCTGCCTGACTGCAGCGTAAGTTAAAGAATTAAAAAAATAAATAAAACAAATTAAAAAATAAAGATAATAATCTTAAAAAATTACTTTTGCTCCTGCCTTTTCCGATATCGTAATTTGTTCGATATTGGTTCACTTTTGATATTCGAAATCGAATTTTTTTTTAAACAGAACTGAGCGAGATGTAAACTTTTTTCGATTAATTTTTGAGTGTGATTTTCGATAGTTTTACACGATAAATGCTCGAGATATATTCGAAATCGACATCATTAACGAAAGTCTTGGTCAAGTGGGACTTTGCTTGCAAATCTCCTGCTGGTTGTTTCTTGCTTTTTATGTTAAATTTGTTGGTGTATTGTGTTCAATAAAGCCTGCTGAAATGAAGTCCAAAGAAGAAGTGCTTTTAATACAACCAATTCATTTTACACTTGATCATTTGAAGAAGGACATAAATGCAACTCGCGTGTGTGTGATTTTTAAAATAGGAAGTGTGTACTTAGTATTGAATACTATAGTAAATGCTATTGTAACGTTATTCCATTAATAGGGGCTAAATGTAGGAAAACACATTTTTTTAAAGCAAAACTAATATAAATTCAGACACCAGTTACAAAGTTGTTTAAAAGTCATTGTTAAAGCTGTAAATAAAGGCAAACAAATTTCAATAATTTCCTAGAAACTTTAGTAAAATTAACTATTTACGTGATCCTCCTAAATGCATATTTCCCCATTAACTTTTCCCTTTTAATCTGTTCCGTTCGGTAATAATAGTAAATGTGCCTGTGCCATTTTCTCAATCATTTGGATTCCATTTGTATCTGTCCTATTTTTTATTTATTTTCTGTTGTAGTTTTTTTTTTCGTTTTGTCGTTTTTTATTGCGCCTGGTGTTTTCTGTCTCCACCCTTACAATAATTTACGATTCGGTACGTGTTTTCTGTTTTAAAAAGTCTACTTCGATACATATCACACACACACAGTCTTTGTCGTCTTTATTCATTCAGAACGTACCAGCATCATTATTACAGATCATGGATACAAGTACCAGGAGTGTGTTTCTAGCAGCAGCAAACTTTGAACATTTTTATGCTCTCCATCATTTTTACTGTAAAGCTGGGAGGCAATTTATTCCACCTTTTAGTTAGAATATATAAACATATTTCCATATAGAAGGGTTTTACTTTGTAAGACAATTTACACTCGTACAAAAATGTTGATCAATTTCATGCTTACATTTCGTCTCATTGCTACCAATAATAAATTGGTGACATTCACAGCAAAACACAGTGTCCGGTAAATTATCCGGTTACTAGTCTGAGGTCAGTTTTTAGGGTTCCGTACACCAAAAGTGTAAAGGAACCATATTGTTTTCGCTACGCTGTCCGTCTGTCTGCCACAGGCTGTTTTCTCGAGAACACTGATATATAAAACAATAACAATTAAAGGGTGTTCTATCAGTTAATGTAATTTTACTATGTAATTTATACAATATGCTGTATCTTGTAAACCGTGAGAAATAAGCTCTTGAAATTTTGAAAAACGCTAAAACTAAACAATTCCAAAATTAAAAAAATTTCAAAACGAAAAATCGTTAGAATGAAAAAAGCAATTTCCTTTAAACGTCAAAATTAAAAGCACCAAAATTTAAACAATCACTAAAACGCTAAAAAAAAACACCAAAATTAAAAAGATCGCAAAAAAAAATTTAAAAAAACGTCAAAACCCCGAAAAAAGTCGTCGAAACGAAAAAAAGCACTACAACAAAAAAAAAATCGCTAAAACTAAAAATATCAACAAACGAAAAAATCGCCAAAAATGGAAAAAAATCACCAAAAACGAAAAAAAGCGCTAAAACCAAAAAAAAGCGCAGAAACTAAAAAAATCTCTTAAAACCACAACAAATGGCCAAAACCAAAAATTGTATCAAAAAAAAAACGAAAATCGCTAAAACTAAATACATAGTCACAAAAAACCGGGAAAAAATCCCAAAACCGAAAAAAGCGCCAAAACTAAAATAAATCGCTAAAATAAAAATATCGTAAAAAAGCGAAAAAACGCCAAAACTAAAAAATCGAAAAAACAAAAAAATTCCAAAAAACTAAAAATCGCCAAAAAAAACCAAAAACCGCCAAAAACAACGAAAAAAAAACTTTAAAAATAACTAAGCTTAAATTAAACAAAATATCAAAGGGAAAACATTTTTAAAATGAAAAAAGGGCAAAAACGAAAAGGGATGGATATATGTGTATTCGTACGGCACCCTTCGTGTGCGAGCCAATATCGCACTTTACTGAATATATTTACATTGGCAGTAATAAATAAGTTATCAATTTTTAACCCAAAGATGTTTAAATCTTCTAGCTTAAGCCCATTCAATTGAATTTTTCTAAAAAATTCTAAAGTCCCTACATAGAAAGAAAAACGCCCTACTAAATTCAAGCATTTTGTACTAAAATGTACTTACATCAAGTCGAAAACGGTATGAAACTCTTAAATCTTGAATCAAGTACAAATTTCTTAATTTAAGTACAAAAATTTTTATTTTAAGTACGATTATTTTTATAAACCTTATACAAAGTCGTAGTGTGTTGGAATTTGTTTGCTTATTGATAGCCACAATTCACTGTTGTGCACTTGCTGTTGTTTTGCTGTTGGTTATTTTGTTTGATCGTGCAGTGCCGATAAATAGTCAGCAAACGTGGTATTACATGCTGCTGGTGTATACTGGATTTTAGTTATCGTTCTTTCATGTACTAATTTAGCTGAGTTGTCTAAGGCGTTGGTTCACAAACATGATGAGTTAAGTTCAACACCAGGAATGAACAAATATAAATTTTAAATTAAAACAAGTAACTAAAAATATTAAGTTTAGCTAAGTACTAAAAATATAAATTCTCAAGTCTGTTCTAGAACTAAATAACTAAAAATAAGCCTTATTCGGTCTTGATTCAAGCACACGGTGGGATTGATTAAAGTACGCCAGGTAATTGATTCAAGTATGCGGCGGGATTGATTCAAGTACGCAGCAGGATTGAATCAAGCATATTATACTACGTTTGTCGCTACTTGTCGGCTATGCCCGAGAAATGAAAATAAACATGAACAAGAGCACAAGAGTGACTTGTGGCTATCACCAGAGCAAGCAAACACCAACACAGTAGTGCTGGCGTTTGTGAGTAGTGGGTACCGAATATCGAGTATTTGCTCTTATGTTAGGATACTCAATACCAAAATGCAGCTACTCGATACTGTATTCTTATAGTCAAATCGACTTTAAAATTGCTGGGGGGAAATACAACTCTGTTTAGAAATATAACTTTTTCTAAGCGTTAATAGTATCGAGTAAGTATTGATTAACCAAATTAAAAGTATTGAGTAATTAAAAGTAGCAGAAATTGCCAGCACTACAACACAGTACGAGTAAGACTGTGTGTGTAAAGTTTTTGCACTTGATATTCCGCACTTTTGACATCGCTTGGGATTAATTTCTGTGTAAAAATTTTATTATTTTGTCTGTCTGTATTTGAAATTTATTAAAATCGGATAATAATCATAAAAGTTATGAGGCTGATAAAGTTTTTCATGTCCAAGGTAGTCAACTTTGACACCCTGTAGCTCAACGTGAGTTTCAACAGGGTTGTCTAAATTTCAGCATTCTTAAAGCTCAGCTCCTCCTTTATGATTTTTACATACATCGTTTTGAAATCGAATCGCAATTTTCAAAGATACAGATTTATTACTATTTTTTTCCAATTGGAACCACTGAGTGAAAGCTATCGTACCCATCAGAGCACCAAGGTAAGGAATCTAAAAAATTAATTTTGCATATTGGGTAGTTGGGCATGGTAGGGACAATATTTACAGGCTTTTTACTTGGATGCAAGAAATATCTTGCTTTCAGATAATCTTCATATAATACAATCAATAGTTCACTATTGCTAATGCCTGTTTCACACTATCTCACAAGCCGTTTGACTTCTGTAGAAAATGCAATGAGTTTATGGAAAGTTTTAAAAAGTGCGAACAACACATTATATCAGCGTTGCATTTTGTGCATAAGCCGAAAGGCTGTATAATAGTCTAATAGATCTGTTTTAATTTTTCATTTATCCTTCATTATTAACTTAACATAAACTTAATCGATAAATTAATAAAGAATATAATTTCTTTTTATTTTCAGGTAAGAGTTTTCATCAAACTGTCTCTTCAATTTGTTCTAAGTAAGTTGATTAGCATATTTGTGGGGTAGTGCACTAAATATTGATTGAAATATGCATTACACACACTACCTCTAAATGAAATTGGAAAAAATTCATATTTCCCTTACTAGCACTAAAAAAATTTACTAATTTTTTTCGCTATCACTAAACACAGATAACGTGCAAAAATCCGTATTACCCATCATTAGTGCAAAATTTGAAAAAATACTAAAAACCCGCATTTAAACATATTCTCACAAAATTTTCAAAGATATTGTCTTAAATTTAGCACAAAATTTCTACGTTGCAATCAAGTTAGTGACGAACAAAAAGTTGCAATAAACTGAAGATTGTTTTTTAGGGTTCCTTATACCAAGAGTGTAAAGAAACAAACCCTATTGTTTTCACTACGCTGTCCGTCTGTCTGTCTGTCTGTCACAGGCCGTTTTATCGAGAACCGTTAAAGCTACGGACCTGAAATTCACAGAATATGTAAAACTTTGGCCGCTAGAAACAATAAATATATGACATTTAAACCTTAAAGGGTGTTCTGAAGCGAGCAACGAAACATGTTGAAATACTAATATAATATACAGGCACTTATATATAGACAGTTGAAATTTTCAAACTTGTGTATTTTATACAGTCTACATCCGTCAACACTAACATTTAAAACAATAAAAATTAAAGGGTATTCTTTTAGTTAATGTAATTTTGACTATGCAATTTACACAATTTGCTGTATCTTGGAAGCCATAAAAGGAAAAAACCTAAAATAAATTGTTAAAACTGAAGATATCGTTAAAAAACAAAAATCGGCAAAAAAACAAAAAAAAATATCGCCAAAAAACCGAAAAATCATAAAAACGAAAAATCGTCAAAAACCAAAAAAAAAAATGCAAAAAGCGCCAAAACTAAAAAATCGCTAAAAAACGAAAAAAAAAGTTAAAAATAAAATGAAACGAAAAAGCAAAACGAAAAAATTGCCAAAATGAAAAAAGGGCAAAAACGAAAAGGCATATACATATATGTGACCTTCTCCGAGAAAAGGGACCTAGTGTGTGAAAATGAAGTTTTGAGAAAAACGCATTTCATCTTATTCTACACCCTTTTAGGTACCAGAATCCACGCTTAAGTCCAAACCCGTTTTTTGACACACTAGGTCCCTTTTCTCGGAGAAGGTCACATAGGTATGTGTATTCGTACGGATCCCTTCGTTTACGAACCAAAGTCGCACTTTACTGATTACATTTTTCAAACTTAAATAATTCAATTTGAGTGCAAAATTTTTTAGCATCGCTATCACTAATATTTAGTAAGGCTGCTAAATTTTCAATTCACTACTAATAATCAACATAATTAGTGCGCTGTACAATTCAAATAGATAAATACAAGCTTTTCTTAGCAGCAAACAATTGTCGAAACCAGGTATGGAAATCATGGTACAATTATGCTCTTTTTTTCGTACATATTGGTAAATGCAATTGTACACGGGCTTCAACATATTCATGAGCTTGAAGAATAGTAAAATGAATTCCTAAGACAACTGTAAGAAATTTTCATTAAAATAATTTTACCGAAACGTGTTTAAACGTCATTAATCCGATGAAGAGTTATGTTGTTTGAGTTTTGATGCAGATTTTCAATAGATTAATGTCGGAATTCGCTGAATTTATGAAGAAAATTATTTCAGTGTAACAAAACTATGGCGGAAAAACTATCATATTTTTACTAAGTATTTTCTTTGAGTGTTTAGAAAATTTAACGAAGCTAATGAATTCCTTCGCAGCAAATATACATTTTTTTTATTATAATAATAGAATTTGATTTATGTACCTTAACACATGACAGTCATTTAAGAAAACTTAAGTGCAGCAGCAGCAGTATAATCGCAAGAGAAATAAAATTTAACTAACCACTAATAAATACAAAATTTGTTTTTAGCTTAAATTCTTTAAATAAAGAAACCAAAATATACTCGTAGTTTATTAGTAGTATTTAAGAATTAAAATGAAATTCTTTAAAATAATTCCATACAGTCTTTCATAATTGATTCCTGTTGTATCCCACAAATGCCTTTTGAAAACAGAATCTCCTTTTTTCCATTGTTCTTTTTCCTTAATATCGTATTGAATTACACACAGGAGAGTATGTTTACACACAAGCGTACACCTCCTCTTGCATCTATTCAGCTCTAAATGCACTGTGTTCCAGATTTTGTACTCGTGTTCTATCTAAAATGCCTTTATCTGGACATATTTTTGCTTTAGGGCATATTTCTTTTTTCTTCCTTTTTTTTGTTTATTGCCTGATTGAGGTTCATTTTCTTCCTTTCATTCCTCTCGTTAAACTTCCTGTAAAAAAGACCGAATTAAGAAGAAAATAACAAGACTATAAAAAGCAATTGGCATACTTTTGCAAAAAGCAGATATTTTGCTGGACTCAATAGAATTTTTTTTTAATGCTAGCTGTTCCTGTTCAATTTTATTTAACAGTGAAGGCACAAATCATTGAAAGGAGCACCTTGTAGCTGGCTAAGTAGAGGGAGCGAGAAAGAGTTTTAACAAAACAATTTTAGTTGGAAACATATACACGTATGCATCGTTGATGAATATAATGATTGAGAGAATATTAAACATCAACAATTTAACCACATCGTCTTGGTAACAAATATAAATTGAATTAAATTGAATAAAAGGCGAAAAGAAAATATTCAATAATATGGTATACAAGTATTCATCAGATGCCAGACGTATTATTTAAAGTAGGAATGTAACGATACGCCGTTTTGCCGATCCGATACCGATACTCAAAAATAAATATCGCCGATACCGATTCCGATACGAATATTGAAATTGAGTTCAAGTCTAGATTAACAAAACTCAAGCAGGGCAATCTTTTTATTATACAAAATTACAGTGCTCGACATCATTAATATTTAAAATTGAATTAATCCTACACACCCTTTTATAAAATGGTATCCAACCAGAAATTTTCTATAATGTGAAGTTTGCTCTATTAAGAAGCAACTTGAGAAAAACTTATTAAATTTTATTTTAAAATATACAAAAAAAGTTATTTCCTTAAAAAGCTCTTTTAAGAAAAAGTACCTTTTAAGAAAAAGTACCTTTTAAGAAAAAGTACCTTTTAAGAAAAAGTACCTTTTAAGAAAAAGTACCTTTTAAGAAAAAGTACATTTTAAGAAAAAGTACCTTTTAAGAAAAAGTACCTTTTAAGAAAAAGTACCTTTTAAGAAAAAGTACCTTTTAAGAAAAAGTACCTTTTAAGAAAAAGTACCTTTTAAGAAAAAGTACCTTTTAAGAAAAAGTACCTTTTAAGAAAAAGTACCTTTTAAGAAAAAGTACCTTTTAAGAAAAAGTACCTTTTAAGAAAAAGTACCTTTTAAGAAAAAGTACCTTTTAAGAAAAAGTACCTTTTAAGAAAAAGTACCTTTTAAGAAAAAGTACCTTTTAAGAAAAAGTACCTTTTAAGAAAAAGTACAAGAAAAAGTACCTTTTAAGAAAAAGTACCTTTTAAGAAAAAGTACCTTTTAAGAAAAAGTACCTTTTAAGAAAAAGTACCTTTTAAGAAAAAGTACCTTTTAAGAAAAAGTACCTTTTAAGAAAAAGTACCTTTTAAGAAAAAGTACCTTTTAAGAAAATGTACCTTTTAAGAAAAATCACCTTTTAAGAAAAAGCTCCTTTTAAGAAAAAGTACCTTTTAAGAAAAAGTACCTTTTAAGAAAAAGTACCTTTTAAGAAAAAGTACCTTTTAAGAAAAAGTGCCTTTTAAGAAAAAGTACCTTTTAAGAAAAAGTACCTTTTAAGAAAAAGTACCTTTTAAGAAAAAGTACTGTTTAAGAAAAAGTATATTTTAAGAAACAGTACCTTTTAAGAAAAAGTCCCTTTTAAGAAAAAGTACCTTTTAAGAAAAAGTACCTTTTAAGAAAAAGTACCTTTTAAGAAAAAGTACCTTTTAAGAAAAAGTACTGTTTAAGAAAAAGTATCTTTTAAGAAAAAGTACCTTTTAAGAAAAAGTACCTTTTAAGAAAAGGTACCTTTTAAGAAAAAATAATGTAATATCCTTTAAAAAATAACTTTTACTGGTATTTTCCTGTTGCATAGTGTAATTTAATACACAATACTTTCTCGTCCTTTTCGCGGCTGATTTCAATTGAAACATTTAAATTGTTTTTAAATTTTTAAAACCGCTCAAAGATTGGTATTTCTAAGCTCATATTCATATAAAGCTTATCTGGTGAGCCGAAAAATCAAGGCAACCACACATAGGCACACACACACACACACACACACGCCATTTTTGACTGAATTTGAATTTTATGTTTATTTGATGCAGTACGCAGATAAATATGTTTTCACACATGAGATGATCTGCCATAAGCCACAATCGTTTCCAAAATTTCTTACATTTCAATTTTTTATCCATATAAAATTTATAAATACCAGTTTATTTTTAAAAGAAATATGAGTTTTTTTTAATTTCCTTAAAGCTTTAAAATAGAATTAAATGCACGAGTATGTGCAGACAAACTTAACAAAAAAAAACGTGGTTTATTCTCAGGCACACATCTGAAAAAAAGGAATACAACAAACTTAAGTATACATTTTTTTCCTTTTGAAAGTGTTTATAAGTCTTTAAATCCTTAGGCGTACTAAATAAAAGAATAGGAAAAACCAGCACCAAACAATGACTCAGAAATATATTTTTCATATTTTATGCAAAAATGCTGGCAATAGGATACGAGTAGCGCGCTGGCTGTTAACCAACCGAAAAAGAATTTTGCATGCAAAAATTCTACAACATCACGTTTTCCTTCACTCCAAATTGTCTGCCAAGACGCACCAACCAAATTCAACTTAAAAGACACTTTTTTTATATTTCTTTTCTGTGATGATGGTACATACAAAAAAGGAGTTGTAGCAATATTTAAATAATATAAAGTTTTATATTCTTATTAACGAAACCTTGAAATGTGCTGCTCCTTCATTATACTCTTTTTTTTTGCCAAATGAAGATAATTTTTGTATCAGAGTTTGCAAGGGACTGTTCAGAAAGTTTTTGAATTTATGTTCTTAAACTGCAATTAATGAAATGTTTAAAGAAGATTTATGGTGTGTAAATATTATAAGTATGTCTGATTCTCATTCTAAACGTACATTTTGTATTCTTTCTTTTTGTTTACCAATGTAACTAATACATATGCATATGAGAAGATAGGATTTTTATTATAGTTTTCGCCTCATTTAATGGTTCCTGAAATAAAAATATACTTTTCGATTTTTTAGCATTTTTGTATTTTGAGCCCCAGTGAAATTCCTTTTAAAAAATTACCTATTAAAAAAGTACCTTTAAAAAATTACCTATTAAAAAAGTACCTTTAAAAAAAGTGCATTAAAAAAAAAACCTTTGACAAAAAGTGCATTAAAAAAAAAACCTTTTACAAAAAGTGCCTTTTAAAAAAAGTACCTTTTGAAAAAAGAACCTTTTAAGAAATGTACCTTTTGAAAAAATAACCCTTTAAAAAAAGTACCTTTTAAAAAAAGTACATTTTGAGAAAATACCTTTTAAAAAAAGTACATTTTAAAAAAAGTACCTTTTAAAAAAAAGACGTTTCAAAAAAGTGTCTTTTAAAAAATGTACCCTTTAATTTTTACGTTTCAAGAAAGTACCTTTTAAAAAAAGTGCTTTTAAAAAAAGTACCCTTTAAAAAAGTACGTTTCCAAAAAGTATCTTTTAAACGTACCTTTTAGAAAAGTAGTTTAAAAAAAATTAGTTTAAAAAAAAGTACTTTTAAAAAAAGTACTTTTAAAAAAAGTACTTTTAAAAAAAGTACTTTTAAAAAAAATACATTTAAAAGAAGTACTTTTAAAAAAAGTACTTTTCAAAATAATACATTTAAAAGAAGTACTTTAAAAAAAGTACTTTTAAAAAAAGTACTTTTAAAAAAGTATGTACTTTTAAAAAAAAGTACTTTTAAAAAAAGTACTTTTAAAAAAGTACTTTAAAAAAAGTACCTTTTAAAAAAAGTACCTCTTTTTAAAAAAGTACCTTTAAAAAAATTCATTTTAAAAAAAGTACCTTTAAAAAAAAGTAACTTGTAAAAAATACCTTCTAAAAAAGTACATTTTAAAATAGTACCTTTTCAAAAAAGAACTTTTTAAAACTTTAACTTTTAAAACAAGCAACTTTTAAAGAAGTACATTCCTTAAAAAAAGGGTATTTTTAAGAAATGTAGTTCTCAAAAAGAGTACATACTAAATCGCCCATTTGAAAAAAAGTACAAATCTGTAAAAAAAAAGCTACACATCTTTTGAAAGAAGTGAGCTTACAAAAAATCCCCTTCTAAAAAGTTAGCTTACTAAAAATGTAACTTTTAAAAATGCAAAACACGTAAAAATTATCTTTTTAAGAATTCTTTTATTGAATACAGCTTTTAAAAGTTGTTAAACTTTGTAGAAGCTTTGTGACAAGAAAAGTAAATTGATTAAAAGAAAATTAAAAACAACTTTCGTGCAAAAAAATAACATTGTAGACCAATTTGAAAAGCAAAATTTTAGCTTTTAATGTTTAGACAGCGACTTGACACGACTCGTCATTAACGCACGACGGTGAAAAAAACAAAACAATTTCGATCTTCAAGGATTTAACTTTATGTATATATATATGGAGTTTTCTTTCGAAATGAAAAAGGAAATCTTAACAAAAAACTTTTGTGTACTTGTTTTAATGTTACAGCGTGGCTGCCTGTATGTCCTTCAGTCTGTCTGGAGTATGAAATATAATAATGGGTGTTTTGATTAAGGAGGACGCCATTTTCCTTCGTTAAGTCGTAGTATGCGCCATTATCCTGAATGTTTTACAATACACCAGAGACTTGTAAATTTCGTATTTGTGGAAATAACGCAAAAAAACTTTAATGTTGATGTTTTTCCTTTCTTGGGAAAAACAAGCAACATGTTTTTTTTTTGCTCTGTGAAAAATTTATGCGAAGTTTTCTTGTTTTTCTGGTGGTAGTGGGGTGAGTGAGGGGGGGGGGGAATTTTTTTACATTAGTTGTTTGTTTTTATTGTGTTTCGTGTTGTTTTTAGGTTGTTTTTTTTTTTGTTTTCAAGGAATACTTGTAAAAGACATTGAAAGGATTTGACACGCAAAATTAAAATTCATGAAGTAGATCTTGAGCTGTGCAAAGAAAAAGCTTTCAATGTCTGTCTGCACATTCAAAATTACTTAGAAACAGAGCAGACTTCAAGTTATTTGTTTTTATTTCATTTTATTTCAAAACTGTCTTAATCATTTTTATCTTTAGATTTTGCTTAAAAGTTTAACAACAGTTGGGAATTTTACAAAGTAAAAATTAATCATTTATTATTTGAAAGACAATACAACGTTGTAAATAATACTTTGCATAACATACCAGCAAACATTTTGATGGTTAAGTAATGAGCGCTAATAAGCATACACACAGAAAAAGTTCATGATAAAATCTTCGAAAACAAAGTTAATTTTACATTTTTCGGTAGTGACTTTGCTTCGTAGGTTTTTGATGTTAATTCAACATGATTTTACAATAACTTTCAAAGAACATGTTTCCTTCTGATTTAATATTCCAGTACAGTTAAATCAAAATGAAGTTGATACTGAAATTATACGAACAATAATGTGGAAGGAATCAAAGTTATTTCAATTTTAAGTAACGTGAAGAATCATGTTAAATCAAAGTTATTTCAAGTTGAGACAACATGAATTTAATGTAGCAATTTTATTAGTTATTTTACTTAATTACCTGATAAGGAAGGAGAGCGCCGCCAAATTAAATAAGGAATTTTTTTTGCTCCTTTTTTACTTTTTTGAAAAAGGACATTTTCGAGGTAGGCGTATACTTGCTCGGAGTTGAACGAAATTTGTATAAATCGTTAAACATATTGTAACTAATGTCTCCGTTATGGCAATTATTAGTTTAAGGATATATGGGAAGGACACGAATCCTTAGAGTTTAAATTACCAAATTTTTCGTCTGATTACATTTTATCAATTAAAATATGTGTGCCAAATTTAATTACTTTATGATAACTCTTTCTATTTTTGGCCACTCGTTATATAAAATCACAACATTGTGCGCCGCACAATGGCATCATTCATACAATTTGGCGGCAAAAAATAGAAGGAGTTATCGTAGAGCGATAAGATTTGGCACATTTGTTTATATTGGCTAGGCTTATAAAAACTCACAATATGGTTGATATCGGTGAAAAAAATATACATCCTGTTTTTCATGTAAGAGTACTTAGTACTAATATAAAACAATCAAGAAGGCAAATGTTTATCATTTAATAGAAAGCCATTTATATTAGAAATAAAATAACACAAAAATCATTAAAATTGATTAATAAATATCGATTTTATTTGCAATTATGTGCGTGATAAAAATTGATTTTACTATAATATATGATTTTATGGATTCAATATTAAACAAGGTTTGTTTTAGCAGCGAAAAATGTTAAATCAACGTGCTGTGCTCTAACGTTAGATTATTAATTTTTCATATAAGTTATGAGTTTAGTCCAAAGGATTTTAATTAACTTGGCTTGAGTTCGGTTTTAATTTAATTTTTCAATTAAATTATATTTTTATTTAGAGATAAATGTAAATCATATAAACAAAGAAAATTGTTGACTGCACGGAGCGTTGAACTGACGGTTTGATAGCTCCCGCTAGTCTCTTCAGCGTTCTTTTAATTAACTAATTATTAATTCTTCGTTTAAAATTAATAAAAAAAAAAACAATGGTAATTTTAAATAAAGTCTGTATTTTTGCAAAAATTTAATAAGAGTTCCAATCCACAATGCGACATGTTGATTTTACATTGATATTTCTTTCCGTGTGTACTTTTACTTTTTTTATTTAACATTTTAACAAATTATTAAACAGTATTTACCACCTTATGTTACAAATAACATCTTAAAATGTTTAATATTTAGAAGTCATTGAATACACAAAACATAATAAAAATTAAATGTCTCTGCCCAGTATTGAACTCTTGCTATTCTAAGTTATTGCAGAATTTCAGTTATTGCTGTGTTTTATGTCAAGTGTTTCTACTCACTGCACGTGCCGTTTGATAATTTCTAGACATAACCAAATTTTTGCTGGGATATTTTTGTTTTACTCATAAAATCTTTTCCTGTTTTTTTTCATTTAATTATTATTTTGTTCTTATTAATAATAAATTTTACATCTTCTAGCTGTCACGTGCCGTCGTATCATTCATATGAGATGCACAAATTGTTGTTAAATCTTCCTTCCATACGTGTTTGAAATATAAAAGGTTTTAAAAAATTATGTATAAATTTAATGCTCGTGATATAATATTCGTATTAAATTGAAATTGTAATATTTTTGTCTCTATAGAAAAAGGCAAAGTACTTTAAGTTGTGTGGCTTATAACATTTTAAATTTGAAAACACATCTTGTATCGTTCTGTGAACTAGATGTTTCTATTTATTATTTTCGAATATAGGCTTATTTCCTTGAATAACAAAATATACAACTTAAATATTAATATTAAAAATATGTGGAATCTTCCCCTTAGATCTTTAAAATTCTTCAAAATAATCTTCCGCTAATGGAAACAAATTTATTTTATTTATTAAATTCAACTGTTTGTTGAAAGAAAAAAAAAGAGAACATTTTAAAATTATCTTCATGTCACCCAAAAAGGGGGAGACAGGCATATTTATTGTTGAATGTATGATAGAAGTGTGTTGGGCAGCGAGGGGGAAGGGGGAATAAAAAAAAGCATGCCATGATAAATATGAACCATATGCTTTGTATCTCACAAGAGTTTGCAGCACATGAAAAAATAATAATTCAATGCACAAAGTGCTAATCAGGTTCAAGTTCGTTTTTTTTTTAATTCTCTATTAGGAATTAGAATGTCTCAAATTAATGTGATCACTTGTAAAGAGACCAAGAAAACTAAAATTACGCACTTCATCAAAAGCACTCACTCATTGGGTACACTTTAAAATACTTTTGTTGAAAATTAGGTCGATAATAGTCGGCAACACTTTACAGATTATTATCGACCTAAAATTACACACGCATTATTTTTTGAACAAAATGTTTTTACTAAAAAAAAGTGATTGGCTGCGTGCAGGTTTGAACCGCGACCACCTGACTGATAGTCTGACCTATCTACCATTCAGCCATAGCCGTATTATACTTCATGTTAAATTTTTTCCACCTGGACTAAATATGTTTAATTTGAATGGTTTTTTCTTTAATAATATAACTACAAAATCGATGTAATTTTAGACAATGAGAAATTTTCAACACAAATTTAGACAATATATGATCGTAAATTTGAAGTAATGTTTTAGAGTGTAGATTAAGCTTCATATCATATCGTCTACAGAATATTATTTGATTCTGCAGAAATAGAATACGAGAGCTAATATTATCAAAATAAAATATGGAGATAAATAACTACAATCACACAATACTTCTTCTAGTTTAGTTAGCCAGTACAAGGACATGCTATCCAGTTTAGGTGGTCAGGCAGACGTCACCCTCGTCTGGGTTGCTGCACATAATAACTTTCTTGGCAATGAACAGGCGGATGAGCAGGCCAGGGCCAGCTCTGCTATGGACGCCTCTACTGCTGAATCGGTAGCAATGCCGTTTGGCACTATTAGAAACCATATTTTCAAACATTATCGGCAGAAAGCTGAAGACAGGTGGCGCAAGTTGAGCACGTGTAAGGTGTCTAGGAAGATATGGCCTTGCTACAACGATAAGCGCACAACACAACTAACTAACAGAAACCGTAGGGATATCTCGAGGCTCGTCGCAGTACTGACGGGGCACTGGGCGATCAGCAGACACACTTACAGGATAGGCAGCCGGGATCAATATAAAGTAGAAACACAAATTCTTGGGCAGCAATATACTAGACGATCTATCAGAGCTAGCAGAAATTGGTCTAGGTAACATGATTAGGTATTTCAATACGACGGGTTGGATCTACAACCTATAACCGGACTCGAGATCTGGGTTCGAACCGACATGGGTTGACACTGACGAGTGGAGTGCTCTGTCAAAACGGAATCTTATTGATTCTACTTCATTGCTTGCGTGCAGTAGGCAGCCATGTATACCAACCAACCAATAACTAGAATCAATTTACACTGGACAACAAAACAAAATTTTCGAAAATGACAGGCTTGTAGTAGAGGGATCCAAAAACAAATATATATACGACGAACATTGTTCGTGCATCGCTGTTTTGAAAGTTAAATCGGGGGTTTTTTTTAATTGATGTTAAAGTTCCCCTCCTTTTGTACATTGTTATAGTAAATCGGCATAGGAAATTTGGTAATTCTTACGTTTGAGGTATAAGATGTGTTCAGCACTTTTATTTAAAACAGCACAAAGAAAATTTTTTTTGAACATTTTAACCCTCTTGCTCTTCGTGGTATGGGTATTTTGGTCCGAGTAAGTAAAAAATTAACTCTTAAACACATTTTATACTTTGAATGATTTCTAGCGTTCAAGCTGAGCTTAAAGCTTTACTGCCCCAAAGCTTTAAACTCAATACAATAGCCGTTTGAGAGGACTTTTTAGTCCCTTTTTAAAAAAGGGTGCTGTTGGCTGAATGTTTAGTGCGATTGACTACAAACCCTGAGGTCTTGAGTTCAAGACTAGGTTTAGGCAAGCCAACAGCATCGTGAAATTTTTCTGATGTGCACTGGTGTGTTATTGGGTTGGTTGTTGTGGGACTGGTAAAGTGATGAAGGCATAGCACTGATCACTTGGGCAGTACCGGCAGCGATTAATACTAACATATCCTAATGCACTTCACAGCAGCCTTCTTCGTCGGTATCGTAGCACTTCTGATTTTAAATGTTTATTCATATATTTTCAATTGCAATTTCAGCTAATTTTACGTACAGAATATTTCGAGTATTTGTGTGTGTGTGTGTGTGTTATTTATATGCATGTACTTGTTTACATAATCAACGGACAATATTGAAAACAACCGAAAATCCGTATTAATGTGTACTTAGTTTTTTTTTATTGAATGTTAGAATCAGTTAAAAGTAATATTGGTTCGAATTTTAAATGTTTATTAACTTAAAAATTATTGCACGGAATACTTCTTCCGTTACTGTCATAATATTGTTCCAAATGATTTTTCCAAGTCAAGTTTTATCAATCGTAGACATTTAAACCAAATTATTTTTCTGAAAGATTGTTTTACCACCATTAACACAAAAGCTCAGTTATGTTGGCTTTAACTTTAAGTTTATTAACTTTCAGCTTGCCTAAACTTGAATTTTAACTGAAAGTTAACAATTTTCGTAAACAATGAAAAAAATTTTGTTAACTTGTGTCATCTACTTTTTTGATTGCCTGAAATAAACTATTTTTGGGAAATGAAAAAATTTTAGCAATGTATATAAATAATATCATGGTTCAACAGCATCTGAGTACGACCGCTGCACAAGGAAGTGCTGCATTCGCCTAAGAAGCTTTGTTATTATTCTTGAAAATTTATGTTAAATATTTTAAGAATAACAAAAAATTCATTTATTTTCAAATGTCAATAATTTCTTCAGTTAAGAACTTAAACTCAAAAAATGTTCCAGTTAAATTTAATTGAAATTGAATGGGTTAAGCTGCTTTGTGTTAATGAAATTTTATTTATCAAGAATTAAATTTTGAGTTTAGTGGTAACTGCAGGTTAAGATTTTTATTGTTAACGGCATTTAGAAGATCTTCTTAAACTGTTGAAATAACTTATATAATGATGTAACAAACTTGTTAACTTACTTGATTGAAATTACTTGATTTATGAAAAAACTTTATTAATCGGTTAACCGATTAATACCGAAATTAACCGATTAAGCCAAAGCCTCGATTAATTAAATGAATACCCTAACATTTAAAGTATATTTGAGACTATTGTGGCTGATGTAGTTAGCGCGTTGACTACCAAGCAATTGATGATATATGAGGCCGAGTTCAAATCTTGACTGTGGCAGCCAACTACAACACAAAATTTTCTGATGCCTATGCTAATACACTTCACGGCGAAGTAAAATAATTAATAAAATTGCTACATCAAATTCATGTTGTTTTAACTTGAAATAACTTTGATTCAACATGATTCTTGATGTGGTTTCAGTATCAAATTCACGTTGTTTCAACATAAAATAACTTTATTTAACATGATTCTTCATATTATTTCAGTATCAACTTCATTTTGATTTAACGATACTGAAATATTAAATCAACTTGAAATATAGTTATTTCAGAGGGAAACATTTTTTTAAGCTTATTAACAAAACATGTTGAATTAACATGAAACACATATGAAGCAAAATCACTACCGAATAATATAAATTTAACCTTGTTTTCAACGATTTTAGCATGAAATTGTTCTGCGTGTTTAACAATGTACAAAAAGGGGAACTTTAACTCCCCTTAAAAAGAATCCCAGGTGCTAATTTTAAAGCGCCGATACACGCATTTTTTTTTTTTTTGTGACCTCTATTAGAATCAGTAGTCACACGGAAAATATTTAATTTCTCTGAAAACTGGAAACTTTAAAATTTGAATATTTTGCATGCAAAAGTAAATTAAGTTCATATTACAATTTAAAATGAATATGTATGTAGAAAAACAAACACAATTGTAATAGTATTTCCCCAATTACAAAAGAAAAGAAAGCCAAACAATTCATCATTAAATAGTTAAACTACATACCTACTAACACATACAGTGACACATAAAAGTCTATATACCTTTGGCAAAAACGAGTTTTTTTTTTAATCTGAAGCTTTGTCCTATCAAAGATTATGTGGTATAAATCATTCTAAAATAGATTTCTTATTATTTCTATCATATGTTGTGGAAGAATTTATGCCATATAGTTTTTGTTAAGACAAAACTTCAGATTTTATAAAAAAAAGAATCACGTTTTTGCAAAACGAATGTAACTTTACTGTGCCACACTGTATGTATGTACATTCAGTCATTTAGCTGAATACATACTCGTATTTGTCTTAAATATTCTCTCGTTGTTGGAAATTTCACCAAAATGACAACAAAAACCTTTTCTGACAATTACAATAATTATAAAACATAAAATTTATTGTCAGATAAATTAAATTGCATGAAATCTGTTACAATTTAACCAACAACATTCAAAGGCAGCAAAAACTTTTAAGATGTCGGTATGTGTTTGTGTTAATGCGGCTACATTCGTTCTCGAACAACTGTCATATGATGAAAGATAGAAGAAGAAAAGGAGATTGAATAAAGCCACAATATTATCATTATATCCTGCAGGAGGACTGTGTTTACGCACATACTCCAATTACTATTGTGTTGATTTCCCTGTACAAGTGTGGGTCTGTCTGTATGTGTAAATCTTTCTCTTTATGTGTAAATATAATTATTAATTTGTATTCGGAACAAAAGCATACATATCTCCACGTACATATTTGTATTTACTCAGTACATGTATAGGACATAAATGGAATGAAGCTTAGAAAAGGGATATAATTAATAAAAGTCTTAGAGTAAATTTTGACCAAGACACTAGTTCGATAGTAGAATCAAATGTATAAAAGAAGTTAATAAGATAAAACCATTAAAACTCAATTGGATCTTATATGCTATATGAATATATATAGATGTAACTACATATAGACATTGACACAGTCATTGATATATTGGCTGATTCTCATTCTAAACGTAAATTTTTTATTTATTTTTTTTTGTTTACCAGTGTAACTAATATATATATATATATATATATATATATATATATATATATATATATATATATATATATATATATATATATATATATATATATATATATATATATATATATATATATATATATATATGTATATATATATATATATATATATATATATATATATATATATATATATATATATATATATATATATATATATATATATATATATATATATATATATATATATATATATATATATATATATATATATATATGTATATATATGAGTAGATAGAATTTTTATTATAGTTGTCGCCTCATTCAATGGTTCCTGAAATAAAATTATATAATTCGATTTTTTAATATTTTTGTGTATTGAGCGTTACATTTGTTTTCGCGGTTGTTCCAGGAATGATTTTTTCGAAAGAAAAAAATTCATCATAAAACTGAGTATAAGGCTTGAAATCACTATACATATACTCTCTATTTGAAAAGCTACTTATGAGTAAGCTAACACCCAACATAGCACGATTGAACAAACACATAGACTCGTGAATGTGGCAAACCTTCGAGGAAAAAAAATATTGTTCTGCGCTCTTCATCGATGTTCTTCAGGCATTTGATAAAGTATGGCACGAAAGTTTAATACGTAAACTAAAGCAAAACCTACCCGAAAACACTCTTAAGCTTTTAGAAAGCTACTTAATTGAGCGAAAATTTGTTGTTAAGGAAGGCAATTTTTTAAGCCCTCCGCAACCGATTGAAGCCAGAGTTACTCAAGTCAGCATCCTCGGTCCTGTATTATAGCTGACATATAACTCCGACTTGCCGGTAAGCAGTAACACACATATCAACGTTCTCTGATGATACAGATTTTCTAAGTGTTCACAAAAGTCATCAAGAAGCTTCCCGCAAACTGCAAGACTATATACCTCAGTGGGACAAATTGCTAAAACAATGGTGGATAAAAATTAATGAACAAAAATGTCTACATATTACTTTTACATTGTGCAGAGAAACGTGCCCGCCTATACAAGTCAATGACCAAACTATACCTCAACACACTGAAGTAAAATATCTCGGTGTTCCACATAAATGCAAAGGTGACCCAAATGTAATTAAAAGCGGCTCAAAGGAATTGGCTCATTGGAAGGAACTCTGCACTAAGCCTGGACTGTAAACTTCTTCTATACAACTCCATTCTAAAACCAATATGGTCCTACGGTATCCACTTATGGGGCACTGCCTCGGCATCCAATTCAGAGAAAATTCAAGGGCGACAAAATAAAATACTCCGTACGATTGCAGCAGCCCATGGTATGTTAGAAACAAGCGAATTCATAAAGATTTTGATGTGCCGTTGGTTAAGACTGTGATTTCTAAACATGTGACAAGATACATAAGAAAATCTTGAGTTGCACCCAAATCCCCTAGCCCGAAACATCATTAGCTTTAGAGGCCACACTCGGCTGAGAAGGAGGGACACTCTTACTCTCAGCCGAACACGAGAGACGTAAGACAACCAAAGAACCAACCCCTGAAACAAATGTTTTTGTCTGGCATTGGCTGGACTTAAATATTAAAGTGTTCGAGTTAAGATTTGATTACTTATTGTTAGTTCAATTTTATTGAAGATACAATAAATAAATATAACCGCAAAAAAGTCTTGGGAAGTAGTTGTCGAATTTTATTACAAGAAACACTGAAAAACTTGAAGTAAAAACAACTTGAGAAAGAAGCAAACTAGAAATTTAAAAAAAAATTTTTACTAATGTTTATAAAGAATTCCACTATATTGATAACAAAAATTATGAAAAAATTATACATTTTTTTTTGTGATTTTAATAGCAATATGTGAGTGAGTAAAACATTTTATCAAAAACTTTTAATTTTTTCAACAAAATTTATTCCAAATTTAAATAAGTTGTTTATTAAAACTTGGGAGAATTTTGATAAAAAAATTGTATTTAAAATATACTTTGAAAAAATATATATAAATATAAAAAAACAATTTGATATGGCACTCTATGTGCACTCTACAGCTGAGCCATATGCTAGCAATTTTTTTAATAAGATAAAACTTGTTTTAAAGTACTTACCCCTGGAAAGCATGTCAATGTATGCATCGAATTAAGTGCATGTGTATTTTATTTAACGGCTATGTTTAATATATGTTTGCAATTTTCAATAACTTTTTTATCAAACACTTTATTGCATGATTTTGAAAATGCTTGGTATTGATAAATGTTGTATTAAGTTAATGACAAATGTTATTGAAGTTACTTTTTTTTCAACAACATTATTTTATTGAACAAAATTCTTATTTATTTTTTTCCCTGTGTACTTTTAACGGACACGAAAAAAGCATTTGAAATGAGAATGAGCCATATACTTATGAATATAGCCCTCTCATATAGGTTCTTATATACATATGTATGTAGTCTTAAATCCGAACTGATGTAACTACAGCTTTATTTGATTAGACAGCGGCCTCAGAAAAAGCCTGATTACGAGGAAAAGCTGCTTGAATTTTACGAAGTGATACAGTAAAATTTTTACAATTAAGATTCGTTGTTCAAGAGTGTAGAGTTGCATGGTTAAAATTTCCAAGTTTTCACTAAATAAATGCCAAAGGATGACAGCACGATTCCTGATATTTCATCATTTGACAGCGTATTCGCTTCCTAACCTAAAATTTGCCCACCTTTAACTATACATCATTCTTTCCCTCTTCTATTGAGCCTTGTTCGAATTGTCATCGTTGTTAAATATTCGTAATTTAGTACTATTAAATGAACGAATGAAAACTAAAAAATCCGTCGTCCTTGCCTTAACTGGCAGTAACACAACCTAAAAGTCTCTATGCTTTCCTTTAGAATATATTTTTTCCCACACAAACTGTAAAAGTTTTATCTATCTTTTGTGTAAATCTCAAAACTAATTTGTGCTCTAATTAATCTTCTATACTAAAAATATGAAAACAACAAAATGTAAAACTTTTTCCCAACTAACATATTATTTAAATGAAGACAAATTGTGAATTGTGAGTGAACATTAAAATGCGTTCGTTCACATCATGGCATACAAACGCCACCAGACTATACAACGCAACATACTCGAATATGAAACAACATAATTTGCTCATCAACAGTTGCTCGCTCTAATGTTGTATTTTGTTACTCCTATTGAGATTTATGTTTGCAATGTTTGTAGTAAAACAACAGAAGAATCTCGAGTATGATGTAGAACAATTTGCAAATTTTATTAAACTTGAATATAATACAAGCAGTGTACAAGTATCATGATTCTACTGTAAAAATATTTATGTATGTAAATGAAATGGATGGCATGAAGGAAGGCAGGCACTTGCTAGTACACACATACTTAAACTACAGACTCCTGCAGGAGGATCCTGCTAGTTTGTTAGTTAGTGCATAAATAAATATGTATGCATATATTGTTAATATGCCATGTGCCATGTTTATTTAGCTACTTCTGCTGCTCATTAGTCTTCCATTAGCTTTTGTATGTAATAGCTGTGCTGTGGCAGCATTTAATTCATGTTTTAAATTTATTACAATTTTAAACTCCTTTTGTTTTTATGTTAAACATATTTATGTTATTAATGTTTGTTGAAAATCTTTCCGTTTGTTTAAACTGTCGTTAGCACAAATCCCTGATCAAATTTCTCATATAAAATATTTAGGGAATTCACAATGTGTATCTTAAAATTTGGAAATAGCAATATCGTTACACCTTAAAATTTAATTGTGAGCAACGATACAAAGCACAGCATATTAGAATAATAAAAGTAACGACGAAGTTTTCCGAATATTTCTCACTATTTACATGTATAGAACACGAACTCAAAATACACAACAAACAAGACAACAACACAAGCACGATAGTGCTTGGTACCTATCAACATGCCAAACAAACACCAATACACTTAACCACACACAAATTCTTTATTTAAAATATTGCCGCATTGAAAAAAAAACATACTTCATGGACGTTTAAAATTGTTATCTGGTAGTAAATTTCATTTACATGCAAAACAAAAACAACAAATTTGCCAACCCTCAATAAAAGACTAAAATTGAAACGTCGCAATATTAAGACACATTTATTTTTAAGTTGGTTAAAATATTAAATGCTGCAATTAATTAAATAAACATAAACATATTTATGAAAGAGCTAAAAGGTTGGAAGGAGTCGTTAGTCTTGTTGAATTATTTTGATTAGGGAGGTAAAGATACGCCTTTTTGCCGATACGATTTAACTCCTCCTAAAATAAATTCCAGATGTAAATTTTCAAAACGCTGATATACGTTTGTATTTTTTTATGGCCGCTACCAGAAGCAGTTGTTCGAACCTTGTTATTAAAAAAAATTATTTTGTTTTACAGTGCACAGAGGGGGCAGAATCAAAATATTTGGAACCTAAATCAGATATTTCTAAATGGATTTTTCTATAAAAATAAAATTTTACAGGGACATTTACGTTTTAAATATGAGCTCTCTTGCTTGCTCAGGAGCGGAGCTTTGAAGTCTCAAAGTAGGGCACTTCGGCCATGTAAAATTTTTTACAGCTTGCCATTTTTTTTTATTTTTATTTCTCATCTGATTTTAAAACTTTTTTGCTGCATTAAATCCCTTAATAAGATCTAAAAGAAACATGTTTGTTTGTATACTTATATCTTATAGTTAGTGAGTTATACTCAATTGAAAATTTTAAATTTTTCAAAACTTTAGTCCAATATTTTCCAGATATCGGCTTTATAAAATTTATAAAATTTTTTTTCCTCCTTAGATAAAGAACAAAATTTCAAAAAGTTTAACAAAAATTTTTTGAAATTATGCCGCCTGAGTTGAAAAATATTAAATTTTTAGATTGAAATTTGAAAAAATTTTTAAATTTCGAAAATGTTTGTTAAAAACAAACCATCACTCTTTTACATATCCATATATAAAAAATTCTCTTGGAACATATAGCAAATGTATACTTATCTGAAAGGTATCTGTACAGACGTGAATCGAAGGCAAACAAATAACTGAATTTCCTAATATAGTTGGACCGGGGCACTTCCTAATACGACCCATTTTAGATCAAAGTTTTTAATTTAGTCCACATGATATATATTTTTAAGACTTTGTCCTTGTTTCAAGAAAGAAAGAATTCCTTCGTCATTGATAAGCATAAAATTTTTGTCAATACAAAATAAAAATGTGAGCGGTTCAAACTTATACGGAAATTTCATGAAAATTCATTAAAATTGAACTCACACCATTTCTCCTAATCCGTCTACGAGAAAATTATTGCTTGATTCGAAAAGTACATGCAAGATGAATTTAGTAATGAGCAGGGCTCGGACTTTCATGCAACTAAAAATTGTTTTTAAGCGCTTAACAAATGCACCTAAAAATTAAAAATATGCGAACAAAGTATCAAAACTAAAATAATATAAAAATATTTATTTCAGTTTTTTATTATTAGAGAAAAAAACCATAAAACAAACACAATTGGGTCTATTATTTAATGCAAACGAACTTTGGTTGCGATGCCAGTCGGCAACTAAAAATTAAGGGTTGGCAAGGAGGCAACCAAATTAACAGCTGTCAGTTGCCACTTGCCATCAGTATTATCATTTTCAGCAACTGGCAACCCAACTGAGGCTCAGTTGCCATCCATAATATTAATATTTTTTCGAAAATTGAGAAATATGCATTAAAAAATTTGTATTACACCAAAAATATACATTTATTGCCAAAGTATGCAAAGATATGCACTTACCACCAAAATATGCAAAAATATGCGACTACAAATCGCTCAGCTCAGCTGAGTATAGTACTGTAACTTGCTTGTACTTAACGATAAGAATCGTCCTGGAAATTTTTCCAGAAAAATAAGAAACATTACGCCAAGTTCTTTATAAAATGATTTGGAGGCCTTAAAATAATATGTTTAACTAATTGCGATATAGTCGTCAATTAGTCTTTATAAAATCTCCTACTGTATAATAACTATAAACTCTATTTGATTTTATTCACTTAATTATTTTTTTATTTGTTTTAGAATTGCTTTTATATGAACTTTTATTTAAAAAGAATGCTTACATTAATAAAACAATCGACATTTTGTCAATTTTCATTTAATAAAAAAAAACGAACACACATACTGCTTAAGCATTTGTCGGCTTTTCTGCAGAAACACCCAGGGTCTTGGCAGGAATCGAACCTGCGAACCCCGGCAAATAGTCTAGTACACTATCCACTACACTACGGGGGTACCCCGTTAATTAAGAAAATTAACTTTTTCCGGGAATTCGCGGGAACGTGATTAGTTCATTCCCGTTTCCCGGGAAGTACAAAAGTCCGGGAAATCCCAAACCCTAGTTGCCACCCATAAACGGCGAATTAATATATTTTTTTTAAATTGAGAGATATGCATTAAACAATTTTTGATATCTTCAAAACTATGCATTTATTGCAAAAAAATATGCAAAGATATGCACTTACCACCAAAATATGCAACTAAAAATCTATGCCAAACTACTAAAAATTTTATGATTCGCATAGATAAAATTACCCAATACCTCTTTATGTATCACCACAAAAAACATGCATTTGCATGAAAGTACGAGCCTTGCTTATTATGTATTGCTATTTTTGGAGTTTTTATATCCCTCTCCCACCTCGTAACGCTTTTTACAAACTTTCAAGCCCGTGTGTTTTTTGAGCTGTTGCATTGTGTTATTAATTTTCCCTTTATTATTAATTTTGTTTGTTTCAAGTGTCTAAATATTACATTGCCTAATGCGTAACAAAACTCGTTATTTTCGGATTGAGGTGCGAATAACACAAAAAATGTTTTCCGGGTTCAACTGGCAATTTCATAAAATCTCAATAATCCTTTTTTGCGAGATTTTAGTAGAAATTAAAAACAAAATAAAAATGCTTAAACCTTAAAAAATCTCCTTATTTCAAATGTCAATTAACGAAAAACAACTAGAAACTTTAATACTTAATCTGACAGTTGTCAAAGTTTTATATTTCATTATGTACTAGTCCTTATGTATGTCACATTCCTCCTCTCTTTGGCTTAAGTAGAATATTAAATTAATTTCTTAAAATTGCTGTTTTTATGCAGTTCTAAGTTTAAACCTTTATCACGTCTAATGACAACGACGATGAAATAAACACGCAAACACAAAAAAATTTTCAATGGTTTTAATAAAACAAAAAATAAAATCCTTGACATTCCGGCGACGCACATTTAAGATCATTTGAGGGGCAAATATCCATTCACTCTAACATTCATACAAAAACACTTGGTAAGAAAGTCGATGAAATAACGCGCATCACACAGCCACTTCAGCGCACACAAAAAAATGAATTATTAAAAAAAGATGCACAATGAAGCTTAAAAATGGAATGTTTTGATGAAAAAAAATTATGAAATTTTTAAAATCAATTTAAATTTTTTTTACCAGTCTGCTTTCTCGCGAGATATGGGTCACTTGCCAGTTTTTATTGATGAATTAGGAGCGGGCTCAGGATTACTTCCCATACAAAATAATCAGGGTTGTTATGGAATCTGATCGCTGAGAATACATATAAATAAATAAAACAACAAATAGATAAATGTTGCAATAATTGAATTCTAATTTCTCAATAAAAATTCTTTGCACCAAATTGCATGTATACTGAGGCAACTTGGTAACAATGTTGCCATGATCTGGGAAAATGATACTAAAAGATTTTTTAAAAAATTATGAATACATATTAAGCCTTGTTGCGCCTTCTCTAAAAATTAAAAACTGCGCTAAAAAGCACACAAGCTTGTAGAGAAATTTCGAAGGTAAAAGAACAAAAAGCGGTTAAGTTCGGCCTCGAAAACGATAAAACGGCAACGCTGCTTCTTAATATTATACTTAAAAAATGTAAACAAAACAAAGCAGCTGATTCGAACATGATTTTTGTTTATTATCGAATCAATGCAAAACTAAGACGGTTTCATAACACCAAGTCAAAACAGAATCGATTTTCAATTCTGATAAATGACCATTCTGACTTGGATTCCATAACAACCCGGAATAACTACCCTACGGTAAATGGAACTGACACAAAACAAGTCACGTGACCGATTCCCAGGTGATAGGGACCAGTCCGAGTTCTAACACTTCCTATGAAGCGGACCAGCCACTTTTACATGGGGATGGCCTAGGATGGGGTTAATTGATACTTTGTATGCACCTTGTAACTTTGTCTCTGAACTATCTTATAGAGTCCTAATCGGTGTAGAATAATATAGATTATATATAAATATTATTCCAAAATTCAGATGCAATTATCGATTAATTTATTTTTTATTGTTACAAATCCAAGTAGAAATTGTATTTAATTTTTAAGCGGTGTCTTTGATAGGATTCGAACCGACAACCTCCGGCCTGACAGGCTAGTACACTATGCACTCCACCACAGGGGAACTTATATTTCAATGTTATAAATACCAGTTAAGCTGAAGTTAATATCTGAATATAGTTACGGAACAGGTTCCTGAGTGGCATGGCAGTCTCATTGAAGGGAGACAATTAATATTATATTGATACTATGTGATAGGCCTTAAATCCAGGTGCATCGAATTTGTTCAGTGCCGTTTACTACAATACTAGCCGGAGTACCAACTAAATTTACTGAAAATGGTTAATATGTGACTACACAATATGTCTTTTTTCACCATTCACTACTCCTTATTTTTGGTACCAGTCTCATTTTCTCAAGTCATAGGACGAGTACTTTTGGATCATTTGTCACGAAATTTTCCGCAGGGTAGTTATCATATATCTGGAGAAGCATACTAGTGAGACTCTTTCGACTGGTTGTGAGTTACTTTGTATCCAGTGCACGTCGTCAAACGAAAATTTACTGGACAGCTGGGATGGGAAAACAAATTATTGATTGTATCACAAAAAATTTGCGGGGTAGGAGTGCGAGGAAGGTTGCATCCCATGCAATATTTTAAATTTCAAATATTACTTTGTATGGGAAGTGCCCTTTTCACTGCTCCTACCCTGCCATTTTTTTGTGCAACTCTGCACACTTGCCCCCAACTGTCTCACACTAAAATTAAAGACTCTCACTAATATAAGTACTTCTCCAGATATACGATAACTATTAATTAATTAATTAATAACATATTAATTAGTATGGGAGGTAACCTTGATCCTGCTGCTATATCATAAATGCTTTTGCGTAACCTAGCTGTGAAGTAGTTTATACCAACTTTAAACACCTTTAGTTATACAGTTTTAAATGTTGCTTTGTTTGTTTGTTTGTTTGAGAGTACAAATATTAGTCCGAGACCCAGTGAGAGATTTACATGAACAAGTTCCTCCCGAGCGATAATTGGAGAGACGCATCAGGGAGTAGCATCATAAAGCCTCGTGAAAGTCAGCTGCGCTTCCCTTAGGGGAATGTGCGGTGGCAGCCTCCAAAACACGGCAAAAAAAATTTTCTTCTGTATTTTTCTCCTAACTAAAAATGTACCTGATGAATAAATATATATTGTTGCTGGCTCCATAGCGGTGTTAAGCCAGTCAGCTGATACTAATAAAATGGGTGCAAAATAGGAAAAATTTATTTAAAAAAAAAAACTCCATAACTGCCACAGAGCCACTCCTAGAAAGGTAAAATGTAGCGCCGATCCCCCTTAGTTTTTCCTTTTCGACATTTTTTCTGATCATTCTCACCCCCTATCTCCATTCCTTAAGGGAGCTCCCATACAAAGTCAACAATTTTATAAAATTCTAAAAAATTTGCCCCTACAGCTCCTAGGATGTACCTAGATGGGTAAAATGGAAGAGCGACCCCCTTTATTTTTCTATTTAACAATTTCTCTGAATATACCTACCGCGTATCTCCATTCCTTAAGGAGTGCTCATACAAAATTTACAATACAGACTAGAAATATATTGAAGAAATAGTCTAATAACCGCCTAATAGTTCCCCATGGGGGGGTAAAATGTATCACCGACCTCCATTTGTTTTTTGTTCCCCTGTGGCTGAGTGCTAGCGATGCTAGCCTTTCAGTACAGAGGTGGTAGGTTCGATTCTCCCCCATAGACCCTGAGTGTTTTCCGCAGACAAACTAATTGCTTCTCGGATTGTGTTTGTTATAAAAAAAACATACTTGCCCCCTATCTTCACTCCTTAGGAGGGCTCCCATACAAAAAAGGTGGTTTAATGATTATGTTCTTTCTCCTACCCTATTTCTTATCTTTCTTAACCCTTTCGGCATTTTGATGCCATATGGCATCATGGGTTTTTGAAGGCTCATACTTTCAATTGCGTCCGATTAAAATTATTTTTTATTATGCAATATTACACTTTGAAGCTTTAAAAACAACATTTGAAAAATATATATATATATATATGTATTTCTGTCATTTTGTATTGAAATCCTACAATTATAAAACTTTACTGAGTCCATGATTCCTCAAGACGAAAAAAGTACATTATAAAATATCATATTTTACTAAATTGTGCCATAAATTTTTTAAAATTAAATTTGCAAAAGTCTGCAGAAAGATGTTATTTATTGAGAGCATTTATTGTTGAATCAAAAAAATATATAACCTATCCTTTGGATTTTTTTAAATTTGTATGACGCCATATGGCATCAAAATTACTCAAGGGTAGAGATTTTTTTCATTTGAGAAAAAATCCTTACACCATAACTTTTTATGAGGGCGCCCAAAATTATTTTTTCTTTTTGATTTGTGCTTCTATTGACCCTAGAAGCAATAATCAGTAATTTGGTCGAAAATTTTTTCACCCCAAGTGTGTTTTCCCATTTCTAAGAAATGGACTCATCTTTCAAAGAGTCAAAATTTCGCACAATTTGAACATTTTGGAGTAACTGCTTTCAAATACACTATAACTATAGATAATACTAAAGGATCACCTTGTTTAAAAAATTCAATTCCTCTTCTTTTCCTCCATCTTGGCTCCTTCCATAATATAATGGACTGATCCCTCAGAGAATGCCACTTTGGAACAACTTGGAAAATTGGAACATGACTTCTTCCAATTCAAGCTGTTAATTAAGCTTACTACTAATACAAATATAGGACCATCTCGTCACCCAAATCCCTTTACGTTTGTCCGCCCATGTGTATTTTATACACCATTGAGTACAAATGATGCCATATGGCATCATTGTAAAAAACCACTTTGGATTAAACTTTTTGAATAAATTTAAAAAATTTAAATTTACTAAAAATATTTAAGGCCGAATAATAACAAAATTGGATTTTTATAACCTGAATCGAAAAACATGTACCGAAAGGGTTAATGACCTTCTCAGTCAAACTTTCAATCCTATCTACTCTTTCGCAGAGGACAGCAGCATTTGCCATTCTTATTCATTCATCAATAGACCAAGCCTGTCGGAGATTGGGGCCAAGAGGCAAGACAAGAATGATACACTTAATCGTGATCTTGTAACAATCTCCAAATGGGGTCATGCGAATAGGGTCGATTTTAACGCTCGTAAGACCCAATGTTGTATGTTTACGCACAGGCGTATGACCGAACATGCTGCTTCACTTGTAATTATGGACGGTATAGGTATTGAGGAATCAAAAGCTCTTGATGTTCTTGGCATGAAAATCCAATGTAATGTTCGATGGAATGATCACATTTTTTAAGTCAAAAATTTCTTCACTTCATCTGATCTCCTTAATATTTATACCACCTATATCCTATCGAAAATTGAATACAACTCTCATGTATGGGCCGGTGCTTCAAGGACTATTTTGAAGTTACTCGACCGCGTACAGGAGAGGGCGAAGAAGCGTATCGGTGACAGTAAGGTAGCCAACTCTATTGACTCACTGGACCATCGACGCAATGTGGGGTGTGTTTCGCTGTTCTATCGCTACTACAATGGAATGTGTTCCAATGAAATTAGGGAACTTGTTCCAGAAACCCGATCATTTTTGCGCACAACACGGTTTTCATTAAGAGCACATCCATTTGTGGTCGATCTGCCAGTGAATTCCACTACACATTACAGAGAGGATTCGTACTTTGGCCGAACAGTTCGTATGTGGAATAAACTGCCCGTAGAGGTATTTCCAGTCACTTTCAGTGTGGGAAAGTTCAAGTCGAATGTCCACAGACACTACTTCATCTAGCCTCCTTCCCATAATCAATTTTCCTAGTTCCGGCACAATGCATTGCATAAGTGCTGGTCCCAAACAAAAAAAAAGTTAAATTTGGCCCCAGCAGTGCCTAGGATGGCCCTAGGCTGGTCAAATGTATGACTGTCTGACTCCCATTAGTTTTTTAGCACCAAAATTTTTTCTGAACATACCTAACCCCTATCTTCATTCCTTCAGAGGGCTTCCATACAAAATTTATAATAAAGAATAAATATAGTTTTAAGAAAAAGTCCCGTAACTCCCTGGCAGTCCCTCCTAAGAGGGTATAATGTATAACTGCGGCCCGTTTCTCAAAAAGTACAAGTTACAAATCTACAAGTAAAATACACACAAAACAACAATAAAATTTGTAAAAGTGTTGTTGTTTTGTGTGTATATTGCTTGTAGATTTGTGACTTGTAGTTTTGAGAAACGGGCCCCAGATCACAATTAGTTTTTTGTTTCCAATATTTTCTCAAAATGTACTTTCCGCCTATCACCACCGCTTAGGGGGGCTTCCACACAAATAAATATGTTATGCTGTACAGTGGTATTACAGTGTTGTACAGTGGTATAAGACGTAAAAAGTATCTGAAAAATCTACAACATCTTCAGAATACGTACAGAATACTCTCAGACATTCCGGCAAAGTTTTTGGAATTTCTTCAGGCAAAGATATCCGCTTTCTTGTCAACCAGGTCGGACCGAATTTTGGCAAAAATGTTCACTGGGATGTTATACTCTATTTTATTGTCTTAGTTTGCTAAAAAAAAACTAACAAATCTTGCTGGGCAGGTGATTTATCTCTTCGTTAAGTCAACCAAAACGTTTGCAGGTTGTCCCACATGTACTGAGCAAACAAAACAAGTTGCCTCAGCACGTTGTTTCAATGGTTGCTTTGTGTATACTTAGCTTTACATGCACCAACCAGTCAGTGGTAGCATACCATAATGTATACGACGAAATTAATGAATTTCATCATCTAGAGGATTTCATTTTTGCTTTTTCAAATCAACAAGAGCAACAACGTCCACCACAAATTCCACAAAAAAAAAGTAGAAGTGAAAAGGGAAACGAATCCTGTAACTAGAAAATTGTGCAAGAAAACAAGTGACAAGTGTGTTTTTGTTTTTCGTTTTATTTGTCATTGAGTTTGTTGTAAAATTGTAAATCAATTGTTGGTTGCTGGCTGCAGCATGTGGCACGTAGAAATGATGCTTTACTTTGTGTTGCCAGTTGGTCTGACTTTTATGCATTTAGATGTCTATTCGGCAATGCTTTCTGTCTATCTGTCTGTCTGTCTGTTGTTCTTCTAAACTTGTACTTGAGGCAAAGGCGCTCGTACCTCATTTTCACTAAAACTGTTCTGTATTCAACTGTCATGTTCAACTAAGTACAAAAACAATTGTCGTCATCATTGAATTGGCGCGTCTATATTTCTTTATTTGTTTCCACTTTTTAAGAACTGACTGAATTCCTTTATTATATTCTATATTCTGGAGTTCTTTTTAAGTTTTTAAGTTTTTGCTTGAATGTCTGCTGTTGTAGTTCAGTTATAATTAAAGATAACTGTGCATTCGCTCACTCAGTGACTGCATGTTGTTTGAATTTTTTTCTTTTCTTTTTTCCACGTTCATTCACTTGTTTATATGTATGTATATTCTCTAGTTGCAAGTACAGATCCTTATACTTAAGCTGTGCGCTACAAACGATGCATTATCTTCCACTTCAAGCCATTGATTGTGTTTTCTTATACGATCGCTTGAAAATTGGTTTGTTGGTTGGTTTACGTGGCTGCCTGCTACGCGTAAGCATTAAAATAGAATCAATAAGATTCCGTTTTGACAGACCACTCCACTCGCCAGTGTCAACCTATGTGGGTCCGAATCCATATCTCGGATCCAGTAGTAGGTACTAGAACCAACCCGTCGCATTGAGATACCTGATCAGTTCACCTAAACCAATATCTGACAGCTCTGATAAGAAAGTGGAAAACTTTTTTTTTTTTTTTTATACCGGCAACTACGGCAGAATGCATTACAGAGAAGGCCTATGCATGCTAGCAGGCATGTCTACCGATTACCCAGTGCACCTCAGAATATCCCTACGGTTTCTGTTCGTTCGATGTGTTGTACGCTTATCGCTGTAATAACGCCACGTCTTCTTAGCTACCTTCCACGTACTCAACTTGCGCCACCAGTCTTCAGCTTTCTGCTAATAATATTTGAAAATATAGTTTATAATAGTGCCAAACGGCATGGCTACCGATTAAGTAGTGGAGGGATCCATAGCAGAGCCAGCCCAGGCCAGATCATCCGCCTGTCCGTTACCAGAGAAGTTGGTATGTGCGGGGACCCAGACATTCTGGATACTCCCCGTCCACACATGCAATTTTTGTTGCAGCAGTTTCAGAATTTGTGGGAGAGTGTTGAAATAGAAATATATAGCATATCTATTCCTCTCTCGCTCTTTCGCACTGAAAAGTAAAGAATTTCCGCAACAAAAATTGCATGTGTGGACCAGGATATAGCACATCCTTGCCTAACTAAAGTAGAAAAAGCAATATGTGACCTAAAGCCCTTATGACACCATATTTTTCTTGCACTGTTTTGCTTTAGGCTTGAAAGAAAGAAATAGCAAATGAGAGAAAGAAAGAACTATGCAAAATGTAAACAAAACGTAATTGGCCAATTCACAACCTGTTGTATGTGTTGTAGATCGTATAATTGTTGTTGGTAATTTCCAAATAAACATTTGTTTTCTGAAACATGTTTATGTGCAAATTACCAACAATATTTTTACGATCTACAACACTTACAACAGGTTGTGAATTGAGCAAATGTTTTCTTGCATCCAAATTGATTATTAGGTTAAGGTTCGTAACGTTATATTCAGAAAGAATTGGGAATGAATAATATTCCAAGGAACAAGGGAAAAATTAACATCAACTTAATTTTTCAACATACACAGCAGAACAGAGTGGCGTCACCAAAAAAGTTTGTCTTGAGTAGAACAAAAATCAGAAAAAGTGGAAATGAAGAAAAATAAACCGATGCCAACGCTGGGAAAGTTCACATTAATATCAGTTTGAGAGTGATTTAATTCTCGTATTAAATTTTCACGAAAAAGTTATATATACTCGTATAAGAATTAAAATCTCATTCAAGAGAGCCACCTGATATGTGGTGATAAGCAAAATACACGTGATCACTCACGATGGAAGCGGCTTCCGAAAGTGGCGCTACTCTGTTCTGCTGTGTACGTTGACAAATTAGGTTGATGTTAATTTTTCCCTTGTTCTTTGGAATACTAATCATACCCAATTCTTTCTGAATATAACGTTACGAACCTTAGCCTAATAATCAATTTGGATTCACAAAGCAAATACGTTCGAAATAATCATATTAATAAATGTTTTCTTGCCTACTTATTATTTATAATAAAGCGCCAACAGGAAAAGAAACTCTAATTTGGCAACGCTTTAATTTTAAGTTGATAATTTTTTAATTTTTTTTTGACAGACCCTCATTTTTATCGAAAACATTAGTAAAAGCCTTGACAATATAGTTGCTCAATTCACAACCTGTTGTAAGTGTTGTAGATCGTAAAAATGTTGTTGGTAATTTTCATATAAACATGTTTCTAAACAAATGTTTATTTGGAAATTACCAACAACATATATGCGATCTACGACACATACAATAGGTTGTGAATTGACCAAGTATTTATCTTAATACTCGTATAGCTGAACTGTTTGCAACTGGTAAAATTTCCTATTACATTATATTTGCACTGTTCTCCAAAACTTAAAAAAATTAAGAAAAATGTAGTGTCATAAGGGCTTAAGGGAGAGAAGTGCCGCTTGGCTATCGACGAAGATGCCGATTCTCCCTTGTACAATCCAGTCAATCAACACCCTGCCTGCCTCCCTTATAGCAAATACTTCAGCCTGAAATATACTGGCTTCATCTGGAAGTCGAAAGGGTAGTCTCACCCACGGTCATTCGAGAAGACTCCAGAGCCCACACCGCAGATCATTCTTCATCCATCAGTATACACCCTGAAGGTGCCACGTAATTGGAGGTTTTCCTCAATGTCGGTGGTAATAGATCTGAGATTCTTCTAGCATGGCCTCAAGTCTTTGATCTCCACCTCCCAGATGTCGCTAGTCTTGTCGCACTGCTGGAGGATACTGCCAATATATGAAGGTCAATCGAAATTAAGTTTAGTATAGCATTCAGAGCCTCTGAAAGGCTAGTACGTAAACAACCCATAATCCGAATGCAAGCAGAGTTCTGTATTCTGTATAATTGGTGTACGACGTATTTCTTACTTGTGGCGGACCACCATACTACCGATCCGTAACTCAAAATGGGACATATAATTGCTGTGTACATCGCTTTATGGATCTTAGGGATTACGCCTCATTTGGAACCAAACATTATCCGACAGAAGTAGTAGGCAGCTGTGCCCTTTTTAACCCTGTGTTACACATTTAGTTTCGACGATAATTGAGGGTCCAGGATAACTCCCAGATATTTTGTGCTATCCAATAGATACAGTACCTCAGTCTCCAACCGAGGGGTTCTTAAGCTCTGAACTTGGGTCTTTGTAGTAAATAATACCAGTTGCGTTTTGTTTAGATTCAGTCCTAGACCACAGATTGTAGCTCATTTGCTGAGTGTGCTAAAGGCGTTGGACATGATGCCACTTACCACATCCGTGAGCATTCCTGATGCTATTAACACCACATCGTCCGCATAAGCTACCACCTTTACTCTCGCAGTTTCTATTTTGAAAAGAATTGAGTAAACAACGAGAAGCCAGATCACCCCACCCTAAGTTGTTACACCTGTCGTAGCGTGGACTGTAGTCGTCTATATATTTCTTTAGTTTTTTTTTAGGATGTTGTGTACTGCCTTATGTATTCTTGAAATACACAATTTGTGTACCACGTACTCAATATAATGTATTGCGGCACTTCTATTACTATAGATTCTCGCATGGCTCATTCAGTGTGTGTACCGTATCGCTCGCTCACTCTGATCCCAGTCTCATATGTGCTCGTAATCATTAGAAAAAAAAAATCAACATAATTTTCTTGCAATGAAACCAAGTTTTTTTTTTGTTTATTCTTTGTCGGTTTTTCTTTTTCTTCTTTATAACAAATAACTGCAGAATACTCGTACATCCTGCTTTTGAAGTAATATTTCTATGTATTAAAAAAAATGCTTTAATCGCTTAACTTCACTAGACAACTACAAACTTAAAAAACAGTTTAATCGCTTAATTTACTTTAGACAAATAACAACGGAGTGCATCTTCTGGTAAATTTTTTGAGATCGAGCTATAAATTCAACACAGGTTCTTAACAAATCTTTAACATATTTTGATTTTAGTGTGGCTATTTTTCATAACACTGCACAACAAAATATTTTTTTTAGCACTTTTATGTAAAACACCACGACAAATATTTTAGTGGAACATTTTAACCCAACAACAACTTCATTGTATGGGTCTTGTTGGCCCTCTCTTAAATAATGGGGAAAAACTCCCCTTCAGCGGATATATAGAGAGCTGTTTTACAAAAATCTTTCTCGTGGTATTTTACATTAAATTGTTCAATGCATACATTTAAAGAATTCATACTGTCACTCTTAGAGCTGTTTTTCATATGATAGTTATTGCTATTTACTTTTTCCCTTATGTCTTGTGTTAAGCTTCTTGTTATTTCTCTATTCTTGTATGAATTATCATTGATAATTACAAGTACGGGATGTTGCTATTCTAATAGGTGATATCAATGCGAAGATTGGGTGCGTAAATGCTGGCCTAAAGCAGGTAATGGGTCTTCACGGCATGGGCACTAGAAATAAGAACGGCGAAAGGTTTGTGGAGTTACGATGTCAGGCACACGAAATGGTAATTGGGCGGTCACTATTCCCATATAAAGATATTCACAAATATACCTGGACCTCGCCAAATGGTAATACCCGCAATCAAAATTGACCACATATCTATTAACAGGAAATGGAAATCCTCTTTATTGGGCGTCCGCACAAACAGAGGTGCAGATATTGACAGTGACCATGAACTAGTGGTTGCATACGTTAAGATTAAGCTAAAGAAAAAGAGGAGTGAAGTAAAAACGTCAAACAAGCGTTGGGATATAAATAAGTTAAAAAATCCCGAAACGAAGAAGGAAATAAGTGATCTGATGAAGCATGGAATTTTGAATAATACGCTACAATCATGGCACGATACAGGTGATACACTGTACCGAATTGGGGAAGAAACACTGGGACCAACCCGAAAGTCCAATAGGAAACAGTGGATCTCTGAGGAAACTTGAAAATTAATAGAAAACAGAAATATGTTGAAATCTCTGATGAACAAAGACATTTCATACAAACCACAATATTCCCTTGCCACCAAAATGGTAAAACGATCAGCAAGGAACCACAAAAGGAAGTGTATGGAATCGTTAGCAAAGGATGCCGAAACCGCGGCAGGAGTCAACAACACAAGATAACTTTATCAACTCATACAAAAAGCACAAGGTGAATCAACCGATTCGCGACCGTAATGGCACATTGCTTAGAACCACGGAAGAGCAGACATCAAGATGGAGGGAGTACTTTAATGAACTAAGTAATGGTGATGAATGTAATGAAAACATACCCGTAGACAGACAGCCCGTCCAGACGAAATTCTGTGAAGTACCAACACTCGATGAAGTCAAATCGACTATAGTCAAACTAAAAAAGAATAAATCCGCAGGAGAAGACAATATTGCTCCAGATTTGCTGTTAGTGGACCCTGACACTTCCGCCAAAATCATTCATGGCCATATAGTATGCACATGGCTAGAAGAAAATGTGAGCAACGAGTGGACTAGAGGAATCATAGTTAAAATTCCCAAAAAAAGATGATTTTAGAGATTCCGAAAATTGGAGAGGGATTACACTGCTTAACAGTATGTATGTATAAGGTGTTGGCAACAATAATTCACACTAGGTTGGAGCCCATAGAGAAATCACTAAGGGACGAACAGGTCGGTTTTCGTCCACATCGCCGTTGCCTGAGAATAATAATTGAACAGTGCGTTGAATGGCGTTGTCCACTTTATCTGTTATTTATTAATTTAAAAAAAACATTTGATGCAATCAAGAGGAATGCAATCTGGCATGCATTGAGACAGAAGGGGGCTCCGGACAAAATAATTAATATTATAAAAGCGATGTATGCAACAGCTGAACTACAAGTATTACATAATGGTTCAATCAGCAGCTCGTTTACAGCCAACATCGGAGTACGGCAAGGATGTCCACTCTCGCCATTGCTTTTTGCTGTTGTTCTAGATAACATCATGGTAAAGCTATGCACAAGGGGAAGCGGTATCGTGTGGTGTCTACAAACCCAACTTGAAGATTTGGAGTACGCCGACGACATCTGTCTGCTATCTCATAAGGTTTCCGAAATGCAGGAAAAAGCAAATGAGCTCGTGGTGCTAGCTAAACATGTAGGGCGTGAAATAAACACAAGACAAACCTTTGCTATGCGCTTGAATAACAGCTGCAACAGACATATTACGATTCAAAACAACCCCATTGAATTCGTTGAAACATTTTACTACTTAGGCAGCATTATGTCGATTAATGGTGGAATAGATGCAGACGTCAATAACAGATTAAATAAGACTGGACGTGCTTTTTTGGCGGCTTAGAAAAACATGGCGTTGTACACAAATTACGAGAACCACCAAGATATTCAATGACTGCGTCAAATCAATTTTGTTGTATGGCAGTGAAACATGGCTATCCACCGATGCCATTATACACAGGCTGCAATCTTTCATAAACAAATCGCTGCGAAACATATGCGGTATATTTTGGCCAAGAACAATCACCAACGAAAGCCTGTGGAACATTGCAAAAGAAGAACCCATCGAAATACAGATCAAGAGAAGAAAGTGGAGATGGATTGGCCATACCTTGCGAAAACCACACGATTTAGTTGCAAGGATGGCCTAAGAATGGAATCCATAGGGAAGCAGAAGACCTCGTCGCTCTCGCATGACATGGAGAAGAACTCTTTTGAAGGACCTTGCCAAAATCCTTTTGCTAGGTGCCTTTAGAGTTTAACGATTAAGAACGAACTCAAGACAAAATAATTAAATTTCTTTACATATAAACCCAAACAGTTCGACTAAAACCCATGATTTAGTGCTTGTCTTCAAAAATTAGGCGTTTTTCCTAATTTCAGTGTTTTTTGAAATTTAAAAGTTGACAACGCTGATGCCCATTAAAAAATCTGTACATAAGAGGAAAAAAAATGAAACCCGATTTTAATTATTTTTATTGAAAGGATCGAAAAAAGCTTTTTCGCAGATGAGTGTTATTTATATTCAACTGCCGACAAGGTATTATTAAGCTGTTCTTTGAAAAAAAATCTAAGCAACAAAAGAAAACATGCATAAAAAAGTTTCTTTATTTTTATCCATAAAATGTATCCAACCAACCATTCAGGCATACAAAGTGAACCCTTTCGCGCCTGGCTTTATTTTAGTGCTGCTCATATTTATGACTTTAATGGTTTATGGCCGACCAGCCATCCAGTACATATTTGTTTGGGAAGGTTGTGCGATAAGTGCCAATAATTTAATAAAAAAAATTTACAAAGTGAGAAATTTTATATGTTGTAAAAGTGTTGCGCTTCGTATATGAACTTGTTATTGTTTTTTTTCCCCCTCTTCTTAACACAAGTTTTGTGCTGTCATGCCCCAGAACAGGTCACCAACCACATCAAGCATGCAAATAAACAGATAAACCAAACCAGGCAGTCACTTAGTACATACATCCTTTTATATGCTCAACTCTCTACCAAAATCATTGTTGGTATCATTTTCGTTTTTTTTATAACAATTTTCTAAATTACAATCTTTTGCTAGGAACACAACTGGGACGAACGACGAATTTCACCCAACACGACGAATTCGTCGATGAAAATTCGCTGTTGTAAATTGGTCGTATGAAGCACAATAGGGACGAAAGCAGAACAGCTGTTATAATTGATAAAGTTGTTTACTGTTTGTGCAAAGTGTGACCATATTAAAAGAATAGTACATACTTGAAAAATTAAACATTATTAAAAACACAACTAACACCAATTTTTATAGTTAATTATTATCCATATTTATTTCAAATGCTATAAAATAAAAATAAAACAAGAATTAAAGTAAAAAGTAACTTTTTTTTTTATTCTAAAACACTTGAAAACTAAAACCACACACAAACATGAACACTTGGTACTAGTGTTTTTCATTCGGGATTTCGCGGGAAAAAATTCCCGGGATCCCGCACATTTTTCGGGAAATAAATTCCGGGAAAATTGTGCGGCAATTCCCGGGATTTTTTAAATATTATTATGATAACTTTTCTTCTTTGTAAGCACACATTTTTAGTGCTGCTTGTATTTAGAAAAATATGTAAATGAAAGAAAAAAAATTTAGTTTTGAGCACATTTTATTTGTCTCCATTTTTTTCATATTTTTCTAAGAGCACAGCACTCAAAAAACATATTTCGTGAAGAAATGAAAATAAGAGATTGTCACTAAGTGGACATAGCGAAAGTGGGCATAATAAAGAAGTACTGCCCCCACCCTATTCTGTAACTCGCTAAAGCTAAATCTCTATCGCTAAAAATCTATACGGTCGATTTATCAATTTTCCTCTGCGAATACACATTTGCAACGTGTATTGCTAAATTATGGAATGTCTTAAAAATTTAATCCACCGAAAATTTAGTGTTTTATGTCATCGCCAAAAATGTTTAATTTTGTATTTGTTCAGCATTTTAGCGATCAAGATTTAGCTTTAGCTTTAGCGAATTACGGAATAAGGCGCCTGGTGTATATTTTCTGAAAATATCAGATTGTTATTTTAAGCCACAACAGGTTCACACAGGGTTCAATTAAAAATCGATACAAACAAACAAAAATTAATTTTCAGGTGGTCACTTTTCCGCCACTTAATTATTTCAATTCAGTTTTTCTTAGCAGTATGAAATGCCCTTTAGTGTCTTATGAAATAAATAATTGCAATATCTTTTCTACTTAAGAAGCTACGGTAATTATAAAAAGTATGAAACTAGTAAATTTTTTTACTTCGGGTGGCTACTAATCAGAAGTTATACAATAAAAAATAACATTTTTTAATTTAAATTAAAAACCATATGGCACGGCTAAAGACCTCAAATATTATAATAATTTTTACTTACGTCTAATGCATCCATAACCTTATTTAACAGATCTTATGAATTGGTATTTGTTTTTGTTCAAATAAATTAAGTGAAATGCTATTTTGTATCGTTTGGTACTGGGCGGGAATTCCCGGGAATTCCCGGGAAATTGAAAAATCAATCCCGCTTTCCCGGGAAATGAAAAAGTCCGGGAAAAGAAAAACTCTACTTGGTACTGATTTGTTTGTCGTTCGCCGGCGTAAGAAATAGAAACAAATCGATTCAGAGTTCGCCGCGTATCACGAATTTCGTCCGACGCCATTATTGTGGGTATTTTCATATACACAAATATGTTTTATTTTTGGCGGCGAATATTCGCAGTCAAAAATTCGTCGCTCGCCCCAGTTGTGTCAAGTATTTAGTAGAATTTAAAAGTGTGTACTTTTTTGCTCATACGCTGTTTTACCTTCATTATTTTAAGGGGTTCTAAGTCTGCTTGTCTCGTTATGTGTGACTGGCGCTCATATTTGGCTTAATATAACTTCATGGGAGGGTCTGTGTTGTGCTCATTTTCAAAACTCATTTGAGTTTATAATTTTGTATTTTATATTTTACAAAAAGATCTTTTGTTTTAAAGTTTATTTATGTTTTATGAGGTTGATGACGGTCGCTGGGTTGGCTGGTTGGTACCATTTGTCCGTAATGCTTTTTATGTTTTTTTGTTCAAATTCTTTTTATCCTTATTAAATTGTTTTATAAATCTTTTTTAATGTTTTTGGGCCATTTTTTTTTGTTGTATAAATAAGGTTATTTTTTTATTAGAAACTGACATTGAAATTTGAGATTATAGCTTTTTATTAAAATAAAACAAATCTGTATTATAAAAGTTATTTTTAAAATTAACTTTATTAATTACACTGTACAACACAAAAAAAATCACAAGGTTCTAATGACTGATTCTGGTAGACGGCACCAAAAAATTTACAAAAGATATACGTGTGTGTATCAGCATTTTGAAAGTTTAGGTCTGGATCTTATTTTAGGGAGTGTTAATAAATTCCCTCCTTTAGCACATAGTTATAATGAATCGGGATTGGAAATCTTGTAAGCGCTGCGTATAAGACGAGAAACATATTTGTCGGACATTTTAACCCTCTAACTCTTCGTTATATATGTATTTTTGTTCCTTTCTTAAAAAATGGGGTAAAAAACTGCCCTTCATCGGCTGAAATGTGCTACAAAAATATGTGCCATGAAATTCTGCTATGGGTCTTCAAAGACACCTAAGTTCCACCCTCAACTCGAACGCCAGAAACCATTAAAAATTTTAAATGTGTTTAAAGGCTAATTTCATACTTATTCAGAATTAGGAATCGGCATAGGCTATATTGCAAGCCTTGCGTTTAAGGTATAAAATATGCTCACCGTTTTTAAGTAAAACACCACGCAAAAAATTTTTTCTGCAACATTTTAACCCTCTAATTCTTTATTTTATGGAACTTTTTGTTCTTTTCTTAAGAAAGGTACAAAAAATCCTCTTCTGCGGAGATATAGCGGGCGGAAATGTTGTACGAAAATATTTGACATAAAATGCTAATATAAATCTTCAAAGACACCCAAGATCGTACGCCAGAAATCATTAAAAATTTTAAATGTATTTAATGGTTAATTTCATAGTTATTTGCAATTACTATTTGGCATAGGAAACTTTGCAAGCCTTAGGTTCAGATATAAGACGTGTTTAGCGCTTTTATGTAAAACACTACAAAAACATTTTTTTACATTTTAAGCCCCTAACTATTTGTTGCATGGGTCTTTTAGTCCCTTTAAAAAAAGGAGAACAGAACTTAGCTTTGCTCGCACGCGAAGGGTTCCATACGAATACTCTCATATGTATATCCCTTTTCGTTTTTTTCCTCTTTTTTCATTTTGGCAGTTTTTTCGTTGTGCTGTTTTGTTTAATTTTAGTTTTTTTATTTTTTAAGTATTTTTCGTTATTTTTAGCGATTTTTTTGGCTTTGGCTCTTTTTTATTTTCGCGATTTTTTCAGTTTTTTTTTCTGGCGATCTTTTGCAATTTTTTTGTTTTTTTGCCGATTTTTTTTGTTTTGTTGACTTTTTGGTTTTGGCGTTTTTAACCTTTTTAACTTTTTAGCGATATTTTTAGTTTTAGCGATTTGTTTAAGTTGTGGAGATTTTTCAATTTTTGGTGTTTTTTTCGGTTTTTGTGATTTTTTTCGGTTTTTGGTGATTTTTTCAGTTATAGCGACTTTTTTTTTTGGTTACGACACTTTCTTTCGTTCTGGCGATTTTTTTGTAATTTTTTTGTATTTTGGCCGATTTTTTTAGTTTTGGCGTTTTTGTTTTAACGTATTTTTTTTGTTTTAACGTTTTTTTCGCTTTTTGACGTTATGTGTAGCTTTAGCGATTTATTTTAGTTTTGGCGCTTTTTTCAGCTTTGGCGCTTTCTTCGGTTTTGGGGATTTTTCGGTTTTTTGTGATTTTTTTAGATTTTTGTTAGAATAACTGAGCTTGAGGCCTCTTTTAAGGCAAGTTACTTACTAAAAGGCTGAACAAAAATAATATTATATATAGATTTTTTTTGTTTTGAAATTTTTTTTCGTTTGGCGATTTTTTATGTTTTTGGCGTTTTTTTAGTTTTGGCGCTTTTTTTTGGTTTTGGTGCTTTTTTTCGTTTTGGTGATTTCTTTTCATTTTTGGCGATTTTTTCGTTTTTTGATGATACATATATTTAGTTTTAGCGATTTTTTTATGTTGTACTGCTTTTTTTCGTTTTGGTAACTTTTTTCAGTTTTTTGCCGTTTTTTTAGTTTTTTGGCGATCTTTTTAGTTTTGATGATATTTTGCGTTTTAGCGATTCTTTTAATTTTGGTGCTTTTTCCCTTTAAGCGCTGCTTTCATTTTGGCGATTTTTCGTTTCGACATATTTTTTAATTTTGGAATTTTTTAGTTTTAGCGTTTTTGAAAATTTCAAGAGTTTATCTCTTACGGTTTCCAAGATACTGGATATTGTCTAAATTACATAGTAAAATTACATTAACTGACAGAACACCCTTTAATTTTTATTATTTTAAATATGGGTAGTCTATTCTACAGACTACACCAATTAACTCTAACTTTGAAAATTTAAAGTGTCTATATATAAATGTCTGTATATTACATAAGTATTTCAACATGTTTCGTTGCTCGCTTTAGAACACCCTTTAGCGGCAAAAGCTTTACATATTTTGTGAAAATTTCATGATCGTAGGGGTTATGGCTCCCGAAAAAACAGTGACAGACAGACAGACGGACATGGTAGAGAAAACAGTAGGGTGTACACTTTTGGTGTACGGAACCCAAATTTCTGGACCCAACATGTGCTTAAGGGTTAATTTCGTACTTATTCAAAATTAGTACTCGGCATAGAAAATCTTATAATGGTTACGTTTAAGGTATAAGATGCGTTCAACACTTTTGTGTAAAACAGCTCGAGGATCACGTTTGTAGAATATCACAGTCAGCTGTATCGACGCTGAAGGGGAGTTTTTTTTGCCACTTTTTTAAGGAAGGGACAAAAAGACCCATACAACGAAGAGCTAGAAGGTAAAAATGTTCCACAAAAATGTTTTTCGTGGTGTTTTACAAAAAAATAATGAATACGTCTCATACGCTAAACGTAAGGCTTACAAGATTTCCTATGCTGAGTCACTATAACAATGTCCAAAAGGGGAAAAACTTAACTGCTTCTAAAATGAACCCCAGATGTAAACTTTGAAACCGCCGACGCACGTACTATATACAGTTTTGTGCCCTCTGCCAGAATCAGTCGTTAGAACCTTGTAATTCGATTTTGTTGTCTTCATAAACACAGCCTGCTTTAAAAGTTTAAAACCGGTATTTTATATGGAAATATTGGTTTTAAACTATTACTGCCTTATTCATAATACTTGTGAAAGTTTTGTGAGAGGTTTATGAAGTAAATTTTGTATAGAAATCTGTTTCATAGGCCTTTTATAAACATTTGATCAGTTGTTATGAATAAGACCCCTAAAGTATACTTTTTTTATGATGACTGTGAATATGGGGCAATATTTTTAGCATAACCAATGAATACCCCCCAGTCAAGAGATTACAAGTCATGTTTAAGGAATTTGTTTAAATATTAAAACTTTTTTTTATAAATTTCAAACAAATTCAAAATGTTTATCACTTTTTTTTCTTCCTTGAAATTAATATTGATTTTTAAGTTTTCTAACGAAAAATAAACATTTATGTAAAAAACGAATCAACAACATTTCATAGAATGTTCAATAAATATGAAAAAGAAGAATATTTTCTAGCACATGATTAAATAAATATTTTGTATATTTGAAATTTTGTTAAATTAAAGAGAAATGGAAATAGTTTGGATATAAAATTTAAATTGTTTTTCATTAATGCCACTTAAATAATAAATAAATCTGCTAAAATTCTACAAAAAGAAAAATGAAAAAAAAAACAACTGTTGAGAAAAGTTTGAAATTTTATTGCTACAGATTGTTGCAAGACAAATTACAGAACATGACCGACCGCCTGCATACAAGTATGTACTCAGTATATCATATTTGTATGTATATATTAATACAGTCTGTTAGGTAAGTGCTTTCAGAATGCCAAAAAAAAATTGTTGACGTTTTTTTTTCGAAATATGTTTTTATTTGTACTGTTAGAATCGACATTTTTCTTCTCCAGTTATGCCGATATAGTGATTTCAATTTTGTCATAACGGTATATCTCGAAAACTAGGGCTGATAAAAGGAATGGAGTGCAGATTGGCACTCAACAGCCCAAATATTTAAAGAACCAGCTTTGAGTTTTAGGAAACGAATAGGTTTATCGAAATTTGTAAATTAGTGTAATCCTTTTGAAATTTTAATTGTTATGGGCTTTTTCGATATTGCTGCTCTAATGTACAAATAAATGTATGTGAAAAAATTGCTTCATTTTAGGGCGTGACATAAAATTGAGTATTTTAAAAGCTTACATAGCTTTAGAAGTGTCATTCTTGTTGCTTGTAAAAAAATTAGGCATTACGGGGAATGAGCCGAGATGCCACAAGTGACAACCAGAATTTAACTTCGGATTAAAAAATTATCAAAGGCAAAATGAAGCCATAGTTAAGACCTTAACAACGATATATGATATATTTACATCGGACTTTAGGGCGTAAGAATTTTTTTATTTTTAAAAACGTCATTGGCATATCTTTCAACTTTACTTAAAAACCAACAAAACAATATAAATGTAAATAAATTAAGCAAATGGACAATCGAATGCATTAATTTTCTTTGTGTAACAATTTACTCGACAAACTGTATATACATATACTTTTGTAGGTATATAAATACCCTGCAGACAAAATGACTAGTATGTGGTTAGAAATATACTAGTTGCTTTTTTATTCAGACTAGTTGCCTAACTTTCCTTTTTCCATATATCGAACTATCGATTTTAACATTAGGTTGTCATAGGAGCCCAACTAGTTCATTTGTACATAGTTATATGTTAGTTGAAATACTAGTTTTTATAGACTAGTGCGCTTACTGGTTTCTTTTTTTTATAGCTTTTTAAATATTAAAAAACATTTCGCTCAGCCGGAGTATGAACACACAGTCCTCATATTTCAAGGCATGTACTCTATCCACTGAGCCACTTTCTAATTAATATATATAGAGCTAAAATTTTGTTTTATGTATTTACACCTTAAAATATGTCAATTTTTAAACAATAATTTAAATTAATAGTATCATTACAACTAGTTGTAAGACTGCTCCAAAACGTTGTTGTTTGACTAGTATCGGTTCTAGCCTCATAACAACTAGTAAGATGACAGTAATTTGTTGACTAGTAACATTAAAACTAGTAATATGACTGTCCCAAAACGTTACTAGTTGTACATTTAGCTGCAGGGTATATATCTACTTATATACATTTATACATACATATGAATTACTGTCGACCTTCAGTATTGAGCATATTGCTTCAAAGCAGTGGTGGCCAAACATACACTATCTTATTCTTTGTTTGTGTATATACTTCGCGGCTAAAGACTGTTTTAGACTATCGCACAAGCGAGTATAGGAAATTGAGGGAATGGCCACCACTGGCTTATACTCGCGAGTACACGAAATTGAGAGAATGGCCACCAGTGCTTCAAAGTGTTGTAGCTGTAGCCAGGGTGACCGTTGAAAAATTCTAAAAAGTGGCACAAAAAGGGGATTTTGAGGAAAAAAGTGGCACCAAAAAGGGGATTCTTCGAAAAAAAGGGGCAACTTTTTTAAAAAGGGAATAATTGAACCAAATTCTAGTATTTAATGAATTTCTAGGGCATATAATGCTTTTGAATTAAAATGAATAAATTTTTATGTATTTTTCTATCTAAAAAAGACAGTTTTCAGCACCAACGAAGTACACCGCTTTCTAACAACAACACATACATCAGAGCTGTAAAAAATGCAATCAATTTTGATTGCAATCAAAATGATTTCACACTAATTGATTTCATTCTTTGATTTCAAAATGATTTCAGATTTCAAACTGAAATCATGTCAAGATTGCAATCTTTTGGAAATCATTTTTTTTAAATCATTGATTGCAATCAATTTGTTTGCATAAAAAACGTACCAAAACGTAGTTAGTTAGCCATTTCATGCAGTTTTTTTAATTATCAGAGTAAGCTTTATTTCTAGAAAAATGAGTATCATTTGAAGAGAACGATGATTTTGATTCTGATTTAATTTTGATTGCAATCACTGGATTTGATTGCAATCAATTAATATAGAAATTAATTTAAAAAAATTTTTTGCAATCATTTTTATTGAAATGATTTCAAGATTTCAAATTGAAATCATGAAATCAAATTTACGATTTTGATTGCAATCAAAAACTAGAAATCATTAACATGAAATCATGTGATTGCAATTAATTTGATTGCAATCTTTCACAGCTCTGACATGCATACATACGTAGTTATACCTGACTGCAAAGCAAAGAGAAAGGAAGATAGCAAGTTCAATATAAATATTTTAAATAGTGGAGCAAAATGGTGTATAGATGGCGGAGTTCTGAGGTAGCATACATAAATAAAATACAAACAAATTCATAGTATTCTCCGTTTTTTGGTATCGGTCAAAAATAATTTTTGCTTTTATGTATAAGAAATGTTGCCCTGTCACACACCTTTTAGTGTTTTTTTAAGTTTTAGCACTAATATTCGTGTAAATATAAAAATTACTATGGTTTTAAATAAAATCTTCTTGGATATTCTACACAGAATGTATTTTGTAACATGCATGATTATTTGCGAAAACCAAAGATATACGGGGCTTCATTATAAAAATTCGTCAATCCAATTTTTCGAATCGCGTACAATTTTAAAACGTTATTATTACTTTTGTCTTAGGGGTTGATTTAGTAAAAATAAATCTAACGTTCACTCAAAAATTTGAATGGCAATAACTTTTAAAATATTTAAAACTGCATGCTTTTTATACAAGAACGTGTTGCTAGTTCTTGTTCGTGTAAGTGAATCAGGGTGTTAATAATTTTAGTGCAATAATAAATATTTATAGATCTCAACTCTTAAATTATTTCAAAATAGTTTTTTTTTTTCATGACTATAAATAATGGACTCAAAAACACATTTTTGTCTTAATATTTTTTTGTAAAAACACTTTCGTGCAGTAAAAAAACTCATATTAAAACAAAAAGTATCACTTCATAAAAAAGGGGCAGAAAGGGGCATAATTTTATAAAAGGTGGCAGATTTAGGTAATTTTATAAAAGGGGCACTAAAAGTGGCAAGGTAGTTGAAAAAGTGGCAAATTGCCACTTTAGTCGCAAAACGGTCACGCTGGCTGTAGCTTCTCTTAATGTATTTCTTTTTTCTGTACTTTTTTTTTGTTTTCTTTTCCCCTGGGAAACATGTGTTCTCTTCTGTTCCCACCAAATGCCTCAAAACGTAAAATCATCATAAATCTATGAATTAAAAAGTGATTTGTTTTAAAAATCTTAATGAACCATCACTTATTTTTTTTTTTTAATATTTATTCACATGTTTCGAAAAAACATGTGTACATTGTTGGCTAATGACAGTGTCAGTGGCAATGACAGTGGTTGCAAGGAGAACTCTTCAAATATTGCATAAGCTTTCATATGTGAGCAGACAAGTAAAAGAGTTTTGTGCTTTCTTTTTTATGATGAGTTATAGTGAAATTTTACGTAATACATACTTTTTTTTAATACAAACTAGCTCCATAAAATCCGGTTTTGTTGAATATTTTAGCACTAATTGAGAATAAGTGAGAAATTAACCTTTGAACACATTTTAAGTTTTAAATTGTTTCTGGCGTGAAAGTTACATTTGGAGCTTTGGTATCTTTGAAGACCCATAGTAGAATTTTATAAAAAATATTTTTGTACAACATTTTTGCCCACTACACAGAAAAAACTATAATTCGCGTTCTATTACTAAATTCATAAACTCAAATATTTTTTTACGGAAATGAGAATTACCACAAAATTAGTTAAATTAAAAACTAAAATTCGTAAATATTTAATAAGAAAAGAAATAGAATTTTTTTAATCAAAATTTTGTATTGGAATATTTAAAAATCTAACAAAAAAATAATAAAATTTAAAAGCAAATTCAAACGCAAGGGTGTGTTAAAATAAAAACCTAATGATAATTTTTTTTCTGTGTACATTGCCGCTGAAGGGGAGTTTTTCCTTATTTTGAATAAAAGCACAAAAAGACCCATACAACGAAGAGTTAGAGGGTTAAAATATTTTACAAAAATGTTTCTCGTCGTGTTATACCTTAAACGTAAGGATTACAAGGCATAGGAGCCTAGTTGCTATAACCATGCGCACGTACATATACTAAAAATAATATAAGATTTATTTCATGAAAATCGATGGATAAATATTGATTTTATTAACAATAAAGTGAAATCATCTGATTAAAGCAAAAATTTCGAATATTTTAAGTTTGAAAAATCAGTAGTTTCGCGTGAAGTGAGAGTAGTACCCACCTCAACGATTGCGCTTGGTAATCCACTTCCTGAAAGACCAAGTGCAAATATTAGTATAGAATCTAAACCTGAGAGAAAACTATCTCCTGCAGAGTGGCTATTACAGCATGGGGTAAATAATGATGTGAGGGAAGTACTAGAACGGCCAGCAAAGGGGTTTAACTGGTTAGGGTTTAACATGTAGTTGTTGTATTAAGCTCTCCATCTTATATTGAGAATCAGATGCAATGCCGTAGACCCTATTTGGCGGAGCAATTTTGTTCTCTATACCAAAAACTATACCTTCAATTATTGCTGTGAGTACTTTTTCAAGGTTACAGTCTGCTCCAGGAACACGGTGCTCTAGGCAGCATCTTTTGGAATCGTTGCCAAAATAGGGAATTCTTATCGCAGCAGTTCTGTTATTTACTCCCCAACTAATCGTAGTTGGAGTGTGAATATCCGGGTACTGAAATTGTTGTCGATGACGAATAGAAATGATCAAATTTTTTGGTATTGTCTTGACGTGACGTCAACAAATAGTTACGGAATAAGGGGAATTATCTTTAAGTTGTACTAACATTGGTTTCAACCATCTCATTAGTTTCACAGATATCGTGGAGCTTGTTCAAAAAAAAAAAATATAAAAATGTTTCTTTTTAGAAAGTTCATAACAATTAAAAAAATAAACCAAAATTACGTTGTTTTTCCATTAGTATAGATATTGGTAAATATGTTCCAAACAAAACAAGCCATTTTTGATTAAAATGGATCTTCAACTTTTGATTTTATTCACAATTAATTGAGAGAACTCAATCTTTCAAGAAAATGAAATAACAATTTGTGAAACTTAAAGGACAATTCTTATGTCAGGGAACGTTTTAAGTATTAAAGCATTTTCAAGAATTAAGTATAATTCAAACAAAAAAGATAAAAAATTTTATACAAAATTCATAAAAATAAAAACAAAACAAGCTTTGAGTAAAATCAAAAACTTTCGACAACGTCTGGATTTTTATCCTCTACGATTTTAATGAAATTCGACATGTATATTCTACTGTTGTGTGAGCGCAACATGGCGAAAAATTATTTCGATGTCTTCTATGGTTTCAATTTTATAGCCGTTCAAACATGGGCATTTCGGCCATTTTTGAGAAAAGTTCGTGTCATGGAATATAAATAAAGTGGGTGTCATTCGAAAGGTTCCAGTCTCCTCTTAACGAGTACTAATTGAAAAGAGCATATCTTCCTGCTACAAGTGCCTCTAAAATGCCAAAGTATCCTTTATCCTTAAATATCCTGCAAAATGGTATTGTAATTTTTTTAATTTTTCATTTTTTACCGAATACAGACAACTTACATACGCTCTAAAACATTACTTGGAATTTAGTATCATATATTGTCTATATTTATATTGAAAAATGCTCGTTGTCTAAAATTACATCGAGTTTATAGTTATTTGTAGCAAAAAAACATAATTGATTATTAGGCTAAGGTTCGTAACGTTATATTCAGAAAGAATTAGACATGATTAATATTCCAAAGAACAAGGGAAAAATTAACATCAACTTAATTTTTCAACGTACACAGCAGAACAGAGTAGTTTGTCTTGAGTAGAACAAAAATCAGAAAAATGAGAATGAAGAAAAATAAACCGATGGCAACGCTGGGAAAGTGCACTTTAATATCAGCTGGAGACTGATTTAATTCTCGTATTCAATTTTCACGAAAAAGTTGTATATACAAGAATTAAAATCACATTCAACAGAGCCACCTGACAAGTGGTGATAAGCAAATACTCGTGAGCACTGACGATGGAAGTGTAGCGGCTTCCGAAAGTGGCGCTACTCTGTTCTGCTATGTACGTTGAAAAATTAAGTTGATGTTAATTCTTGCCTTGTTCCTTGGAATATTAATCATGTCCAATTCTTTCTGAATATGTATAACGTTACGAACCTTAGCCTAAAAATACGTTCGAAATAATCATATGAATAATTTATCTAATTTTTCGCAAAAATATAAATCTGCTATTAAAAGTATTTATTTTTTTATTTTCTTCGGTCTTCAACGTTTAATTTCTGATATTTGAGGGATTTTAAATATAAAATTTGTATTTGTAAGTAAATATTGTTATTTGATAAACAAAATTCTAAGAAATTTTTTTTTTATTTTATTAAAGAAAAACTTTTCAAATGAAATATATTTAGTCCAAGTGAAAAAAATTTAACATAAAGTATAATACGCCTATGGCTGAATGATAGCTACCATAAACTATCAGCCAGGAGGTCACGGTTCGAAGCCTCACACAGCCAATCGCTTCGCAAGCGTTTTTTTTTTGTTTTTTTTTTTTATTAAACATATTTTGTTCAAAAATCAACAATCGGTAAAGTGTTGCCGACTATTATCGACCTAATTTTCAACAAAAGTCTTTTAGAGTGTGTCTTTATTTTGTAAAATTTTCAGGATGGGATAAAAACAGATCCAAAAGTTACAGTAGTTTCCTTATAAGTCGGAAGTTATTAATATTTTAGCTTAAGTTCAATAATTGAATTAATGTAAATTCAGATTATTTTTAAGAGTGGAATATTAGAATATCTAATCAGACCGTCATCATCAGCGTCCTTTGTGGATACTAGTATTAACCAAATTTTATGAGGAAACAGAATATGAGTATCTAATTCCTTTCTATCAATATGGGGAGCGGAAATTTCACCTTCTGATTATTTATTCCAATTTTTCCAATTCTTATTTTTATTTTTGATTTTGCTTGTGCGTAAGCTTCGCCTATGATCAATCAAGCTATTGTTGTTGTACATGTTTAAACAGGTTATCTTTATGTCTTATAATTTGCATTTTGATTTTCAGTTTTAAATTAGACCGCGGAAACTACACATGTATGCAACTTGTTGCGCGTGAATATTATTCGAACTGAAAGTAGGTATAAGTCGGAAGTTATTATTATTTTGGCTTAAGTTCAATAATTGAATTAATGTAAATTCAAATTATTTTCTTATGATAACTCGATAACTGCTATGAAAATTGTCTAAGCAGTAACAATAAAAACAATCGCAGCCGTAGTATTTCCTAAAATATCGATATGTAATTTTTGCACAATATACGACATTACGATAGATTAGTTTGCTATATGCTGGAAAAAAGCAAGAGAAAATAAATACCATTTTTCAGGATATTTAAGGACCAAACATTTTTTTCAGTTGTGATGTCCTTGTCTAGGATTTGCAAAGAGTGTGCCTGAACCTTTCAAATAATATGTAAATTACTAAAATTTGATCACGATCTACAAAGTTATGATATTTTCAATATTACTTTTTACACAAAAGAAAAATAAAATAAAATAAAATTCTAGTATGTATATTCAAATGGTTGTTTTTATTATTATTGCGCTATATCATTTTCATAGAATTTATCGATTCATCATAAAGAAACAACTGTATATTTTGAGTTAATTTTCGTCCCATCTTGAAAATTGTACACAATTAAGATATGTCAGTTGGCTACATTCTGTAAAGAAAATAAAATACCATTTTCAGGATATTTAAGGACAAGGATAGTTTGGCATTTTAGAGGCACTTGTAGTAGGAAGCTATATCCTTTTTTATCTTTACTCGTTACGAGGAGACTGAAACCTTTCGAATGACATCGAATTTATTAATATGATTATTTCGAACGTATTTGCTTTGTGAATCTAAATTGATTATTAGGTTAAGGTTCGTAACGTTATATTCAAAAAGAATTGGGTATGATTACTATTCCAAGGAACAAGGGAAAATTTTTCACGAAAAAGTTGTATGTATAAGAATTAAAATCACATTCAACAGAGCCACCTGACAAGTGGTGATAGCAAATACACGTGAGCACTGACGATGGAAGTGTAGCGGCTTCCGAAAGTGGCGCTACTCTGTTCTGCTGTGTACGTTGCAAAATAAAGTTGATGTTAATTTTTCCCTTGTTCCTTGGAATATTAATCATACCCAATTCTTTCTGAATATAACGTTACGAACCTTAGCCTAGTAATCAATTTAGGTAAAAATAATTTGTTGAAATTTGGACCATCCTATTGAAACACACGGTGAGCTACAGGGTGTGAAAATTTACTACTTTGGTAATGCAAAACTTTCTTGGCCTCATAACTTTTACAAATATTATCCGATTTTCATGAATTTGACCTTTTAGTAATGTTTATAAGTAGATAAAGAAAATACAGCTTGTTTCATTAAGATATTTTTAAAATATAGACAAAGAAAAATTTGACTGCACGGAGGGTTGAACTGACATGTTTCCGTGCAGTAAAATTTTTCTTTGTCTACATGCTTCAGATTTATCTCTAAATAAATATATAATTTAATTGAGAAATTAAATTAAAACCGAACTCAAGCCAAAATAATTAAATTTCTTTCATATAAACCCATAAAGTTCGACTAAAAACTCTTAACTTAAAATTTAAAATATTTTAAAAATTTCGTTTTAGTTTTCATAAAAATTTTAAAATGTTTGAAGGGCGGCAAAGCGACGCTTGATTTTCTATGCGTTTGTTTGGTGAAGAGCCTTGGTGAAGAATTTTTATGAAAAACAATAACAAATGAAAAAAAAGTGTTCAAATATTTTCAACTTTTTCGTGAAAATTGAATACGACATCGAATTTATTTATAGTCGATGACGCGTTCTAAAGTTATTCAATCTGCAATATTCAAATGGCCGCGATGCCCTAGTTTAGAGGCTTTTAAAATACAAACCATAAGAGGTATGGAAATAATTTTGCGATATGTTACGCGCACACAAGAGTAGAATATATAATTCGCTTGTCCCTTCTTTTTGTGTCGAAATTTTTTTGTTTTTACTCTTTTAAGAAGCCATATTTAAAATCAAAATCATTTCACTCCTTTACATTCCATAAAGAAATGACTGGGAAATGTAGAAAATAGTAAAATGAAAAAAAATAAAAAATAAAAAACAAAATAAATATCATTAAACCAACTGTGAACAAAACTTTAAACATCAAACGAATACTCAGCACTTTCTTCTTCGTTTGATAGGAAAATTATGAATTAAAAAAAACCTTTTTGTTGAGCTTTCTTTCACATAATGATTTGTCTACATACACTTCCTGCCAACATTGAAGAATGGCAGCCAGACACACCACTACCCCAGTGTACTCGGCACATAATGAGCCCCCTTGGCTTTCTACTAAAAATAGAAGTGAGTGTAAAATCTCTATTTATTTCACTACATAAAATTAGTATTTATTTGTGTGAATAAAGGATTTTATTAAAGTCCTTGTGGGAGGTGTACTCCCTGTACGTTCGTTTATTGTATGAAAAATGAAAATTTTCCAATATTTAAATTTTCTAACAAACTAATAAAATGTTGAATACCTTTAGGTGGTTTTTCACGCTTAAGCTGTTAATTTTATAGAAGCGGCTATTGCGAAATTTGCTGTTTTTTTTAAGTTTAAATACATGGTACATACATATATCCTTAATTGATATATTTTGAACAATAAAATAATTCTGCGAATTAAATGTATTTTTTTTATTTATGTAAATTGATTGTGGTATTTCATTGTCAAAATTTATTTGTTGGAGCATGAGCTAAATGGGTGGAGATAAAAAAAGTCACTAAAATTGTTTCGCTACAAAGTATCACTGTGTAGCTACAAGATTTAGAATACATATTTTTAGTCCGCTATATATAACTCTTCTGTCCATACTGAACGGCTCAAGTGATAGAGTGTGCCTAACTTTTTTTTAGAAAAAAAGAAAGGACAAGTCATCATCAACCGATTTCAATGAAATTGTGTGAGTGTGTATGGTCGGTTCCAGATTTTGGAACCGACAGATGGCGCTGTTGTCGAGATATAATTTTTTAAATTATTTTTAAAGATATTTTTAGGTTTTTTTCATGTGTGTATATCTGGGTGCAGATTGAAAGATGACATTTTTCCAACTACCGAAGTGTCGTAGATGTAAATTGTTATATTTCAAGGCCATCTGTGGCGTGACAACATCTGGCCTGGCTGTGGTAGTTATTTTATAAAGAAAGATACCCTAATTGTGTAAATGACATCATCGAAGTGAAATTTATATTAAACAACAACAACAACAAATTTGAACATTTTTTTTTTAATTTGTTATTGTTTTTCATAGAAATTCTTCACCAAGGCTCTTCACCAAACAAACGCATAGAAAATCAAGCGTCGCTTTGCCGCCCTTCAAACATTTTAAAATTTTTATGAAAACTAAAACGAAATTTTTTAAATATTTTAAAATTTAAGTTAAGAGTTTTTAGTCGAACTTTATGGGTTTATATGAAAGAAATTTAATTATTTTGGCTTGAGTTCGGTTTTAATTTAATTTTTCAATTAAATTATATTTTTATTTAGAGATAAATCTGAAGCATGTAGACAAAGAAAAATTTTACTGCACGGAAACATGTCAGTTCAACCCTCCGTGCAGTCAAATTTTTCTTTGTCTATATTTTAAAAATATCTTAATGAAACAATCTGTATTTTCTTTATCTACTTATAAACTTTACTAAAAGATCAAATTCATGAAAATCGGATAATATTTGTAAAAGTTATGAGGCCAAGAAAGTTTTGCATAACCAAAGTAGCAAATTTTCACACCCTGTAGCTCACCGTGTCTTTCAATAGGATGGTCCAAATTTTAACAAATTATTTTTACCTAAATTGATTATTAGGCTAAGGTTCGTAACGTTATATTCAGAAAGTATTGGGTATGATTAATATTCCAAGGAACAAGGGAAAAATTAACATCAACTTTATTTTGTAGCGCCACTTTCGGAAGCCGCTACACTTCCATCGTCAGTGCTCACGTGTATTTGCTATCACCACTTGTCAGGTGGCTCTGTTGAATGTGATTTTAATTCTTATACATACAACTTTTTCGTGAAAATTTTTCCCTTGTTCCTTGGAATATTAATCATACCCAATTCTTTCTGAATATAACGTTACGAACCTTAACCTAATAATCAATTTAGATTCACAAAGCAAATACGTTCGAAATAATCATATTAATAAATTATTTTTACGTTTTGTAATCAGATCGCAATTGGAAGCACTATGCACGAGTATTTTCTTTTGGTGCCCTCTACCAGAATCAGTCGTTAGAAATTTGTAAATTTTTTTTGTGCTGTACAGCGTTATTGGAGAAAATAATTTTAATCGATGTCGCTGACGCTATAACTTGGAAACTAGGATAACAAAATCTAAAATAAATCCAGCATCCATAAATATTTGTTATATAGAAAGTTCCTTCCAAATTTTTGGCAAAAAATAAATAAATTTTTTTCATGCAGTTGTCCCATATAACTTTAACTGCCCTGTAGGAAGCCAGGGGCCAAGTGTCTCCAAGTCACCTCTTTTGTCGACAAGTTTTGCGACTTCTTGGTGACATTTTCAACGAATCGTCTATGCTTTCTATTTTGTGTTTAATGGGAAGATACGTTTTTGACAGTTAGAAAATGATTTTTATTGTCTCATTTTGATGTGTTGAAAATAAATGCGGCTGGCTACACGCAAAAATGAAAAATTTCATAAAAAATCCAATTTAATTGCCTTGCCTATAGGCAAAAAGTTTCATATGTGTGGACTAGAAGCATTAAAATGCACTAGTGAATCTCTGCTACCAATGTCTCCATATGGCCCCATAATAATCACCTAGTCTATAGTAAGAAAATAGTTCCGAGGTCAGTAGTGGAAGCACGTGCTAAATGTCTATAGCACAGAACATTGCCTGGGGTACCATTAGTTAGTAGTACTGGTGACAAAGTGAACAGTGAATCAGTACAATTTTACCATCATCATTTCCTGCGGCTGTTTGTGTACTTGTATGAAAAACTAAAAATAGGCTTTAAATACACAAGTTTAAGCGCCAATAGCTCTTACAACAGATTTTCTTTCAACATTATTATTTTCTCTTCCATTAAGAATTCATTTTGTCTGCCTGCCAAAAATAAAAAAGCACTAACTTTAACCTTTTTATTTTTTTGCTATAAACTTGTGATGCGACTTCTAAAACAGTCATAAATATTGACTTAATATCGTCAAATCCTTCTTAAAAAAAATACTTAAGAAAAATAAATCATTATTATAGAATAATGTTTATTTTATTTATAAATAAACTGTAAAATATAAGAAGAAAAAAAACAAAGATTATCCTGCGGCTAAAAAGGAAGCAGCGACAGCAGATAACTTTATGTGAAAATATGAAGAAACAGAGAAAACAATCATTTGATTCCTTCCATCGAAATGTAAACAAACGGGCAAACAAAAAATCAAGACGAAGAAAAAATATTACTTCAATGCGCCAAAAAATATGGAATACTTAATTTTGCCATAAGATATGCTATACTTATTTATTTTTATTATCGTTATTAAGCCATCAAAAAAAAAACAGATACACAAGAAACAGTGTCCGCCGCTTATTCTTTTAGCCTTAAGTTATACAACACAATTTATATTTTGTGGGTCAAGGTTTTATAGAATTATAGAATTTAACAAAAAAAAAACATTAAATAAATAAAACAAAAACCAGCAATTGTACATAAATAATGATGATGATGATGATGATGACCGACCTACTCCTTTTATTAAATGTTGCTGTGACTGATGACGTTGTTGAAAAAAAGGACATTTGTCAAAATAAAATGAAAAATTTTCATAAATTGAAATTTTATCTTTTAATAAATCTTTATTTAAACCAAAAACACACATGCCTCCTGCATAAATAAATTCTAGAAAATGTTTAAATAACAACATGATAGATGACTCTACTTGTAGGGTTTCTAGTTTACAATTAATTAAAATTTTTTTAACTCATGATTCAAAAATGCAAGTGTGCAGGCTTTGAAGTACAGACTTGTTGACATAAAACTGCATTTCAATTAATTCAAATTTATTTGTATGATGCTGTAATGAAAGTTACTAAAAATTAGGGATTGCATTATTGCTAAAAAAAATACCATTAAAGTCCCTCTGGTTTTAAATAACACTAGGCAACAAGAAAAATTCGAAGTAGTACCATATTTTTAGGGTTCCGTACACTAAAGGTGAAAAAGAACCCTCTAGTTGTCGGCTTCTTTCTCGAGATAAGTAAGAGGTACGGACCTGCAATTTTCACAGAATATGTGCTACTTTGGCCCCTACAACAACAAGTACTAAAAGTTTATGAAAGTTAAAAATTAAAGGGTACTCTAAAGAGAGCAACGAAACATGCTGAAATCCTAATGTAATATGCAGAGGCTTAACATTTTCAAAGTTAATGTATTATTATACGGACTACACCAGTAAATATTGAGATTTAAAAAAATTTTAAATTAGAGGGTATTCTATCAGTTAATGTAATTTTGACTATGCAATTTTGACAATTAGTTGTATATTATAAACCGTAAGAGGTAACTTTTAAAATTTTCATAATGCAGCATTTTAAAGGCAACAACAGTAAGGAATACTAAAAAACAATCAATTGAGTTTCTTCACTTAGTTTTGAATAAAATCGACATTTGTCGATCGATTTTTATGATTTATGGCTTATTTTATTCCTAATATACCTATCCTTCTGATAAATAATAAAAATAGAAAATTTTTGCTCTCTTAATTTTTTTTTTGAGCTTTTGAAAACGAAAAAAAATGTGTAATTTTGCATGAAACCCCTAGTTCTTGGAAATTTCATTTTGCGTTTTGATTTATCTAAATCGGTTAGACTGTTCTCGAGGAATCATGAAATATATTAGCGTGACTGCCCTATTTTTATATAAGAAAGAAAAAAAAAAGCTCCAAATACAAAACATACTATACATAACTCATTCATATTTTAACCGATTTTAAAGTATTTCTTTTTTAAGAGAAGTAACACAATCAGGCAATTATTGCCTACCAGTTAATTAATTAATGTATTACCTTCTTTGGGAAAGGGATAGTGTAGAGGGAACAGGTGGTGAAGTGGGAGAGGGATAGAAAGCTTAATTCATTTACAACCCTGCTATTGCGCGTTTTTTTTTGTAGAGCAGTGCTGCAAGCCCCTCTGGTGTCAAGTAGAGGGACTGAGTTGTTTTTAAGCTGTGCAGCCATTTTAATAATTCTTTTACTTCGCCGACGTTTTTGCTACAATACCGACGAAGGATTTGCTGAGAAGTGCATTAGGATATGTTAGTATTACTCGCTGCCGGTACTGCCAACGTGATCAGCCAAAGCACACTCAGATTACGTATTTTGGATAGTTATTTTAATGGCGCTTTTCAAAAAATTGCTATGTATAATTTTTTGTATCTCATAAGCTAGTTAGAGCCGGCGGAATGTAAAATTTTGTTGAAAAATTTGTTTTTTTTTTACACTTAAGCCGCCACAACTTAGCCATTTACTAACGGATTTACAAAAATCAAGACTATTTTGAAAGATGAGAAGTATATCTTTTAAATTTGAGAAAAATCGTAGAAATCCGTTTCGAAACAAAGAAGAAGTTACTGTTTAAAGTTCAAACTTTAAGAAAACAGTTTCGCACTACATATGCCGTTATAAAATCACTTTACGAAGTGAACTAGAAAAACTAAAGGTATTTTCTTTCTCTATGAGCTCCAACAAAACAGAATTAATGCATGAGAACCCTTGAATAATTTTTTTCTCAACTTTTGTATCATAGTGTAATTAATGTGTACAAGAACAATCGGAAAAGTTAATCGCCAAAACGAAAAAATATCGCCAAAACCGCCAAAATTAAAGAAATATCAAAAAAGGAGAAAAATCCCAAAAATGAAAAAAACCGCTGAAACGAAAAAAGCACCAAAACGAAAAAATCTTTAAAAAAAAATTCTTAAAAAAAAATAAAAACAAAAACCGCCAAAACAAAAAAAGTAAAAACTAAAAAACCCAAAATTAAAGAAATTGCCAGCCAAATCGAAAAAAAACACTAAAATGAAATAAAATCTCTAAACTTAAAAAACCCCAAAAGTAAAAAACTATCCAAAATTAAAAAAGCGCTGAAACGAAAAAGCATCAAAACGAGAAATATCGTCAAAACTAAAAAAAATTAAAAAAAAAATAGAAAAATCGCCAAAACTAAAAAACCTGAAAACAAATAAAAAATTCCAAAATGAAAAAAACCGCCAAAAAGGAAAAAGCGCCAAAACAAACAAAAAAAAAACACCAAAACAACCAAATGCGCTAACATTAAAAAAATGCTCAAGAACAAACAAAAATCGCTAAAACGAAAAAAGGTATACGGTATTTTTACCGGTCACTTTGTGTGCGAGTCAAAGTCACACCTGGATACCCAGTAAACATATTTTGCCGACATGTCTAACGTCGGAAAAAATTTTAGGCTACCAGACAATCAACCGAGCTGTCTAAGACTCCCTCAGACATTCGGCAGTGTAGTCGGCAGTTTTCTGATACGAAGTTTCAGCACATTTTGTGGAATATTATTCGATTAATATCAGACTAGTGTGCACATTATCCGAAGGCAATTTAATTTCCCTTAAGACGTTTAACAGAATAGTCTACTCATTTTCAAATCTACGTCTAACGACTTTTAGCAGTCGCTTCTGCACATTGTCTGATTTTAGTTTTCATAATAGTTCTCATTTATGTCTTGAGAGTATGTGCACAAATATTTGAGTTTTTAGACTTATAAAATATGGGCAGCGTTACCGTTGTGCGACTAAAGTCCCATTTTGCTCATTTTTGACCGCCTTGCCACTTTTTGTGCCCCTTTGTTTTAAATCAAATTTTGTAGCATTTTTGTATTATTTTGTGCCTCTTTTGCCCCTTTTTGAACAAACTAAATTTTTGTTTTTAATTTTGCAATAAATGTACTCAGATGCCCAAGCTTCTATATATGCGTCATGAGGCCGAGCTAGAAATATGTACTCAAGGGGCAATATCATAGATATCAAGACCATGCTATTTACTTTTTTTTTTCAAAAGGTGTGTAGTGAAATTCTATCTTTAATTAATAGTAGCGAAAAAATACTGGGTATTTAGATCCGGTATAATCTCATATAAAAAATAGGAAAATGGTATCTAAGTAAACCGAAATGAACTTTGTTCCTCGACACCGTGACTTGCTTTCATAGTTTCCCCTTTTATGGAAAACCCTTTAAATTTGGACAAAATATTTTAATTGATACTTAAAATTCTTTAAATACATACTATAAAAAGTTTTAAAAAAATTAAAAATTGTATTTTCTATAATGTCATAATTTCATTGAAATGTATTTCATTGATTTGATGAAAAGTTTCGTTGGATTTATGAAGTAGTTAAATCACATACATATTTTTTTTAAACCTACCTTTATTTATTTCAACCAAATGGCAGCCAAAAGCGAACAACAAAAATAGTTTTATATATTTTTTGTTGTACACTTTCTTATTATTATACACTCATAGACATGTTGCTTTGATAGTGGTGTTGGCTGAACTAGTCAAGACGTTGCCTATAAAGCAAATGATGAGAATCAAGAGTCTGAGTCAGATACTGTGAGCGGTCATCAACATTAAAAATGTTTTTGTTGTGCATTGGCGTCTTCGTACATATTTCAACCATGGAATTGTCAATAAATTAAAATAGACAATAAAAAAGATAAGTTTTGATGAGGCTACTAAGTAATGTAATAATTTCATTAAAACAATGAAATAATTTCATTAAAATAATGACAGAATATCATTAAAATAATGACAGAGTTTCATTAAAATAATAAGATAATTTTATTAATATGATGAAACAGTTTCATTAAAACAATGACATAATTTCACTGATATAATTAAATATTTTCATTAGCTTGGTGAAATTATTACATTGCAGCAATGCAATTATTTCATATATTTAATAAAATTTTCATTGAAAAAATGTTAACGAAACTTGTAGCATTAATCCAACGAAGATTGACATTAGTTGAGTTTTAATAAAAAAATTTTCATTGGATTAATGTCAAAATTCACAGAATCTATGAACAAAATTCTTTCAATGTATAAAACGATGTATAAGAATTACATAGAGGAGAACCTAAGATTTTAGAATTCTGGAATTTAAACCACCCACAACGTGTAACACACGGTGAGCTACATGATGACAAAGGCAGGGACAGCCTTATTGGCTAGCTTATAAATAGATAAAGAAAATACACTTTATTTCGTTAAGATATCTTTAATATATTCAAAGATATTTGGATTTGAATTTTAAAATTTTGATTTTTGGCCTCGACTTTGTTCGGCCAAAATTTGCAACAAAAAAAAAGTCGAGACCACAAAAAAAAAATTTTTTAATTCAAAGCCAAATATCTTCGATACTTCTAAAGATATTTTAATGAAATAGAGTGTATTTTGTTTATTTATTTATTTTAAAATCGGATGATATTTGTAAAAGTTATGAGAACAATAAGCTTTTCCATGCCCGAGGTAGTCAACTTTGACATCTTGTAGCTCACTATGCGTTTCAAGGGGGTGCTCCTAATTTCAATATTCTTAAAGCTTAGATCCTCTTCTATGATTTTCGCATACTTCATTTTATAATCGGCTAGCAAGTTTCAAAGATACACAGCTTTTACCCTTTCTTTCCCATTTGAAATCACTGTGCATCGCTTCACTATCATAATTTTAGCTTTTTTGTGATTGATGTCATAAACATCTAGATGTTTGCACCAGTAGATTAATTAGGTCGAAGAAGGATGTTGTGTTTTTCTTCCGACGGGGTTTTTTTGAATTTGGAACGATTTTTCGTCATCCCACGTCAAATTTGGTTTGTAAACAGACCGGTTTCGGCTATGTGCCATCTTCAGTGTTCTATTGAATAGAACACTGAAGATGGCACATAGCCGAAACCGGTCTGTTTACAAACCAAATTTGACGTGGGATGACGGAAAATCGTTCCAAATTCGAAGAAGGATGTTGAATTTTACAACCCAAAGTACTAAAATGTGGTTCCACAAATTAACACAAAATTGATTATTTTTCTTGCTTGTTGCTTCAAAGAAATATTTTGAGCGGATTTTTTTTTCGTTCGTGGTTTTTACTTGAGGTCTACACGTAACAAAATATGTAAGATGAGATTGTCAAATTCAATCTCAGAGAGAATTATGTTACGTGTAGACTTCAAATTAGTGTTATATCAATGTTATAAGAATTTTTATCAGAGCGTTGTTATAAGAATTCTTATAACAACAATATTATGAGATGAACTGTCAAAAAACACATGTACATGAAAATAAAATAGTGTGCATGTGTGAGTGTTTATTAAAATAAATAAAAAGCGATGTTTTTGATAAAAATTTCTGTGTTAAATATATGAATAAATGTGTTTAATTGATTTATAAATTTAAATTTGTGTGAAAAATTAAAAATAAAATAACTAATAATGCAAAAGTAGTGCATGTTAACTCGTTGAACATTTGCATAAAATGAAATCTTATCGGAAAAGTCAAATTACATACATCTTCCCCTAGTATGAGATTAAGAGAAAATTCGACATTTTGTTTTTAGTATTCTGCCGACGTTTTTTCTCATGTTATCTCAAAGTTAATGTCTCGTGAAGACGCTGCGTTAATTAACTCAAATATATCTGCATGGTTTATAGAAATAAAAAAACAATAGTAAATATTTGTTTAACAAACAACAAAAGTTTTTTTTTATTATTCTGACATAAAAACTATCAATACATAAATGTGTAGATTAGAGTGGTCGGAAAAAAACTAAATTTGGATTTCTTCAAGTCTCATACGCCAAATCGGTAGGTATTTATAAAAAAACTATCCTAAAAAATCTCAGGTGAAGCAGTTAAGATTAAGACGTGTCGCACGCCCACTGAAGTTTGAGCAAATGCTCTTTTCGGTCTTTTATATCTCAGAACTTAATAAATAAAATTTTCGATATTGCTGTTTATTTTGTTAAATATTCGATTAAGATAAAAGTTGGTAAGGCAAAAGCTGTTGGAAACTTCAAAGACAAGAACTTTTTTTAAGGAAATGTTTCTGTAAATACAATTTATTAAGTTATGAGGCATAAAAGACAGAAAAGGAGCATTAGGCTCAATTTTCGGTGGACGTGCGCGACACGCCTTAATCTTGATTGAGACTTGAAGAAATCCAAATTTTATTTTTCTACTAGCGCTCTAATATAGATAATTAGGACTGTTCTAGTGAGTAAATTTTTTACAAATTATTCTATTAAATAAAAATATGGGGAATATAAAGAGTTCAATGTGCTGAACTAAAATCCGTTTTCATTTTTTTTCCTATCACGTACAGATTTTTTTTAATGTGCATGTTTAATGTTTCTGGATCAGTATATTTCATCATAACTCGAGAACGATATGCCTGATTTCGACCAACAAAACGTCAAAATATGCATGACAGAATTACCTTCAACCTTCTTTAAAAATATATTTTTTTTATTGATCAACGCTTCCGGAGTTATTCACAAATTAGTAGGGACAAAAAGGTGCTTTTTCATGCCAAATTATTAATTTTTTTTCTTTCTAAAAACTCGTAAAAAAATTAAAACTGCAAAAACTTTATCTTTTAATTGATATACTTACGGGCAGGCGTCTTACAAACAAAATAAGCCACATATCATGAAAATCGATGGATAATTGTTGATTTTATTAGCAATTATGTGAAAACACCCAGTCACTTAAAAGGTACTTTCACTCTAAATTTATTTCAACCCAAAAATAAATTTATTACCGAAAGTACATTTTAAGTGTCTGGGCGTATTCACTCAATTGTGAATATAACCAACCACATTTATCTATCGATTTTCATAATATATGGCTTATTTTGTTCGTAAGACACCTGTCCTTAAGAACAACAGTAGTTAAAAGGTGACGTTTTAAATTTTTTATGAGCTTTTAGAACGAAACATTTTTTTTTAATTTTGTATAAAAAAGAAAAGTTAATTTTTTTCTAGCGAATAAGTGAAAATTTGTTTTCATTTTTTTTCATTATTGAAGTTTATACAATATTTCCCCGAGAACACGAAAAGAACTTTTTTCTCAGAAAAACTTTTTTGCTTCATACATGAAGGGTATAAAAGATACCGCATGGCTGGATTTAGCCCTGGTAATTGTTTAGATTTATTCAGAGCTCCGAAATCTTCGCTCGAATTCGAGTAGAGAGTGAAACTCGCTCAAATTCGAGCGCGAGTACTCCTGCGAGTGAAAAAAAAATCGAGTATACTCTATTTTTCTATGCCACTCGAATAACAGCGCATATGCTTTGCTCGATTTCTAGTGCGAGTAAAATACGCTCGAAATGGAGTAGTTTATACACTTGCCGAGTTTCTCTTTCATTCTTTCTCATACAGTGGAAAAATAGAAACTGTTTGTTTTTGCCGATTTGTGTGTGTGCGTGTGTGTAGTATAGCAAGTATAGTAACTCAAACGGTTGTTGGTGTTGCTATGGACTGAGGTGGGGAGAGGTGACTGACGAGGTAGGACTAGGAGGCCAAGAAGAGAAAAGCAGCAGAATGTATTGTAAGGGACCGGTGGTTTTTGTGTACAAAAATACTCGCGAAGAAGATTACTCGAAGATTACGAGTGTTCATTATAATATAGAAAATATAAGTAAACGTTTAAAAATATAATAAAACTTTTATTATAAAACCAACTAATTGCTCCGCACACGCGCACTGTATGAGAAAGACTGAAAGAGTACACAAAAACCACACGCACACACAAGTCAGCAAAGACAAACAGTTTCTATTTTTCCACTCGATTTCACTCTTAAGAGTAAACTCTCACTCTATTACGAAGATTTTTACTCCCACTCTTAATTTTTAAAAAGGTGTACTCGCGAGTACTCCCACCTAAAGCAAACGAGTGGAGAGTAAACTTTTTGTAGCACTCGTACTCTTCGAGTACTCTTCTTCGCGAGTATTTTTCACTCGCGAGTAAAATCGAGTAAATCTGAGCTCTGGTTTATGCCATTTATTTTGGCAACAAACAGTTGAATACTTTAGGGTTGCGTTTTATAAAAGTAAGCAAAACTTTCATTCAATTTGAAAAGATATTGGACGGAAAAAAACAGATACATGGCGATGACATATATTAAATTTGGAAAATACTATTTCGATTAACTTCCTTATTTATAGAGAATAAAAAGTTTCGGTTTCGGTATTCGGCCAAAAAGTTGGCCTAAACCGAATATCTGCCGAAACCACAATTTTGTTTGAAACCGAAACCGAATATTCGGTCGGAGTCTAATAAATATGTATGTCAAAAAATATGAAATAGAGATTTTCCCGGGAAAATGGGAAATTAAAAGTAGACTTTTCCAGGGAATACCCGTCTCCCAAAACCTAGTTAGCAGGCATCGAACCTGCGACCTTCCGGTTAGTAGTTTTACACACTATCCACTAAACTGCAATTCCATTGGTTGATTTTTACTGTATTTTATGGGTTGGCGCAATTCTAACCAATGAAATTGGTTAAATTTACCAATATTTTATTTTGATTGTACATATTTATATGGTATTCGTACAGAACCCTTAGCGTGCGAGTCAAAGTCGCACTTTACAGAATTTTTAATCAAGTATGTATAACTTTAGAATCTAATTAAAACAAGTTAGTTGATGAACTAATTATCTTTTAATCAAAATTCAAGTCACACTATTTGTGAATTTATTACAACCAGAAACTGATTGACTTGCCCCCGTCCGTACAATTATGAGAAGACTTTGTTATTTATCAATAAAAATCAATTAATAATATGAAACTTAATTGAATATTATGTCACATAAAAATGAAAAAGAAACTAAAAGCATGTATGAAGTGACTGCTCGCTCCTACAATCTTGAACTGGAATTAAAATAGAAAGATTTTGTAATTTCTTAACAAACATAAACTCACAAATGATACAATGCGACCTTGTTAATGGAATAAAATGAAATTTTTAGAAATTAATTTTAAATTGGAACGCCAACAAAAAGTGATGTTATAAAAATATATAAATTATAATTTTAATTTATACACAGAAAAAAATAAGTTTCGTTTTTGATAACAAAAATCCCGGTATTCAATAATTTTTTTTCAAATTTCCTGTGATAAAGAATTCCCCTATATTGATAACAAAATTATTTCAAAATAAAAATATATATATAAATTAAAAAAATGTTGACATGGCTGGAATACGAACCCGGGCTTTCCGGACGTAAAGCATACTCTCTATAGCTGAGCCATATCCCATTTATTTTTTTATGGAATACAACTTGTTTTAAGTACTTATGTATAAAAAGAAAAGAAATAACCGGCATGGAAAAGAAATACTTACAACGAAATATTTTATTATGTTAAAGATAAATGTTATTGAAATTCACATTTTTTTAATAACATGGTTTTATTGAATATAATTCTTGTCTATTTTGTTCTGTGTACAGACACTTAACGCTTGTAAAGTATTTATATAACAAAAAAAAGTGATGCTATAAGTCACCCACCATGAAACTAAAATATTCGTTTGTATCAAATACATAATTTATTCTTAGATTCTAAATTTCATTTCAAAATTCTAATTATTTGAAAAAAAGTTATTTTTAAGCATTTGAGAGCATTTCATTAACATGCAGTTTAACACGGCTTTTTGGTTTTTGTTTTATATTTAATGTCTGCCTAAAATTTAGACGCTAAATTCTTTTTTTCAATGTCATAAGAAAAGAAAAACCAAATTGCCAAAAAACAATTGGTTTCTTTCCCGAAAGGGAATTTGCCAGCATTACGGGCAGAAAATTTGCTTTCAAATTCCCATTACGAACAGCCACAAGAACAATGATGCCAATTTAAATCAAAACTATAAAGTTAAATGTTGTTAATTTGAATGCTTAATTTAAATAAATAAATTCGAATTCATTACGCGTTTCCTGTCGTTTATTTTTGAATACCTAAAACTGTTTGCCTGCCTTTCTTTAAACAGAAAGAAAGAAGTGTGTATTGTGTTGTGCATCAGTCATCAGAAGGTGTTCTGTAAGTGTGAAAATAATTTGATCTCATTTCACAACAGAAAAGTTATAAATAAAAGAATTTAATAAGCAAAAGATCAACCACAAAAAGTTTGTTGAATTGATCAAATCGTATGAAGACTGGGAAAAAACCACAACATTTGCATTCTGCCAAGCTGACAAGGCACAGTGGGACGGCTTGCATATTACACTGTTTTCGGATTTCGAACTTTTTTCGATCAGAGGTTCTAATAGTTGATCTTATATAATTTGGAGCCAATATTCACAACATTATCACAGTAACGGAATGTATTTTATTGAAGAAGTATAAACATTTAAAATTCTAAGCAATTCTATTTTCAACTGATTTTAACATTCAATAAAAAAAAAACTAAGTACACATTACGGATTTTCGGTTGCGTCCAATGCTCGGCCTTGTTTATGTTTTAAGCACCAAACAAAGTACACGCATAAAAATAACACACACACAACCACACACATACAACCACTGAATATATTCTGTAAGTTAAATTTGCTGAAATTGTAATTTAAAATATATGAATATTTATTTAAAATCAGTAGTGTAGTAGATAGTGTGCTTTACTATTAACCAGGAGGTCACATTTTCAATTTCAGCCAAGGCCTCTGCTTTTTTTTTAATTTATAATGTTAAATGCATAAAAATTAGTAAGTTTATTTATGTTAACTTCGTGCTGCTGGTTTACATGCTTTAGCCGAGTGATTGGTGCGTTGGATGTAAAACCTAAAGGAGCTTTGTTATTCCCAGTGGAAATTAAAATAACAAACAGTAGTGAGTAAAAATATAAAATTAATAAAATAATAATTAAAGATACGAAATAATAAGCCTCTAACATTTAAAAATAAAGAAAAAACCATTTATTTTCATAGAACTTGGGGCTTATTATTTAACAGTAAAAATAGCAGAAACAAGGGAAACGTCTTTTATTTTTACGGAAGTTAAGATTAGTTCTTGTGGCAGTTAAATTGAGCCAAATAAAGAAAGAATCATTAATTTTTTTACGGTTTTAAGTCCGTTTAGTTTTTTAAAATTTTAAATTTAATAAACTTTTTGTTAAATTTAAATGAAAAATATGTTTTAAGGGTTTCAATATTTAAATTTATTTTATGTAACAGATTTGTTAAGGATTAGATAAGTTATTAATTTATAGTGAAAATTTTGTAAAAAGCGTTACGAAGGCTGGGTGGAGCTTTCAAAACTCTGAAAATATCGTTACGTAAGATGTGAATAGTCCCATGATCACATTTTAAGGTTTTACTAATTTCTGACGTTCAAGTTGAATTTGGAACTTTGGTGTCTTCGAAGACTTACAGTAAAATTTTATGGTAAATATATTTGTAGAACATTTTAGCCCGATCTATCACGGCTGAAGGGCAGTTTTTTGTAACTTTTTCAAGAAAGAGCGGAAAACACCCTTACAACGAAGAGTTAGAGAGCCAAAAGATTCCACAAAAATGTTTCTCGTGGTGTTTTACATAAAAGTGCTGAGCACACATAATATCTTAAATGTAACGCTTACAAGATTTCCTATGTCGAGTCACTATAACTATATGCAAAAGGGAGGGAATTTGAACTCCCGATAAAATAAATCCCAGATGTAGTCTTTTAGAACGCCGATAAATGTATATATTTTTTTGGTGCCCTCTGGCAGAATTAGTCGCTAGTAATGCTGGCGATTTCTACTACTTTTAATTACTTCAATACTACTCAATACTTTTGATTTGTGTACTCAATACATACTCGATACTTTTAATGCTTAGAAAAAGTTCTACTTTTAATCAGAGTTGTATTTTGTCCCATCGATTTTCCAGTTGCTTTGACTAGAAAACACAACAGTGAAAGCATCGAGTAACTATTTTTTGGTATTGAGTACTCTAAAATAAGAGTAAATACTCAATACTTTGCCAGCACTAGTCGTTAGAGCCTTGTTCTTTTATCGAAGATCTTCTAATATATCTAAAGACGAATATCCGCTTATATTCTGGCGTTGAGACGACATAAGTATACCCAAATTTGAGAACAATTGCGGAGGCGTACTTTAGTTGTGAAATAAGTTCTGTCACATCAGCGAGACTATTTCGTATGGCATATTTTTAAAATTTATGCGATTTCTTCTGAACTTTCTTTATATTAATTTTTACTTCATTTCCACTATCACAAGTATAAACTAGTTTATAGCCAATCAAATTATTTTATGTTTTAATTAAACTACTTTCTAACCTTTAAATTAAAGAAATCAAGAAATATTTTATTATTTAATTAAAAGACAAGAGCATCACAGATTTACAGTAACGAGCATAAATCAATTAAAAATTTACTCAAAGTGTCCGTGCGAGTATACTCACATACAGAAAAAAGTATGAGTAATAACCCAGCAACCATTTTTTTGCCGAATTCGGTTAGATATTCCACACAAGATGCCGAATTCGTATCTGAAGTCGGTCAGAAAATGTACCGAAAATTATATGAGTGGCCAGCAAGAAAGCTGACCTCTTTGTCTGATGACATTCTAAAAAGTTGGCTGAAATGTAAGACTTCTGTGACTCTTCTTGCGCCATGAATTTTTCTACTACTTATGGCGGCCTATCAGAAAATATTTAAACATATTTTATAAGTTTATAAAAACTCACACATTTATGCACAAACTTTCAAAAGATAAATGAGAATTATTACAAAAACTAAAATCAGATAACGTGCATAAAGAAGTGACAGCTAAAAGTCGTATGACATAGATCAGAAAATGCGCAGAATAATCTGTTAAATGCTTGAAAGAAAATTAAATTGCCTTTCAATAATGTGCAGACTAGTCTAATATTAATGGGATAATATTTCAGAAGATGCGCAGAAACGTTGTTCCAAACAATTGCTATTCTTTCTTTATTTATTTTCCAGATTTTTTTCTAGCGTCAGACATGTCGGAAGAAATGTTCCCTGGGAATATACTACAGATTAGAGGTGGGCGCGTGTCGTGTTTTTTTTTCGTAACACTAACACGCACGACTCAACACGAAGTGTTCGTGACAGAAAATCTGATTTTGTTCGAGTTCGGGCCGTATCGTGTTGAGCAAACTTGACACGAAAAACACGAAACGATTTTCAGATTAAAATATGTTTGAATGCAGAAGCTTTCCGCACAAGATTATTGAGCGAAAATCTGGATAAGTTACTGTTTCTCAACAAAAATATGTAAATAAAAATGCAAATAGAACATGAAACTTTAAAATAGGAGAAAAATATGTCTTTGAATATAAAAAATGTATTTTTTGTTTGGATTTGATTTCGTGCGTGTTGTGTCGTGTTCGTGTTTTGAAAATTTTGGGCATGCGTGTTTCGTACGTGTTGGACATCGGGGATTTGTGTTCGTGTCGTGTTGGAAAATGTCGACACGCGCCCATCTCTACTATAGATACATACTAGAGGTCTGCAACGAAACAGTATTTTCAATGCATATGAAGTTCATTCCTTTTTCGAATACAGTACACACTTGCTCTATCTCCCAAATCACAAGCAGTGTAGAGAATTGAATGACTCTTTGTCAAGTACCTATAAGCATGCAGTCGCAGCCTTATATGGTCGTTAAAAAAGAAGTAGGAAAGTGTGAACATATTGTAATATACATACAGATGTATATATTACATATATATGTGTGTATGCAAATAATCAGTTTCCGTTTCATTTAAATTATTGACTGACTTAGCTGGGACTCGAACTGAGGATGCATGCTTATAAGCTTTCGCGCTTACCACCCTGCTGCTGCACCGCCTAAAACATCAACAACAAGAAGCCAACATATTAAAAAACATATTAATTTGCTTGATTGAAGACAAAATGTAAGCAGGCGTGGATTCAGCTTAAGCTTTTGGTACACTGAAAATAATCCTTGCAACATTTTACGAAAAAAAAACTTTCGTAGTTACTTTTGTCGTATTATATACGAAACTTTTGTACATTCCACGAAAAAATGTTTAGTCTAGAATTTTACTATTTAACGAAAGTGACGAAAACCATTCGTATTTACTTTTTTCATAGAATGTAGGAAACTTTCGTACATATTACGAATTAGGTTGAGTCCAGAATTTTATTATTTGACGAAAGTAACGAAAACTTTTCGTAGTTATTTTTTTTGTTAAATATACGAAACTTTCGTACACGTTACAGAATAAATTTTTGCACTAGAATTTTATAGCTTTACGAAAGTCACGAAAGCATTTACTAGTACGTTTTTTCGTAAAATATACTAACATTTCGTATATATTACGAAATCAATTATGGACTATATAAGTTGTTCTTAAAATTATTGAATCACATGAAATTGGGTGCTAAGTGACCCGTATACATATAAGTTGTAGACAGCGTTACCGTTGAAATTAAAAAAAGGCTTAAAGAGGGAATTTTGATAATAACAGGGACACAAAAATGGGATTTCTGAGAAAAGAAGGGACAACTTTAATAAGAAGAAAACTGAAAAAAAAGTTGTTTACTTTTTTCGTAAAACTCAAAAAGTATTTTGTAATATTCTCTAAATATTAACTTAAACTATGAAAGTATTTCGTAAAATGTAAAAGTTGTCTTCTCTTTTCTACGAAACTCGTTCGTATTATATAAAAAATTATCTCTTAAAACACAAAACATACTTCGTAAAATAAACACAAAAATTTCGTTCGTTTCGTACATTTTACAAAAGAATTTCGTGGTGCGAAATTACAAAATATTTCGTAAAATATACGAACGATTTCTTTCATATGTTGCATGGTTTTTTTTCAGTGTAGGGGAACTTTTAAATGAAATATACCATTTTGTAAAATGTATTTTAGAAACTCAATGGAAATGAGGTATATCGCGACCTCCGAAATCTGTTTCGCGAAATAGTTTCTGATTTGTATATAAGAGCGAAATTTACATACAAGCAACACCAAAAAAAGCGAGGTTTTCGCACTCTTCGAACACTGAATGTTTTCATGTTCTGCCGTGTATACTGGTATAAATTAACTTTTCATTATTCTTTTGAATTTCATGTAACTCTCATTTATTTATTTTTATTATTTAAATTATTTTAAAAAAAATCTAAAGCACGTAAAAATTGAAAAGACAAAGAAAATTATTGACTGTATGGAGCTCAATTGAACAAGACAAGAAAATACTGAATTTCCAAACCATCAAATGAAGGTTGAAAAAACAGGGCATTTCCGCCGAATTTAAAGCAGAAAAAAGTAAAGATGTTCCAGCCGTATTGATTAAAGCTAAAGGATATTCAAGTAGTTGACTGTAGCTGGCTGCCATGGTTGGTATTGAGATTTAAGCGGGTAAGAATTCTTATGATGATATCGTGGTTGGTTTTGAGTAATCATGATGTCAATTCAACAAACTGTACACTCACAATATTATTACAGTAACGGAATGTACGTTATTCATGACATCTTATTTTTAACTGATTCTAACATTCAATAAAAAAAACTAAGTACACATTACGGATTTTCGGTTGCTAGCAATATTGTCCCTTGTTTATGCTATATTTATCAAAAAAGTACATGCATAAAAATAACACACACACATAAACACTGAATATATTCTGTAAGTAAAATTAACTGAAATTGTAATTTAAAATATATGAATATTCATTTAAAATCAGTAGTGTACATATAAGTTGTAGACAGCGTTACCGTTGAAATTAAAAAAAGGCTTAAAGAGGGAATTTTGATAATAAAAGGGACACAAAAATGGGATTTCTGAGAAAAGAAGGGACAACTTTAATAAGAAGAAAACTGAAAAAAAATTGTTTAATTTTTTCGTAAAACACAAAAAATATTTAGTAATATTCTCTAAATATTACCTTAAACTATGAAAGTATTTCGTAAAATGTAAAACTTTTCTTCTCTTTTCTACGAAACTCTTTCGTATTATATAAAAAATTATCTCTTAAAACACAAAACATACTTCGTAAAATAAACACAAAAATTTCGTTCGTTTCGTACATTTTACAAAAGAATTTCGTGGTGCGAAATTACAAAATATTTCGTAAAATATACGAACGATTTCTTTCATATGTTGCATGGTTTTTTTTCAGTGTAGGGGAACTTTTAAATGAAATATACCATTTTGTAAAATGTATTTTAGAAACTCAATGGAAATGAGGTATATCGCGACCTCCGAAATCTGTTTCGCGAAATAGTTTCTGGTCTCTGAGATATCAAGCATTCATTGTGCTCGATATTATAAATTTTGATAAATTTTTTGTAAAAAAAAATTCAATAAAAAAAATATAAAACAGAAATCAAGTAAAATACCAAATTTCATCAATATTTACTTTTTATTCCATGTAAATTCCATGTAAGCACTGTAGCAAATTTCATATCAATAACAAGTTACTCAATACACAGCAGTTAGTATACACATGCAGCACAAAAAGCTACTTTTTTACAAATAAAATAAAAAAGTGGCTAATGCAGCACAAAACAATCGGATCTAATCGGATTGATGAAAGTTCACAAAAATTTACATTTTTCTTCCAAACATATGCCGGAAGCAGTGGTGAAGCTACAAAAAAATTCTATCAGGTATATTTTGAGAAAACTTCATGTAAATCTTCTTTGTCGTTTTTCTCCATTCCGACTTTTTGGCAAATGAGCTAAACCAAAAATGAGGTCACGATATGTTAATTGTTTTGAATGTAAGACATTGTCCCTGACATTTTCCTGAACAAAGTTGTCGCTCATCTCATCCTCCACAATATTACTGAAGACAAACTGCAAGACATTGTCGCTCCTGAAATAAAAAATAGGAGGGACAGTGTCTTGCAGTTTGTGGTCAGTAATATTGTGGAGGAAAACATGCAAACATTTTTCGCTCAGATTATCGTGAACAACGGATTCACTTAAATGGTCGATTAGAAAATGATCGTATAAGAACCGTAGATGACAATGTGGTGCAAGGCAGTCTGGTCAACTGGGATACTGTCTGCATGCAGTTTTGAGCTAGTGACACGTACATAAAGCGGCCTATCTATTTTACAATATTATTAAATATGTTAGTGTACATATTATTATCCTTTTGATCTATAATATGCAATAAGTGGCATAACACTTACAAAAAAAATACGGCACAGTTTTTGTCATAGTGAAAAAGTAAGCATAATACTGAGCAGTGTTCCCATCACATTACAGACTTTTTTTGAATGTGCAATAAAAATCAAAAGCCTGTTGATTTTTGTCAATATATTGTGCCACCTTTTAATATGACATAAACATTGGCGTTGTTATTGCACAATATGAAAAATTGCACAATTATACTGCAAGTGTGTGGGCCTCTTAAGACGATAGTTCGCACAGCATCAAACAACTTTGTTTTTATCAAAAATGTGTTCGTTTTTTTTTGTCGTGACACTTCGAATAAGTGTTCAAGCTTTGCCACTTCATATGTACTTCATGTGTATATGAATATATTTATGCAGACCTCTACTAAATACCTTAATAATCATGTTACTAAATGATGTGTGTTTGATTTGAAAACAAAACTTTCTCAAATTGCAAATGAAAATTGTTAAATTCCGTAAAAGAGACGAACGACTATAATTATTGCAAAATGAAATTTTCTCATACACCTGAAACTGAATTTTTCCAGTAAATATTTATTTATTCATTAAAATTTAATACTTTTACCACCATGTCTTGGCGTTGTACTAAGTTACTTAATTTGTTTTTTTTTTTGCTATAAATATTTATTGAAATATTAATCATGCCTTCACATCAGCAGGAAATTTAAATATTAATATTATTTTTTGTGGTTTTAAGAAGCATTTGGGAAAATTGTTAAATATACTTTAACTGTGACAGACAATTATAATTGTCTTTACATGCTTGTTAACATTGTATTTTAAAAACAATGTGTCTTGTTTTTGTCTCCCACTGTTTACAGTCTGGTTCCAATGATATATCAAATTTAAAGTATCACTTTATTTTAACATTTATTTTATTTTAGTTTGCTCTTTCTCTCATAATTTTGCTTACATACTAAGCAATTATAACAGTGGGCGCTAATATATTAAGTATCGTAGTTTGAAGAAATATAATACGAAGATTTATTGCTTAAGTCTTATTTTTTTATTAGAATAATTTCCAACAAATAATTAAGTTAGAAACAAATTTTTTCCAGTTTAAAATAAAAATTCCCACAATTAAAATTGTTTTTATTTCGTTTTAAAAGTTAAAGAAATTTAATGTTGCCATTAAAAAGTCGGTCTTTAAACAACTTTTCAGCCTTTTTATTGCTACTTTCTTCATTAAAATAACAAGTGCTAGTGATTGCGCAAAAACAATTGGTGATAAAAATCTTCCCTGCGTGATATCATTGTCTTGTCTAATTTTTAAACTTTCATTTCGTTATGGGGTTTTAAATGTTTCAGTTTCATTTCAAACTTATAAGAAAATTCAAAATAGAAAATAATAGTCTGTCTGTATGTGCGTACACACGAATTAATTTGTATTTTAATGTCTGTTCAAAACGTGAGTTGTTTTACAATATAATATTTGATTTTTTTATGGTTTATTTAATAGATAGAAAGAATGCGCCTTGGAATTTCTTATTATGTAGAGGATAATAGTTACTGTCACCTTAAGTTTTGCACAGTGGTGTTTGCGGGCAAAAATGAAGAATAATAACTCAAACAGTTTTTTTTTTCGTTTGTTAAGCAAAATCATCACAAAGGCTACATGAGATAAAATCAATGCGGGGAAGGTTAAAGTTAGTGATGATAAATTGAGAGCTTTTAACTTTATTCGTGAGCTTTTTTCTCAAATGATTTGTATATAAGAGCGAAATTTACATACAAGCAACACCAAAAAAAGCGAGGTTTTCGCACTCTTCGAACACTGAATGTTTTCATGTTCTGCCGTGTATACTGGTATAAATTAACTTTTCATTATTCTTTTGAATTTCATGTAACTCTCATTTATTTATTTTTATTATTTAAATTATTAAAAAAAAAATCTAAAGCACGTAAAAATTGAAAAGACAAAGAAAATTATTGACTGTATGGAGCTCAATTGAACAAGACAAGAAAATACTGAATTTCCAAACCATCAAATGAAGGTTGAAAAAACAGGGCATTTCCGCCGAATTTAAAGCAGAAAAAAGTAAAGATGTTCCAGCCGTATTGATTAAAGCTAAAGGATATTCAAGTAGTTGACTGTAGCTGGCTGCCATGGTTGGTATTGAGATTTAAGCGGGTAAGAATTCTTATGATGATATCGTGGTTGGTTTTGAGTAATCATGATGTCAATTCAACAAACTGTACACTCACAATATTATTACAGTAACGGAATGTACGTTATTCATGACATCTTATTTTTAACTGATTCTAACATTCAATAAAAAAAACTAAGTACACATTACGGATTTTCGGTTGCTAGCAATATTGTCCCTTGTTTATGCTATATTTATCAAAAAAGTACATGCATAAAAATAACACACACACATAAACACTGAATATATTCTGTAAGTAAAATTAACTGAAATTGTAATTTAAAATATATGAATATTCATTTAAAATCAGTAGTGTAGTAGATAGTGTGCTTCACTATTATCCAGGATGTCACATTTTCAATTTCAGCGAAGACCATGAGTGTGTTTTTTTTTTAATTTTTAATGTTAAATGCATAAAAATTTCAGCCAAGACCATTAGTGTGTTTTTTTTTTAATTTTTAATGTTAAATGCATAAAAATGAGTAAGTCGATGTTAGTTTCGTGCTGCTGGTTTCCATACTATGCTTTTCCGAGTGATTGGTGTATTGGACTTAAAACCTGAAGGAGCATTGTTCGTTTCCCAGTGGAAATTAAAATAACAAACAGTGAGTAAAAATATAAAATTAATATTATAATAATTAAAGATATGAAACAATAAGCCAATATCATTTAAAAATAAACCAAAATTCATTTATTTTTACGGAGCTTGGGGTTGATTATTCAACAGTACAAATAACAGAATCCAGGGAAACAACAGGGAATAACAGAAACCAGGGGAACAAATTTTTACTGAAGCTGCGATTAGTTCTTGTGACAGTTAAATTGACCCAAACAAAGAAATAATCATTCAGTTTTTACGGTTTTAAGTCAGCTAATTTTTTTAAATTTTAAATTTAATAAACCTTTTTTTAAATTATTTTTTAATGAAGTTTAATTTATTTTATATTACAATTTCAGTTAATTTTACATACATAACATTTTTCGTGTACAGTTAAAAATTTTCTTTGTCTTTCCAATTGTTGTGGGCCTTAGAATTTCTTTCTAATAAAAACACTTTACTTAAAAATTAAATTGAAGGAAATTAAGCCAGAATACTTAATGATTTCTCTTATAAATGGCTTCAAAAAAAGTATGTTTTTACTATGAGAGACTGAAAGTAAGGGTTACAAACCTGCCGATATCGCTGCTGATTTTTATATAGCGAGTCTCCGGTTTGGAGTACTACAATTTTGATTTAAAAAAGCGCTTTTTGAAGCGCTGAAAATCATCAGCATTTTCAGCACTCAAACTCTAAGTATATGGAACTATCTCGCTTAAAACCCTGCATTGTGTCAGCAGTGAAAATCAGCTTTTTTTGTATAGTTTCTTTCATATACGTTCACTGCTCCGAAATAAGCACTTATTTTAAAGCGGGTGTGCTTTATTGCCTTAGTGCTTAACAAAAACATGAATATTTTTTCCTGCGTAAATAAATAAATAAAAAGGACTGCGAATCTAAATTGATTATTAGGCTAAGGTTCGTAACGTTATATTCAGAAAGAATTGGGTATGATTAATATTCCAAGGAACAATGGAAAAATTAACATCAACTTAATTTTTCAACGTACACAGCAGAACAGAGTAGCGCCACTTTCGGAAGCCGCTACACTTCCATCGTCAGTGCTCACGTGTATTTGCTATCACCACTTGTCAGGTGGCTCTGTTGAATGTGATTTTAATTCTTATATATACAACTTTTTCGCGAAAATTGGATACGAGAATTAAATCACTCTCAAGCTGATATTAAAGTGCACTTTCCCAGCGTTGCCATCGGTTTATTTTTCTTCATTCCCATTTTTCTGATTTTTGTTCTACTCAAGACAAACTTTTTTGGTTTGATTTTATACTTAAGTATATATGAACATGTAAACATGTGAAAAGCTCAAGCCAGTAGCTAATTGTTTTATTAATATGATTATTTCGAACGTATTTGCTTTGTGAATCTAAATTGATTATTAGGCTAAGGTTCGTAACGTTATATTCAGAAGAAGAAAGGACTGCATTTTTGGGCCATGGCAAGTTCAAAGTCTTAGCAAAGTCTTGGGCATATCTTTTATTCTAGGAGGTAACCGGCAAACCATTTTATTGGGGACTACCCCTGTCAAGTGTATCATCTGGTACAATAGACAATTAAAGTAAACTTTTTCTATTTTTATTGAAGTCCTTCCTCCACACCTTTTCTTTACTTCTTTTTTCATAAATAAATGATGCAAAAATTTATATTAATTAATTAATAGTTTTTTGGTTACTTGCCTAAAGGGACCACGGTGCCATTCTCCTGTTTGTTTTTCCTGTTGGTCAAGAAAACAAAATTTAATTGGATTCCCAAATTCCAAAATCAGTTTGTGTAAATGAAAATGTTTTCGAAAAATGCTTTTGTTTTCATTATAGTGAACGTGCCTTACTTACAAAGTGTGTATGTAATAGAGATATACAAACATACGCATGTACATTAGAGTGGTCGTAAAAAATAAAGTCTCATAAAACAAATCGATGGATATATATAAAAAATTATCTTAAACAAATTTCAGGTCAATCAGCTAAGATTAAGGCGTGTCTCTCGCACGTCCACCGAAGTTTGAACAAATGCTCTTTTTTGTCCTTTATATCTCATAACTTAATAAATATAGCATTTACAAAAAGTTTTGTTCTACAAAGTTGTTGTCTGTGAAGTTTCCAATAGCAATATCGGAAACAGGCAATAACTAATAAAAAAGACCATAGTATTACAAATTTTGGCTAACTTTTTCGTTTCCTAGTTATTTGGTTCGCTGAACGCGAATCGGCACGCAATTTTCTTATCAGGTCTAGTTTTCGAAATATACCGTCATAAAAAAAATTAAGACACTTGTACGACATATATTAGCATAACTGGAGAAAGGTTTACTGTATTCAGCAAAAAAGAAAATTCAAAACTCGACAACAAAATTATCTTTAAGGCGACTAAACATTTTTTTCAAATCTGCCTGTCAGTTTCAAAGATATCGTTTATTTATTAACAATTTAGTGAGAGAACTTTTTTTAAAATTTTTCATGAAATTTTTATTTTCTTAGACTAAAACTTTTAGGATATCTCTGAAACTAATGAGCAGATTTGGAAAATATGTTTGCTCAGCTTAAAGATAATTTTAGTGTCTAGTTTTGATTTTTCTTTTTTACTGAATAGGGGAACCCCTTCTCCAGTTAGGCCAATATACATATGTCGTGCAAGTACCTTCAATTTTGACGTAATGGTATATCTCGAAAACTAGAGCTGATAAAAAAATTGAGTGCAAATTCGCGTTCAGCGGCCCAAATTAATAAAGAAACAGCTTTGAGTTTAAGGGAACCAATAAGTTTACCGAAATTTGCAAATTAGTGTAATCACTTTGACATTTTAATTGTTATGGGCTTTTTTCGATATTCCTCTGTTTCCCAGCAAAAACTTTTGTAATTTTTGTAATCGGTAGTACTTTATTAATGGGTTACAAAGTGATGAGTAATACTTATTTATCTTATTACTATGCTTCAAATTAGAGCTACTACTTTGTTTTTAATAAAAATTAGTACGTATTTGTATCATTATCTGAATGTTATTACAATTTGTTGATATGTATTAATGAAATAAGTAGACAACCACTTTTTGAGTCAACATGTGTTTGTATATAAAAACTAATTTTTGTCGCTTAACTTATAAGTCAACAATAGCTGAGTGGGTAAAGTTCTTGTCTTCATATCTGAACGAGCACAGGTTCGTATCCCAGGTGGGTCAAAAAAATAAAAGAATTAAATTTAAATAATATAAATAGAACATAATCTGTATAATTTTTTTTTTAATTTTAATTTGTTTATTTGACTACTTATTTTTTAGCTTCAAGTCAGCCAAATAATAACTAGTTAATTGCTGTGAAAACGTAAATACATTTGTAAGGGGTACCCCTTATTTTTTGGACTTCTCAAACAAAAATAAGTAGTTATCGCGTCAAATTGTAAGTAGTTACGACTTAAATGCTCATATACTTTTTTGCCTACCAGTAAGCAAAATTTTTGCTGTGTTATTTTGTTAAATATGCGATAAGACAGAAAAGGAGCATTTGCTCAAACTTCGGTGGGCGTGCGACGTGCCTTAATCTTAACAGATTGACCTGAATTTTTTTTTTTTTTGATATTTTTCTATAAATACCCATCGATTTGGAGTATGAGACTTAATATAAGACAAATTTTATTTTTGCACGACCACTCTAATGTACTTATCCTGAAATAGATTCAGTGAACCCAAAAATGTATGGAAAAAAGTGGAAGAAAAATATGGAAGGAAGTGTAAATACAAATTTTATTTAATTGTTTACTTATTGTAGATATTGTGTCACCTACATGACCATCTAAAATAACTGGCATATTCTAAAAGATTATATCCGACTCATAATAGGCCAGACTAGTCTGCACAATTTTTATTTTGATTTTGTGGAAACAGCTGTCGCAATATTTTAGAAAATGATCAGTCTTTTTTATATAAAATCGTTAGGAAACTATTTTTTTTTAATTAGAGATTCGGAGATTATCTTTTCATAGTTTGGTTAAAAAATTTCATTGGATTTTTGACAACAGCATTTTGTTATTTTACGGAAAACCTTTTTAAGTTTTGACAAATGTTTTAAAGGATACTTAAAACCTTGAAATATATCTTCTTCTTTATTTGCGTATTCGTTTTCTGAATGTTAGCGACCAGTACAATTAAATCATTTAGATAAATTTTAAGATAATTTTAAATATGTTTCATTATATATATATATATATATATATATATATATATATATATATATATATATATATATATATATATATATATATATATATATATATATATATATATATATATATATATATATATATATATATATATATATATATATATAAGTTCGGTTTTAATTTAATTTTTCAATTAAATTATATTTTTATTTAGAGATAAATGTGAAGCATGTAGACAAAGAAAATTTTGACTGCGCGGAGGGTTGAACTGACGTTTCGATAGCTCCCGCTAATCTCACCAGAGTTCTTTACCGCTTAGACCACTCGACCAAAGTCAGGTGTTTGCAGTCAAGAGCTGAATATCATCTAACTTTAATCAATTCATACTGTCACTCTAAGCGCTGTATTTCATTTGATAGTTATTGATATTCACTTTTTTCTTTGTCTTGCGCCAAGCTTCTTTTTATTATTTCTCTATTCTAGTATGAATTATCATTGATAATAGAGATATAAAAATAAAGCACGGATAATAGAGGCTATAAAACAAAGCGAACAGCTGCTGGTTAATAGAGGATCGCATAATCGAGGTTGAACTGTACTAAACATAGTGCTACCGTAATTTTTCAAAATTTAATTGCATAATTAATGGAAACATTAATAAATTTGAAAATTATACTTTGCAATAAAATTACGAATATAAACTTCCGTAATTAATAATTAATTGTATTTATTTATTTATTTTTTTTTCTTTTTCTTTCAGATAAATTTACGTTTAATACTTGTTAGTGGCAAAACAAAAGAATTCCTATTTAATCCAACAGATTCAGCTGGTGATATTGCACAAACAGTATTTGATAATTGGCCGGAAGGTAAGAGATAAATTTAGTTTTAAAATTAATTTTCCGCAATATTCGTATTACAAATAACGATTATGGACATGTTTGACAACATGTTCGTTCATCATCTCAAAGCTTTTAAGTTCACCAAATACTCTAAAATGTTATAATTTTTTGGGATTAAAATCCAATTTAATTTTAGTTTATAATGTGCTAAATAGAAAATAAATATTTTATAATGTTTACATATAAAATATTAAGTGCTTTTTAATAACACTGTACAACAAAATTAAATTTAGTTTTTCAAGTTTCTAATAAGTGACGCCACCAAAAAAATATATATATGCGTGTATGAGCGTTTTGAAACTTTGCATCCTGTGATTCATTTTAGGGGGAGTTAAATGTCGCAAGATTTCTGAACGTAGTTACAGTGATTCAGCATAGAAAATCTTGTAATATTTCGGCTTAAGGTATAAAATCTGTTCAGCCCTTTTATGTAAAACATCACGAGAAACATTTTTGTAGAACATTTTAACCATATAACTCTTCGTTCGTATGGGTATTTTGTCACTTTCTTAAAAAAGGCGCAAAAAAAACTCCCCTTCAGCGGCGAATTAACGGGAGAAATGCGGTACAAAAACATTTGCCACAAAATTCTACTGCCAGTCTTTAAAGATACCAAAGCTCCAGACTCAACTTTAACGCCAGAAATCATTCAAAATTTAAAATGTGTTTAAGGGTTAATTTCTTACTTATTCACAATTAGCATTCGGCTTAGGAAATCGTATAAACCTTGTCTTTAAGGTATAAGATGTGCTTAGCAATTTTATGTAAAACATCAAGAGAAACATTCTTGTAGAACATTTCAGTCCGCTATATCACCGCTGATAGGGAGCTTTTTGTCCTTATTTTAAGGGAAGTAACACACTCAGGCCCTCAATGTATACCAGTTAATTACTTAATGTGTTGCCTTCTTTGGGAAAGGGATGCAGTAGAGAGAACATATGGCGAAATGAGCTAAAAGTAGAAAGCTTAATTCTTTTACAACTCTGCTATTGCGCATTATGTTAATTTTACAGCAGTAATTCCAGCGCCTCTGGTGTTAAGTAGACGCATTAACTTTCCTAAGCTTTTATTTGTAGCCCTTTTATTAATTGTTTTACTTCGCCGACGATTTTGCTAACATTGCCCTCGATAAGAAAGGGACAAAAAGACCCACACATTGAAGATCTAGAGGGTTAAAGTGTTCCACAAAAATTGCCCTTGTAGTGTTTTACAAAAATGTGGTGAACACATCTTATACCTTAAACGTAAGGCTTATAAAATTTCCTACACTGAACCAAAAAGTTACATAAGTTTTAGGAAAAAGTTCACTGTTGCAACGAATCGTTCATTAATTTTGACCTTATGTAGTAGTACATTAAATCAATGAACTGGTTCATTAATTTTGATAAAGAATACCAATAAGGAATGCTTTCAATTAAATATTTTACATTGAAATTCAATTAATGTTTTAATTGATACAACGTATGCGTACATTGAATCAACATATTTTTGTAACAAATTAATTAATCTAAGTCAATGAATATCATTCATTGAAATTACGTAAAATGATTTATTCTGTGTATGTAGCACAGTGGTTCCAATTGGACAAAAAGGATAATAAATCTGTATCTTTGAAACAAGCGATCCGATGACAAAATGAAGTATGTAAAAATTATAGAGAAGGACCTACGCTTTTAAAATATTGAAATTTGGATCACCCTGTGGAAGCACACGGTGAGCTAGAGGGTATCATACTCATAGTTGAAAAACCTTGTTGTCCTCATAACTTTTACAAATATTATCCGATTTAAATGAATTTAAACTAGTTGTAAACTTTATGAATAGATGTTTTATCATTTTTGACGCATCCCTTGATAGTATGCAGGAAAGTTATTTTGTTTATATTAATTCATGTAGTCTTGAAAAAGAATCAAAGCCAATACTTTAAAATGAGACTGAAAATGTTTACAAAAATAGAGCATTTTTACAAAATGGGCATTTTTCTCTAACATTTTTCAAAACTGAAATTTTTTCTTTTCAATTGTTCAATTTACAAGCTCGTATTAACATCGTATGTGTTGTGTAATCGTCTAATTATACAGTATTGTATTTCTGTTGTTGGTAATTTTTTCTATAAAAGTGCGTTATAATTATACGATTGAATTTTATATGTTCTTCAAATAGTTCTATTGAGGACAGGTCTGGGAATGTTCTATTTGTTAGATTAATTTGTAAAAATCTTTTATATACGAGTATGTGATAAGTAATACCAGAAAATAATTTGTTCTCAATGATAAATATATACTTGATTCAGTTTAATTTAATTTTCAAACTATTTTAATCAAAATTGTTTGTCGCGAAAAAAGTTATTCTATTTCGCGTCAAATTAAAATTCTCATACCTGGTTTCATTTCATGGTATAAAATCAAGGTGAATTAATACCAGGTGGCATCGAGAGATCAGGTGACTACGAATTGCTTACCATATTTGAACTGCCAACTGTGTTAACGTATCAGCTTTTTTGACAGCCCAAATATAAATTCTGACGGCGAATTTTTATTTGGGCTGTCAAAAAGCTGATATATTAACACAGTTGACAGTCTCCCACTTCACCACCTGTTCGCTCTACACTATCCCTTTCCCAAAGAATGTGACACATTAATTAATTAACTGGTAGGCATTAATTGCCTGATTGTGTTACTTCTCTTAAAAAAATATATATATATTTATTAAAATTCATTGAATTTCCTTACTAAAAATAAAATTAATTTTCTCAAACCGTTTTGTTAAGAACCCGAAATGAGTTTGATGAATATTTATCTAAAACAATGACGCAATCAGTCATATTAAAATAAACATTACATTGAAATACTTCCCACGTCTCATGTAACACACACTAATAAATGAACAAACAAAAAAAAACACGATTTTTTTCTTTTAAATACTGATGTGAAGAATATACAAGATTTGGCTTTAGTTACAATTTTTATTAAACAGAAAGAAGCGTTAATTTCATCTATATCATCCTAGTAGCCTACTAACCCACATTCACATCCTAAATTTAATTAAAAAGTCACTAAATTTTATTTTGCTGCTTTCCCACAAATCTCGCATAATTAATTCATTCAATGAAATCGATATAAATGACACACATTTTTCCAAACAGCAACAAATTTGTTTGTACCAAGAAATAAAATAAAAATGACACCTCTCAGTCAGTCGGTCGGTCGGTCGGCCAGACTCAAAACCGCAACTAGTGTCGCATTACAATATGTTTGTAGGAATTAATGGAGAATATGCATTTTTGATCCGATGTTTCATATTAAATATTCATGCTCTTTTGTAATAAACCGCTTAAGTACACATATTTTTGCGGAAAGCAACTTGACTCTCCAAGTATCATTTCAATGTAAATCGAGTGTGTCATCATAGTTTGTTAATTTAAATCAATATTGATTTTTTGTTGTTGTATTTTCAATTGTCAAGCCCCCGTTTGATGTTAAACTACATAAATTGAAAACAGAAAATGGGAGTTTTTGTGGGTTTGCCGCCAGTTTGTTTGAGAATTTTTTTAATTAAATAATTGTTATTAATTCCAGTAAATATTTATTTGTTTAACTAAAAATAAACATATTGTATTAAGCAGTTGAGCATTGAACATAGAATATTCTGTATGTATAACAAATAAAGCTTGTTTTTTTGCTTGTTTGTTAGATTATGGAAAAGTTTAAACAGCGAAATATAAACAGATGTTCTTTTTAACCTTGGCTAAATGATTGTTGTTGTTTTTACCCGACTGCGCGACGAAAAGAAGGGTATTGCGTTTATCAGCCTATGTATGTATGTGTGTTCCTTTGCGGCACTATATAAACCGAACGCGTAGACCGATTTTGACGATTTTTACGTCAATTGATTCGTCTTAATTCGGGGAGTGTCACTAACGATATGACAGTACTCAAAATTCAATATGGCGGCCAACAGACGCCATTTTGTTTATACGAAAAAAATAAAAAGTCGGCGAACTATATCAAAATGGGTATCAATCGACAGGTATTTGAAAATCATCTTTAGGTTGCTCTTATGACTTTTAATTTCGAATGACCATTTAGGATCTGTGACGGTTTAAAGTTGTGTTCTTTTATTTTTTACGCAGTCGGGTTTTTTGATTTTTTAAATTTATGTCTTGTTTTGAATTTTTTTTTTTTATTGTCACGCAGAGAGAAAAATTGCATTTCTAAATTTAAGCTTCAAAGTCTTGGTCCAAAGTCTTGGTTCAGAAAATCGAATTTTCAAATAACAAAGAAAATCTTAAATTGAGTCCACCTTAGAAATTTTTAAATAAGACTGTGTTTTTTCCACTCATAGCTCAGTTCCAAAAAGAACCAATTCCAAAAAGTACATTTTCCAAAATGAATATTTTTTAAATTAGCTTTTCCATAAAGTATATTTTCCAAAAGCTAATCGTTTTCAAAAAGAGTCCCATTTTTTAATTATTTTACTTCTGGCGTTCCAGTTGAGTTTAGAAGTGTATTGTCTTCTAAGACTTCTAAGAGGAGTTTTTTGTCCCTTTTTAAGAAAGGGTCAAAAAAGACCCATACAGCGAAGTGCTAGAGGGTTAAAATATTCCATGAAACTATTTCTCGTGGAGTTTTACATAAAAGTGCTAAACACACCTAAAACATTAAACGTAAGGTTTACCCGATATCTTATACCAATTCTCTATAACAATGACCAAAAGGTGGGGTTCATGTAAAAAAAATTTGCATAACTTTTAAACTCATGAAGATCCCATAATCAAACTTTTACAGTATAATGAGAACACCCTAGGCTAGTTTTGATTAAAAACATAAGAAATGAAAAGGGCCCAAGTTAGAAACATTTTACTTTCAATTCGTCATTTCCGGTTTTGATTATGAAAAAAACATTTTTTCTTAAGTAAATATTTTTTATAAAAGATCATACGATTTTCTATAAGAATCCCTTATTTTAATTTTTTTGTGTTATTTTTTTCTACCTCGAAACGATAATTCAAAAAAAAATTTCAAAAACGGCAACACTTTTGCAACCCATAAATCATACAAAACTGAATTTTCGCATAAACATTTTTACCAACTACTCGTAGAACTAGAGTTATGCCAAATATCAAGGAATTTCGGCAAAAAAAAATTTTGGGTTGTCCGCTTGAAAAATAATGCCCCATATGTACAACATACATTCAAGTAATAATATTGGATGATGTATAATGCGAATTTAAAAATAATTCATATACATACATACGAGTACTTATGTATGTATTATTTATATAAAATATTTGCAATAACTTTAAGTTAACCCTGTTTTTTTGCTTTTAAACTAAAATAAAAAAAAATTTTTTTAATGTACAACATAAAACTTATTTTCAGAGGTCAGGCGATATTTTGTTTTGCTTAATGCTTTCATTCATTCATTCATATACTCGCTTAGTCAGTCAGTTTTGCCCATTCGAGTTTTTGTTTTCTTTTGTTTAAATGTTGTAATGATTTTTAACTTTAATACGATTACGTCCCGTATTACAGCACCATTCGACACTTTTCAACCGAGTTACTTACACTCAGTTGCATTCACATAAAACTTAACGAAACAATTGAAAGCGACACATCGATGGCGGTAACAACAATGTCAGCAACAACAGAATTGTGTTAACAAACTTTTTTGTTTCACTGCGAAGCAAAATTTATGGGACAGTACTTAAAGCTGTTGGTTTCAGTAATGAAATCGAAGTTACTTTATTTAAAAGTTCATTTTTTTAAAGGTTTTTTTAAAGGTACTTTCTTTAAAAGGTACTTTCTTAATAGGTTTTTTTTAAAAGGTGCTCTTTTTTAAAAGGTACTTTTTTTAAACGGTACTTTTTTAAAAGGTCCTTTTTTTAAAAGGTGCCTTTTAAAGGGTGCCTTTTTTAAAAGGTACCTTTTTAAAAAGGTACTTTTTTTAAAAGGTACTATTTTTCAAAGGTGATTTTTTTAAAAGGTATTTTTTTAAAAGGTGCTTTTTTTAAAAGGTACTTTTTTTAAAAGGTACTTTTTTTAAAAGGTACTCTTTTTAAAAGGTACTCTTTTTAAAAGGTACTTTTTTTAAAAAGTACTTTTATTAAAAGATACTTTTTTAAAATGTACTTTTTTTAAAGGGTACTTTTTCTAAAAGGTACTATTTTTAAAATGTACTTTTTTTAAAGGTACTTTTTTAAAAGGTACTTTTTTAAAAGGTACTTTTTTTAAAAGGTACTTTTTTTAAAAGGTACTTTTTTTAAAAGGTACTTTTTTAAAAGGTACTTTTTTAAAAGGTACTTTTTTAAAAGGTACTTTTTTAAAAGGTACTTTTTTAAAAGGTACTTTTTTAAAAGGTACTTTTTTAAAAGGTACTTTTTTAAAAGGTACTTTTTTAAAAGGTACTTTTTTAAAAGGTACTTTTTTAAAAGGTACTTTTTTTAAAAGGTACTTTTTTTAAAAGGTACTTTTTTTAAAAGGTACCTTTTATAAAAGGTACTTTTTTTAAAAAGTACCTTTTATAAAAGGTACTTTTTTTAAAAGGTACCTTTTATAAAAGGTACTCTGTTTAAAAGGTACCTTTTATAAAAGGTACTCTTTTTAAAAGGTACCTTTTATAAAAGGTACCTTTTATAAAAGGTACTCTTTTTAAAAGGTACCTTTTATAAAAGGTACTCTTTTTAAAAGGTACCTTTTATAAAAGGTACCTTTTATAAAAGGTACTTTTTTTAAAAGGTATTTTTTTAAAGGTACTTTTTTAAAAGATACTTTTTTTAAAAGTTAATTTTTTTTAAATTTGCTTCTTTGGAGAGAAAACTATTTGTTAAATTGTTTCAATTACGTATTGAACTTTGCACTAAATTTCCAGAATATTTCACTGTTGTACTTTACTGCAATGGGTTTTGGTGTCAAAAGGATTTACGTCGCATGTAAATCCTTTTGAGGCAGAATATAAAATTCACATAAATGGTTTGTTGGTTTCAGTAATGAAATCGTAGTTACTTTATTTGGAAGCTCCTTTTTTTAAAAGGTATTTTTTAAAGGTACTTTCTATAAAAGGTACTTTTTTAATAGGTACTTTTTAAAAGGTACTTTTTTTAAAATGGTACTTTTTTTAAACGGTACTTTTTTAAAAGGTACTTTTTTTAAAAGGTACTTTTTAAAAAGTACTTTTTTTAAAAGGTACTTTTTCAATAGGTACCTTTTTTTAAGAGGTACTTTGCTTAAAAGGTACTTTTCAATAGGTACATTTTTAAAAGGTACTTTGTTTAAAGGTACTTTTTTTAAAAGGTTCTTTTATTAAAAGATCCTTTTTTAGAAGGTACTTTTTTTAAAGGGTACTTTTTCTAAAAGGTACTATTTTTAAAATGTACTTTTTTTAAAAGGTACTTTTTTAAAAGGTACTTTTTTAAAAGGTACTTTTTTAAAAGGTACTTTTTTAAAAGGTACTTTTTTAAAAGGTACTTTTTTAAAAGGTACTTTTTTAAAAGGTACTTTTTTAAAAGGTACTTTTTTAAAAGGTACTTTTTTAAAAGGTACTTTTTTAAAAGGTGCTTTTTTAAAAGGTATTTTTTTAAAAGGTACTTTTTTAAAAGGTAATATTTCAAAAGGTACTTTTTTAAAAGGTACTTTTTTAAAATGTACATTTTAAAAAGGTACTTTTTTAAAAGGTATATTTTTAAAAGGTACTTTTTTAAAAGGTACTTTTTAAAAAGTACCGTTTTTAAAAGGTACTTTTTTTAAAAAGGAATTTTTTTTAAAAGGTACCTTTTTTAAAAGGTATCTTTTTTAAAAGGTACTTTTTTTAAAAGGTAATTGTTTTAAAAGGAACTTTTTTTAAAAGGAAAATTTTTTAAAAGGAAAATTTTTTTAAAAGGTACTTTTTTTAAAAGGTACGTTATTTAAAAGGTACTTTTTTTAAAAGGCATTTTTTAAAAGGTACTTTTCTTAAAAGGTACTTTTTTTAAAAGGTACTTTTTTAAAAGGTACTTTTTTAAAAGGTACTTTTTTAAAAGGTACTTTTTTTAAAAGGTACTTTTTTTAAAAGGTACTTTTTTTAAAAGGTACTTTTTTAAAGAGTACTTTTTTTAAAAGGTACTTTTTTTAAAAGGTACTTTTTTTAAAAGGTACTTTTTTTAAAAGGTACTTTTTTTAAAAGGTACTTTTTTTTAAAAGGTACTTTTTTTAAAAGGTACCTTTTATAAAAGGTACATTTCTTAAAAGGTATTTTTTTAAAGGTACTTTTTTAAAAGATACTTTTTTTAAAACGAAATTTTTTAAATTTGCTTCTTTGGAAAGAAAACTATTTGTTAAATTGTTTCAATTACGTATTGAACTTCGAACTAAATTTCCAGAATATTTCACTGTTGTACTTTACTGCAATGGGTGTTGGTGTCAAAAGGATTTACGTCGCATGTAAATCCTTTTGATGCAGAATATAAAATTCACTTAAATGGTTTGTTATTGCTGCGGCATGCAAAAAGCGAAGTAAGAGTAACTTGGAGGAATATTGAGTATAAAACCATTGAAACCTTTAACAAACGGTTGACAATGATGATGACAACAACGAGAATGATGATGATGGTGGTAAAGGTCTTCAACCGGTTAGATGCAATCAGTCAGCTAGGTGTTGCACTAGTCTGCCGCTAGACGGTCGGTCATACTTCTTGTATGTCAAAGCGGCTGACTGTCATTTGGTGTATGATGGTTAAGCATAATACCAACTGTGTAAAACTATGTGCAACCTCAATTTGCATACGAATACAGTTATCCCTCTTATAAGGCTGTAGATACGTTCCAAGAAAAAAAGCCTCGTGTTGTGTGAAACCGCGCTATACGAGGCAAAAAAATTTAGCAAAAATAGAAGCGATGTTTTAATATTTTCTAGGATTCACATACATCATGGACACTAGGGATGGGCAAAAAATATCGATATTTTCTTAAAGATATATCAATATATATCGTTGATATTTTACATTGCAATACATATATCGATATTTTTTCAAAATATATCGACGGTATCAAATTCGATATTTTTTAGTTTTGGTTTTGTTTTTCGTGCTGTTTTTATAAAAATTCAATCTTCATCAAATAGAATATTACTAACAAAACCTTTTTTTATTTATAAAATTTTGTGTATTCGAAAAATTATCTTTTTTTGAGTACAAATTTGTTGATGTACGTTCCATGTAATATTGGTGAAACATTAAAGATGTTGGAAATTAACTTTTTTCAGCTTAATTATTTATTTAATATTTTAAAAGTACTCTTCGTGCATTATTTTTACAAAATTGTATGATTATATATGTAAATAATCATGCTTGAAAATATATCGATATGTATAGAAATATCGATATTTTTCATTCGATATATATGTGGCAATAAGGAATAAGTGCTTAAGACGAGATAAGCAAATTTTGCGTTAATGCAACCACTGTGTTCTCCAAAGCACCCCTGGCCAGATTTTAGCTTTTTCAACTCATAATCTCATATGGAATAATGGCTTAATTCAGGTTATAATATATTAAATTTGAAATGAAATATGCATATTTATTATAGTAGAAAAAACCCTATATTCCGAACTTAAAAGAATCGAAGATCGAAACTTCAACATTAAGTGCAATAGGAATAAACTTCTAAAAATCCACTTGAACGTTTAAAAGTGCTGTCCTACAAAACTATAATATATGACTTAAGCACTTTTTCTTTCTTGCAAAAGATATATCGATGCCGATCGATATTTGAAAGTATATCGATGTCGATATATTTTATCATCCCTAATGGACACTAACAAGTTATTTTGAGGTTTTTTTAACACACGACGTAAAATAATGTAAGAAAGTAATATAATTTCACGTTGTACAAGTACCGTGTAAAGGAGGGTTGTCGCGGTTTTCAATTCGTGTTAAGCCCAGATGCCGCTAACGGCGCAATGCACCGATTTTCGTCGGCTCACTGCAATAGAGCCATAGATTAGTGCTGGCAATTTCAGCTACTTTTAATTACTCAATACTTTTCATTTGGGTACTCAATACTTACTCGATACTTTTAACGCTTAAACAGAGTTGTATTTTCCTCAGTAATTTTAAAGCCGATTTGACTATAAAAATACAGTAGGGAAAGTTAGCTACTCGATACTTTTTGGTATTGAGTACCCTAAAATAAGAGCAAATACTCAATACTCGGTACCCACTACTCAATACTTTGCCATCACTACCTTAGATAATAAAGCCTTTATTTCTTATCTAATCGAAAAACAAGGGCGTAATTGCACTACACTGCAGTGGTAATAATGCCATACGGCCTTATTTCGCAATTAATTGAGAAATAAGGCCATCTTGCTTTATTTCCTCTGTCATAGTGGGATCCTAGCTTTAGAGCAGTGGTGAGAATTCTCTCAATTCTCTCAATTGCCTACAGCCTATCTAAGAAAGAATGAAATAGTGTATGTTTGCCCACCACTGCTTTAGAGTGAAACCATATTGGGAGAAACCGTATTATAGGACGGATATCTGTACTAACACAAATAAGGAGTTGCACTCAACACACGTATTTTATATGCTAGCATGTATGTATGTGTTTGCTTATGTTTGTTTGTGTGCGTTAAATTTTGTATTTCAATATTGTTGGCCACTTTGTTTCCATTGTATCCATCCGTCCATACGTGTCCTCTGTCTGTAATGACGGTTATTTGTCTTTATTTGAATGAAAATGTTCGATGATGGTTTTAAGCTTCTGTTTTTAATTCGGTACTCTTTTTGCTCTTTGTGCATATGTTGGTTAATTGTTGTTTACAATAGTGACAGCAACAGCAACGATGACAAAAACAGAAAAGCTTTTCATTATGTTCGTTTGTATCCGTATGTTGTTTGTTTTGTGTGAGTGTGTGTGTGTGTGTGTTCGAAAACAGGAGTGTAAAACAAATGTGAAATTTCTGTGTTGTTGTTGTTGTTGTTGGGCTTAATTTAGAAAAGGGATTCATTATTTATTTTCATGTAATTATTTAATTAAAAATACAAAAAGAAACCAAATACATATTGAAAATTCACATTTTTTCTCTGTGGAGTGATTCCACGTAAAACGGCCCTATGCAAGGAAAAAATAATTTTCTTATTTTTAATAAAAATCTCTCAATTGATGTTTTTTAGAGCATGACAATTATAGAAAAAATAAAAGAGTACATTATTTAATATTTTTTTTAACAATTTGAGGCACTTCCAGGAAACATTTTGCTATCCCTCTTTCTATGTTTAATATTTATTTCAGATTTTCTCTTCTTCTCTTTCTCATTATTAATAAAAACCCTTATCTCTGAAAAGAATAGACTTTTTTCGCTTTTTATTGAATTAAAAAAAATGCTCAGCTAGAGTATTCTGCTGTCCATAATAGAACGGACAGCAAATAATTTAATGTGCTATTATTTTCTTATGATTTCTTTTTATATTATTTATATTAATGAAACCAATAAAAAGTTTTATTTCTTCGAATTTTTTTAAATTTTCGTATTAGGTCACACCCGTCGGTCACACCCGTCACATTTTTAAAATAGTTTTTTCTTAAGAAAACTGATTTTTTGTCAAAGAGTAAATACGTATTACAGCTAAAAACACTTTGAACAGACAGCAATACCAAAATTATTGTGCACGTTATAGTAAAAATTTTACAGAATTTATGCAGAAAGTCATAATACTTTAAAACTAAAATTTGTAAGGTCACACCCGTCGCAGCTTTTTGACGGCCATTCTGAACAGGAATCGGGTTCTTTCAGTGTCTACCCGTTATTCAACGACTTTAAGCTTAATGGCCTTGCGAGTCGCAACCTTTTTTTTAAGTAAAAAATTTTATATTCTTTATTTATAACAAAAAATATGTGTAAAGTGGTCACACCCGGCTAAATGGAATTACTCTGTGGCAGGACTAGAAAGTTGAAGGGAACGGTAATAAAATCCTGGTTTCTGAAATGACGATGACTGAAAAATGTCTTTAGTGAAAGAATGGGATGGTTTAAATAATGTATATGTAGTTTCTTTTACCCGACTGCGCGACGCAAAGAAGGATATTGTCCCATTTAAGACATAATCAATGACGGGTGCACGACAATGTTAAATCCCCGACGACAAATTTCGGACAGCCGGAACAAATCATCAATGAAGTTTTCGAACAAATGTCGCGAAAATTGTATACGATTGTCGTCAATGATTGTATAGGTGAAAATGTCGCCTTTCTTGTCGTCAATAAATAGAAAAGCGATAATGTTGCCAATTATATCGTGAATGACTATGTAGGCTACAATGTCGCTTATCTTGTCGCCAACGATGACACAGCGACAATGTCATAACTAGAAAGGACTTTAATTAATATCTTCAACACACAAATCTAACTTTTTGTTTAACTGTTTGTTTCCGTTTCATTTAAATTGCTGACTGACTTAGCAGCGACTCGAACATCGACAACAAGAGGCCAACATTTCAATTTGCTTGATTGTAGACAAAATGTAAGACATTGTCGCTTATATTGTCCTCAACAAGGTTGGATTAAGGACAACCATTAAGACATTGTAGCTCATCTTGTCCTCCACAATGTTACTGAAGACAAATTGTAAGACATTGCCGCTCATGTTGTCCTCAAAAAATTTGGGCTGAGGACAAAACGAATGACATTATCGCTCATATTGTCGTCAAAAGTGTTTAATAGAGCACAACATGCAAGAATTTGTCACTCAGATTGTCGTGAACGACGATTCACTTAAATTGTCGATTAGAAAATCAATTGACAGAGGACAATTCGTACAAGAATCGTAGATGACAATGGCATGCAATGCAGTCTGGCCAACTGTGGTGGGTGTTTATCAGCCTATGTATGTATGTATGTATGTATGTATGTATGTATGTATGTATGTATGTATGTATGTATGTATGTATGTATGTATGTATGTATGTATGTATGTATGTATGTATGTATGTATGTATGTATGTATGTATGTATGTATGTATGTATGTATGTATGTATGTATGTATGTATGTATGTATGTATGTATGTATGTATGTATGTATGTATGTATGTATGTATGTATGTATGTATGTATGTATGTATGTATGTATGTATGTATGTATGTATGTATGTATGTATGTATGTATGTATGTATGTATGTATGTATGTATGTATGTATGTGTGTATGTATGTGTGCTCCTTTGCGGCACTATATAAAGCGAACGCGTGACCGATTTTAATGATTCTTATGTCAAACGAATCGTCTTAATCCTGTGAGTGCCACTACTAAGGATATGACAGTAGTCAAAATTCAATATGGCGGCCAACAGACAGACGCCATTTTGTGAAAGCGAAAAAAATAAAAAGTCGGCCAACTGTATTAAAATGGATATCATGCGACAGGTATTTCAAAATAGTCTTAAGGTTTCTCTTATCAATTTTCATTTTGAATGACAATCTAGGACCCTTAACAGTTTAAAGTTGATTAACCACCAAAAAACCCAATTGCGTAAAAAGTGGACTTTAAACAAGAAATCTAAAACCAAATTGTGTACGAAAACTAAAAAGAAAACAAATGAAAAATAAATTTAAAAAATCAAAAAACCCAACTACGTAAGAAACTAAAAAACAACAAGTTCAGTGTGTGGAACATAGAGACTTTTATAGTCGGGTAGCATTAAAAATCGAATCTTAAAATCTTCACAATAATGATTTCCGGATGTAAAAGTCGCTATGTTCTGCACACTGTACTCGATTTTTTTTTTAGCAGTTTACTCAGTTTTTAATTTTTTAAATTTATTTTTGATGTGTAAACATCTATACGCTAGGGAGTAAACATCTTTTTCACAATACAATCACAAATTTTGAGTAAGATTAATCTTACTATAACGCGGTGTGAGCTGTGTATGAGTGTATTAGTGTAATCATACGGACAACAAGAAGTACAGAGAAACTTAACAGATGCATAGAAATACACTAACACTGGCAAAGGGAGTCTCAAGGTCAAACTCCTGCAGTAAGGTCGTACGTTTGTTGGTTGGTGCTGTGTTGCCGTGTTTTTCAATTGAGTGAGTATTTCGGCGTTGCCGTTTTTGATTTTTGCAGGGAACTTCTGGGATTTAGGGGATTTTGTGTCCAGTTTTTCGGGACTCAGACCCGGTTCGTCTCGGATTTTGAACCCGGGTTTTTTTGGAAAAAACGGTTTTTCGGTTTTACCGAATTTGTTGCTGAACATGATGCGATATTTGGCTGACGGTTTATTGACTGCGTTTGTCTTTGACTTAGGCTATTTCGCTGTTTAACTGCGGTAATTCCAACTATTTTGTACGGGTATATTATTATTTTTTTATTTTTTTACTTTTTTTATGTTTGTACACGCATAACTCTGTCATTTGTGAACCGATTTTTAAAATTCTTTTTTTTTTGGAAAGGGTTTGCCTGCAGTTTGGTCCCATAATTTTTCTTTTCGAAAATCGGATGGGGAAATTTTGCTCCCCCCATGCATAACTCTGTCATTTGTGAACCGATTTTCAACATTTTTGTTTTATTTGAAAGGGTTTAACAAAAATTGGTCCCAAAATTTTTTGTCGCAAATCGGAGGGGGAAATTGTCGACCGCAACAAATACAAAATAATAAAATATTTTACAAAACACCAAAAAAATTATAACTCTGAACATAAAAAAAATGTTTCATTACTAGATGTTTACACATCTCCCTGTGATCGGACTCACATTATTTTTTTTATATTTTATTTACTCGACCACGTATAGGAGCGGGCGAAGAGGCTCATTGGCGACAGGAGTGGAGCCAACTCTATTGACTTCCGGGAGCATCGACACAATGTGCGGTGTGTTTCATTGTTTTATCGTTACTACAATGGAATGTGTTCTGATGAAATCAGGGAACTTGTTCCCGAAACCCGATGTTTTCTGAGAACAACGCGTTCTTCATTAAGAGCACATCCTTTTGTGGTACCGACACGCGAATGCATCATACTACGCATTACATAGAGAATTCGTTCTTTAGCCGAACAGTTCGTAAGTGGAATAAGCTTCCTGCAGACGTCTTTCCTATCATTTTTAATGTTGGGAGATTCAAATCGAATGTCCATAGATACTACTTCCTCTATCCTCCTTCCCATAACCAATTTTTCTAATTTCGGCGCAATGCAATGCATGAGTAGGGGCCATCGCCGGAGTGCTGATCTTATATAAAAAAAATTTAAGGAAATAATTCACGGAGTTTTGAAAATTGGCTTAGTTCGTCCTTGGTACGTGTGTTTAAAGAAACGAAAGAGTCCCGTATTAGGCGGGCGAGCTAGAAGGAGGAGGGTGACATTTTTAGTCGGAAATTATAACTTCTAGCAAAAATGTCTGCATAAAATAGTTAAAGCTGGTACAATTTCCAACAAAAATGTTTCTGGTTGTTTTTTTTTTTACTTAAGACCAACCTTTTTGGAGTTATAACTCCAAAAATAATAAAATAATAAAATTTCAAAAATTGCTTTAAAATTATCCATAAAATTCCTTTATATATTTTAATTTTTGGAAAGTTAAAATTTTTTAATTCATTTTTTTTAGTGTAATTAGGATATGCTAAACACGAAGATAATAAAACCATTGTCCAGACAACGGTACGTTTCCGTTTCAGGCTGGTTCGATGAAAAAAAATTACATCTTGTTTGAAAGTGTACTAAACTACTCGTCGATTAATGGCTAATTCGCTTTGATCGAAAAAAATTACCAAGTTATAGTGGATCAAATGGAAGCGGCAAATTCATAAACCAAAATTTCAACTTTGCTGGGATTAGTCCGAACAATTAAAATGACGATTAAATCGAATACCCCTAAAATTACGACACATGAATGGCATGAAATAAAACAAATTTTAGTTTTATTATGATTTTCCAATCATTTTCCTCCTGCTTTTGAATTTTATTTATTTGTTCCCCTAACACTAAAATGCGCACACGTTGAGTTCCTGTGACAATACCATTTTGTGATTATAAAAATGGGAAGTGACACGCCCATTGAAAATAACGAATTCTTATGTAACCTTGGACACACATTGAGTGTTTCTAATAATACCACATTATGTTTAAAAAGTGGGCAGTGCAACGCCTCTACAAAGTAAATCTTTCTGCTAAATTTCTATTGAAAGGCAAAAGTTTCAATTTGGACCAGTTAGTTGTAAGGATATAGAATAGATATTCTTTAAGGGAAATAGCAAACGTAATGACGAACTTAGATAAACCCCATCATCATTCGTGTATAATTCAAAATGCAACTTAAAGACAACAATTATTTTCCATTATAAACGAATGAGCGAAAAACACATTCACTTCCTCTAAATGCAAAGCAAATGTTACATAATTTTAATATTATTAGCAATAATTTTTGCTAATATACTTACGTTTGAATTTATTTTCTTGTTTCAAAGAAAAACGTTTGAAATACTTGCCAAAACAAATGCAACTTTGAACTTGACTTAAATTGTTGCAATCATGTAGTGTTTAATATATAAATATGTATGTACAATGTTGTTGTGTGTTTATGCATTCGCTTGATGTTCATTGCTCAATGATTTTCAGCAGAGATGGATATTTTAGTAGCAAAATATGTTCAACTTATAAAATATCTTGTTAACAATTATCGATTACTTCGAATTATAAATATTTTATTTAATAAGGATCTTTGCTGAAATTTCGTTTTATTTGTTTATTTTCGCTTTCTGGTTGATGTTTTAACTTCCCGCAATATAAAAATAGGGAGTTACTGATATCATCCCGATTTTCGAAAATCGAGTTTTTATCAGATCTCGTCGTTAAAGCTATTCTGAATATTTCTACAATGATATCCGTATGGACCCAGGTAAACATTTTTCGTCGACATGTCTGATGTCAGGTAAAAAATCCAAAACTTTACCAGAAAATCAACTGAGTTGTCCGAAATTTCCTAATCCGAATAGTCGGCAGTTTTCTGGTACGACGTTTCTCCACTTTTTCTGAAAAATTATCCAACATCAGATTAGTCTACACATTAGCGAAAGCAATTTAATTTCCTTTAAGATATTTAAAAGAATAGTCTGCAGAATTGCTCACCTACGACTTGCGACTTTTAGCGGTCACTTTTGCTCATTATCTGATTTTAATTTTTGTTATAGTTCTCATTTATCTCTTGAAAGGTTGTGTATAAATATGTGAGTTTTTAAAATAAAAAAATATGGGCAAATGTTTTCTGATAAGCTGCCCATAAGCAGCAGAAAAATGCACGACACTAGAAGAGTCACAAAAGTCTTACAACATTTTGATTCTATGTACGACAATTCTGATAAATTTCTTATTTTGACTCCGACTTTTTTCATATCGAAAATTTCTTAAGAATTTCCCTAGAAAATTCATCAGAATTTGTGGAGAATTTTCTTAGACATTTCGGCAAAGTTCTTAGAATTTCCTCGAGACAAAAAGGTTGGCTTTCGATGATTTTCGATACGTTTTCCGAGCGACTACGGTTATGAATTCGACATTTTAAGCAGACTTTCTGACCGACTTCCGAACGAAATCGCATTCTGATAAATTTCAAATTTTAGCTCCAACTTTTCTGCTAGATTCCTACGGCAGGACGTAAAAATATCAGAAAAATCTGAAAATTATTTGATGTTATTTTATACATTTTTCCGATATTGTTTAGATATGTCGAAAATTCCTTTAGAATTTCCCTTGAAAACTCTTCAGAATTTGTATGGAATTCTCTCAAGTATTTCGGCAAAGTTTTCAGAAGTTCCTTGGCAGCCACTCATATGATTTTCGGTACTTTTTCTTACCGACTTCGGATACGAATTCAGCATCTTGTGCAAACCTGATGTGAAATGATTCGCACAAAAAGTGTTTGCTGGCGATGTACTTATGTGTGTGTGTTTGCGTGTGTGTGCGTGTGTGTGCGTTTGCAAGTACCTACTTAACCACGATTTTCGTTAATGATATCAATTTCGAATATATCTCGAACATTTATCGTGTAAAACTATCGAGAAGGACACTCAAAAATGAATCGAAAAAAGTTTACCTGTCGCTCAGTTTTGTTTCAAAAAACATTCGATTTCGATGGTTCGTTAGCAAAAGTGAGCCAATATCAAACAAATTTCGATATCGCAAAAGCAATTTTTTTAGTTTATTATCTTTATTTTTTACTTAATTGATTTTATTTATTTTTTAGTTCTTTAACTTACACTGCAATCAATCAGATTCGAACATGGTACCTCTTGGCTAATAGACTAACGCACATCCACTAGGCTATCGTCACACATTCGAAAAATTATCGAGAGAAGTTCGCTTTATTGAACATTCGATTTTGTTTTTAGATTCGCGAAGAAATGGCGAAGAGTTTTGTTTTGAAATTTCTTCGCTTTAGCGAACATTCGTTTATATCGAATCTTAGGTCAAGTGGGTATGTAACACCCTCATAACTTTTGATCGATATTAGAAAAATCAACATTTACAAAGCCGACAGCTTAGTCCAGAAAAAATCCTGTAAAAAAAACCGTCTCGACCACTCTACAGTATAACCAATGAAGTAGACACAACATTCAAATTCAAAAAATAATAAATAAAAAAATTTTAGTTTTCCATCTCAGCTTTTTATATATTTCTCTCTATTTTGAGAGCACAAAGAAATTTGTTTAGTGTTGTTAAATTATTATTGCTGTTGCTTTTGTTGTTAAGAATACGTTAGAAATAATTTATGAAATAAATTATTGTAATTACTGACAAAATAACATCAAAGAAAATTTTCAAAAAATTACAAAAAAGCTAAAAATAATACAAAACATGAACGCAAGCAATTTTCGCTCTAAATAAAATACTTAGCATTTCATTGGCAGTAGTTTTATTCAATAAATATGTAAGTGAGACCATGAGTCTGACCGTCGTCTGTAAGTACAAACAAGCGAATGTTAGACTCACCTACTGACCAGTTTTTTTTTTGTGTTTCAAATGTTTTTCTCGGTCATTAGAAGCAATTATTTACAACAGCAACAAACTACAAAATAATGAATGACTTTAACACGAAATTCAAGGCGTTAACATTGACGTCGAATTTTCGTAATTAAAAAAGACACAAGAAAAATCATAGTGGACAACATCTAGGAAGGAAATTGTCAAAAAATTTAATCACATGAATTAATTTAATTAACAAAAAAACATATAAATGAAAGAACTTGAGTCTAAATAAAATGACTTGGACTTAAATATATAAGGTCCATTATTACTACTTCTCTTTAAAGTACATGGTTGTTAAAGGTAACTATAGCTAAAGTGAGAAATTAAGCGACCTTTAACTATTTTCGTTATCACAACTTCACCTTCAGGCGCCATGTTTAATCAAGAAATACCCCCGTAGTGTAGTGAATAGTGTGCTAGACTATTGACCGGGAGGTAGCAGGTTCGATTCCTGTCAAGACCCTGGATGTTCCTGGAGAAAAGCAAAAAAAAGGCTTAAGCATTATGTGTGTTCCTTAAAAAAAATACGTGTTACGAATACCGGTGAGAAGTACGTGTAACGACAATTCAAAACGAAGGCTAAATTCCTTAGGAAATCAGTATTGTTGCTATGGTATTTTCGCGGTTTTCGGTGGTTGTCGTTGTTTTCCGCGAAAGTTCAGGCACTTTGGGGAGATTTTTTCCTAGTTTTTGGGAATCCGGGGAACTTCCGAAATTTTGGAGAGATTTGTGTCCTAGTTTTTTGGAATCCGGAGAACTTCTGGGATCATTTGGGGAGATTTTTATGCAAGTTGTTGGGAATCCTTGGACTAGGTTTGTGTCTCGGACTAGGTTTGTGTTGTGGATTACATTCAAGTTAGCTTTTAGTTAGTTTAAGCAATTTTAACTATAAGTTGATTATTTTTGCAATCGACTAGTGGTTTTCCGACAGGGTATCAACAATGCAACTAAAGACAACAAATTTTTTCTCAGCTATTTAGTTTTCTCTTTGCCTGGCTGTGGTCTACACCAGGGGTCCCCTGTGGCTGAGTGGTTGCAATGCTAGCCTGTCAGTCCAGAGGTCGTGGGTTCGATTCCCGCCATAGACCCTGGGTGTTTTCCACAGACAAGATAATCGCTTCGTGGGTTGTGTTTGTTTATAAAAAAATAAAATAAATAAATAAATCAAAAATAAATTATATAAAATCGAGCACTTTTGCAAGGCATCATTCGCAGCTTCACTACCAAAATTATAGGACGGTGTTACTCTCTAAATCGAGTGAAAAGAAAATGCTTTCAAATAGCATTTCAAAATACATCAAAATTCGAACAAATTTCTTTTCTAGTTGTATCACTAAGAAAAATGTGATAAAATTGGACCTGCAGATTACGTCATGTTCTATAAAACGATATCATGGGTACTAAAACATATTCCTTTATTTTATACCAATTTAAAGTTCAATGCCCCTTTGCAACAATGTTTCTTAAAAGATTTCTCATTGTTGTTTTTAACAAGTGATTGTATATTTAAAAAAAAATTACCTTTGTTTTCTAATCATTTTAAAATATGATGCCTTCAGGTCAGTTTTAATTCACCCAATAACCAAAACGTAAAATATTTAATAGCAGTTTAAGATCTTATCAGCTAAAGAAAAGAAAAATATCAATTCCTAATTTAGATGCCAAAAAGGTATAAAAGCAAAATTTAAAGAATTTTTTAGCAACAGTATCACTTAAACCGCTTCAACAGGACCACCCTCAAAAATAAAAATAAAATATTCTTCAAAATGTTCGATTGGACTAACAAACATGTCGTTTATGTTGGAGGCTTCAGTGGCATTGGTTACCAAGTCTGCCAAATGATTATGAAGAAACCAATCAAGTTCTTAGTGGTTTGTGGTCGCATGGAAAATGTTGAAATGCTCAAGAAACTTCAGGCCATGAATAGCGCCGTAAAGGTGATGTTTGTCCAAATGAATATTGCAGACTACTCGAGCACTACTAAGGCGGTGAAACAAGTTGTTGGCCACGTTGGTCAGGTTGATGTTTTGATTAACGGTGCTGGTGTATTGGCTGATAAGGATATTGAGACAACAGTGGCTATTAACCTGACCGGTTTAATAAATACCACCCTAATGTTTATGCCTTATATGGACAAAACTCAATCTGGTCATGGTGGCATGGTGGTGAATATCTCATCAGTTTATGGCTTAGAAGCCGGTCCAGCTTTTAGTGTATACTCTGCTGCCAAGCATGGTGTAGTAGGATTCACTCGTTCTATGGCAGATGAATATTTCTTTAATAAGACAGGTGTTGCTTTCATGTGCATTTGTCCTGGCATGACTTCTACGGAATTAATGATGAACAAGCGCAACATGAAGTGGATGAAATGGGTCCCACATAATGAGGGCATTTATAAGAAAGTGATGGATACTAAAATGCAAACACCAGAAGAATGTGCTGTTCATATGATGCATGTTATGGAAATGGTCAAAAATGGTGGCATCTACGTGTGCAGTGCTGGCAGTATGAAAGAAATTGCACCAACTGATTACATGAATTGTTGAGTGGTTCGTTTTTTGTTACGGAATGATAAGAAATTGTTTTAAAATTTAGCTCTTTATTTCTAAATAAAACCTTAATTTTTATATTAATAACAAAGATATGAAAAAAAAAATTTTTTATTGGTTTTTATTTCAGGGAGAATTATATCCCCCCCCCCCCATCCCCTTTTTGCTCATAGTTATAGTGAGTGCACTGAAAGGAAAATCTTCGTGTCAGCTATGACCTTCCTCATTGTATCAATGAATTTTGTCATTAATAACGAACTAATGTAATATTTCATTGTATTAATGAAGACTGTTTCATAAAGTTTCATATAAAACACTTTATTGATTTCGTGAAACTCTTTCATTTAATAAATGAAATAATTTCATTATACATACACTGAAAAAATTTCATGCAACATATGCACGAAATCGCTCGTACATATTACGAAAATATTGCCTAAATGTTTTTTCGTAATATATACGAAAGTTTCGTATATTCTCCGAAAAAAGTCACTACGAAAGTTTTTTTCGTAAAATGTTGCATGGACTATTTTCAGTGTATGAAACTAAGTTTTGTGATTGCTGTTAAGTGAGCATATTAATTGAAAATATATACTAGAATTTTATATTATTAATAATTTTATAATTATTTTACCTTCAACTCTACCACGTTGACAACCGCTCACAGTATCGAACTTGGACTCTTCATTTTCATCGTCAGATTTGTAGACAACGCCTTAACCACTTCAGCCAACAGCACAATAAAAACAGCATGCATTTAACGCTTTTAAAGCTTTTTCTTCAAAAATGTTTACCATGAAAACTGTTTCATTGTTTGTAAGAAACATTTTCATTGTATGTATGAAACAATTTCATTTGGAAAAAAATTTAACTTCATAATATCAACGAAAACGTTATCGTAAATGAAATGAAAGCTAATAAATGGACATATGTTGAAATAGAGCAAATTCATTCAGCAAATGAAAGTTATCATTCTATTAATGCAAAATTTCATTCATATGATGAAGAAATACCAATGAAGCCGCTTAACTGAATGAATGATTTTTCTCTTAGTGTGGGCATAGGAAGAAATCTTGCAAGCCTAACGTTTAAGATATAATATGGCAAAGAAATAATATAAAATCAAAAAAACTAAAATTAGTAGGATTTTCATTACGGTATTGTTGCTGCCGTCGCTGGTAGTGTAGGTAAACAGCTGTCTGTTACAACCTTCCGTACATCAAATTTTTTCTTTGAATGTTCAATATTTACATGCCTTAGAATTTCTTTCTTAAATAAAAAATAATTTGATCGAAAGATTAAATTGAAAATGAACTTAAGCCAAACTAGTTAAATAACTTTGGATAAAAAACCATACAGTTCGACTAAAAATTCAATACTCAATTATTAAATCAAAAAACCTTTAGCAACAAAATTAGACATGTCGGGCTAATTCTCGTGTACTAAATATACATCCCGCCACATGAAACGTAAAACGCTGTAAGTGACAAAAATATTTCATAATCGGGGTTTTATTTAATTACACTATGCAACAAGAAAAATGCCCAGGAGTATCACTAATTTTTCTTGCGGTATTATGGTCCCCTACCCAGCAAAAATATCCGTCTACCGGAAGCAGGTTTGTAAGGAGAGATTTCGGTACTCTCCCTTACCAACCTGCTTCGGTTTTACATGATTTTTGTATGGGATGTCCCACTTGGTAGGTCTGGAGGCATGAGCATCTTTCTGCGCACCCTAGATGCACTAACCTAATGTCTTTTTTATATGTATATAATTAAAAAATGTGTTGCTCCTTATACCACAATTTTACCACACTTGGATTAGTTTTTTATTTTCCATTATTTTATGTTGTTTTTATATTTATTTATGTATTAAATGGTACAAATATAATTGGAAATTATATTACACTACAATTTACTTTAATTAAATAGTTTTTGTTCGCGTATTGCATCAGGAATCGATCCCACGATCTCCGCATGGTAGGCTAGAACACTAACCACTAAGCTATCGAGGCACATTTATTTTCATACACAATTCAATGGAAGAATAAAAAAATTAAATTACGAAGCAAAAATCACACTCGCATCCATATTTGTACCCACGTAAGCGAGAGATGATGCACTATAAAAAAGTTTGAGTTGAATAAAAAACTTCGTGTTTAAAACACACGCAAAACATAAATAGCCGACCAAATTCATCGTGTGTGTGGTAAGTTTCTTCGCTCGCTTACATTATTGCATCCTCGTAACACAGAGGGGATGCACTGTGTGCTTTTCCGCATCTCCGAAGCACTTCTAATTAATCTACCTGCTTCCTTGTACCAAATTTATTTTTGCTGGGTAACTACTAGGGTATTCATTTTAATCGACTTTTCAATTGTTCGATTAATCAATTAATCGAAATTGACGTTTTTTGAATTACTCGAACAATCGAGTAAAACTTTTATTTCGTTCGAGTTATTCGAGTCATTTTTACTGCTAAAAATTATTCGAGTTAATCGGAAAATTTTTTAATTACTCGGTTTTTGGTAAATTTTTGTGGACAAAAATAAAACAACTGAAGTTTTTTCGCGTTTTTATATATTTTAATAATAAAAACAAAAGAAAAATAATATTTCTACATAAATTAAATGATAAACTGGTCATATAAAATTGTTTTTTTTTTACTATTCAAATTTTTCGGTTTAACTTGTAGCAACAAAGATTTTATAATTCCGAACATTTTCATTCCGCATAAAGAACGGAACAGGACAATTTGTTAAATAATAGAACAAAATAGATACATTTAGTCCTTTTTTTTATTAATTTCATAGAAGATATTTTTTCGATTGAACATTGCTCCTATTATTAAGAGTGATCTTTTTTCTAATCGTTGACGCTGGAGCAATTGAGAAAAGGTGAATTAAAAAGCATTTCCAATTTATCGGATCACGTCTTTGTTTTTCACTAGATCCATAAAATAATTAGTATTTTATAGGACAAAAGTAAATTTTGCTCTTTGATTTTGTGAATGCTTTTAATTTTTGCTTTAATTTCGACGTTAGATTACATTCGATACATATTTTATTTAATACGAAAAATCTAGTTAACTAGCTGCTCTCTCGAAATATCTTCTTTACTTAAAATTATTTTTGTTTGATGGTTATATTTCCGAATTTAAGTTGGCTCCTTTCTCCCTATTATTGTTACATACTTCATTATTAAACTTAATTCTTTGATCATGCGGTCTCTTATTATGAAATAACGTTCGATTGCATGGCAAAGTTCATGTAATTTAAAAAATGTTGCCAGCTTTTATTAAGAAATCTGCAAAAACTCATTCAAAAAAAGAAACTTTGCATAAATTTTTTTTGTCGAGTTATTCGATTAATCGACCTAATTAATCGAATAAATTTTTACTCGAAATTGAAATTTTTTGTTTGATCGAACATTATTTGACTTCAATTATTCGATTAATCGAGCAAACATTATTCGAGTGAATACCCTAGTAACTACAAAACCAGTTGAAATTTTAAATTCTATGAATACATTTTTTTTTAATTTTATTCTAAAACCGTCGGAACCTTGTCACTAAAAAATTATTTTTGTTGTACAGTGTAAATATTCACAATTTTAGCAAAAATTAGATGATTTCACTTTATTATGAATTAAATTAATATTTATTCCTCGATTTTCATGAAATAAAGCTGAATTTATTTGCAATATAAGTGGCTTTATGCTTTGCTAATAAAAATTATAAGTTTTTGTCATTTTCGAAAATGAAAATTTTCCAATATTGCCTAAAAAAATATATATTTCTCATCATTGCGGTCTGAATAATTCTGAAACTATTGAGTTTGTAAAAAATTAATATTCAAGGAGCTGAAAGGTAATTTAGTTTCAAGTTTTTTCCTTTGTAATTTTTGTAATAAAATTGGACAACCCTTTTTCAAGTTATGATAAAATCGGTGGAGCAGTGTGTCCAAAAATCGACTTTTTGCAAAAATTAGGTAGTTTCACTTTATTGTGAATAAAATCAATATTTATCCATAGATTTTCGTGTAATAAAGACTATTTTATTTGAGGTATATGTGACTTTATGGTCAGTGATTAAAATTGTAACATTTTTAAATTTTCGATTTTTTATAAATTTAAAAAATAAAAATATTTCAATTTTGCGTAAGAAAATATTTTTCATCAGTGCGGTCTAAATAATTCCAAAACCATTGAGTTGAAAAGAAAATAGTCGTAAAACGGCTTAAAGGAATTTTATTTAAAGTTTTTTTTTGTGGTTTTTGTAGTAAAATTGGACAGACAATCCCTTTATAAGTTATGATGAAATCAGTGGAGCTTTAAAAAACTCAAATTTTAGAAAAAAAAAATAATTTATTTAAATTATACAATCACTTGTACTATTTAATAAAACTTTTTCTTTCTCCTGTAAAATTTAAAAAAATTACAGTTAAATGGTTTTGCGTGTTATATGACGATATATATTTACATATCGTTACCTAAATATAGAAAAGCCCTAACTCATTATTTTTTGAAATCGAGTTTTTTTTTCCATATTTCTATACATTAGACCTTCATCTATCCAAAAATGCCAAAAAAAATCATTCCAAAAAAATAATGAGTTAGAGTCTTTCTATATTAAGGTAACGACATGTATGTACATATTTACATAAGTACGTGACAAATATTCCGTAAACATTTACAATTGTCTCTCTCTCTCTCTCTCTCTCTCTCTCTCTAATCGCCTTTATTTCATTTGAACTGACTGAGTTAATTTTGTTTTAATTAAAATTTACAAATATTAGGCCATAAAATTGTTACACACAAACGAATGGATGGATGATTTAGCGAAAATCTAAAATTAAAAAAAATGCTAAACAACTGAACCACAGAAAGAACAGTTGCTGCCCAGAGGTTGACCAGTTGTTGGTTGTCAGTAGTTTATGGTTTGACAGGATAAATTTTCAAATAATGCGAATTTTAAAACAGCTCCAGTTTTATGAAATTTATTTTATTAAAATATTTTTAATTGAATTTCGAAATTTACAGCTTCTACGTTTGAATTTTGCTAACTGTTTTTCACCACCCACCTTGAAACGCTGTTGAACTTACTGGCTGACAAATTGCATTTGGGAACAAATCGTTAAATCCTTATTTATTGTTGTATTGCAAATTGTATTTGTTGCATTCCCAGACAATTTTACAAAGAGAAAACTACTTTTGTGTGGTTACTTTGCTGAGGTTTACGATACAAAGAAAACACAGGATGTTTATTCGTTTCAAAGGTTTCATGCAATTACATTTGATTGAATTTCCAGCTTATTTTCAAGTTTCATTTGTTTTGCTAAGCCACAGTAAATATTACACGTTAGATTAGCTGGTATCTGAAGAAGAAAGTGACGGTATTCACTGTTCGGTGCAAATGATCTTGCGAAAGAGCAAATGCAAAATATAGTAGCTTTTTTGCCCCTCCGCAAGACTGTTGTCTTATTTTACACATCAAATAATTGAAAAATTATAGGAATTATAATTTTTTAACTTTGTTGTTGTCCGCAGTTATTTGTATTGAGCGTTGCCCTTTTTTTAGTATGCGTATCAGTAATAAATACTCAGTTAATTGTTGAAATTGCATTAACAAATTATGCTAAAATAACAGCATAGGTTTGTACTTCTAAATATTTAAAATGTGTATTGAGCGTTACCCTTTTTTAGTATGCTTCATTACTAAGTTTAATTGTTGAAAATATTTACATTAACAAATTATGCTAAAATAACAGCATAGGTTTGTACTTCTAATTTTTTTTATTTTTTTTTTAAGAGAAGTAACACAATCAGACAATTAATGCCTACCAATTAATTAATTAATATGTTACCTTCTTTGGGAAAGGAATAGTGTATAGAGAACAGGTTGTGAAGTGGGAGAGAGATAGAAAGCTTAATTCATATACAACTCTGCTATTGTGCATTTTTGTAGAACACAGTTTCAGCCCCTCTGCTGTCAAGTAGAGGCATTAATTTGTTTTAAGCTGTGTAGCCATTTATTAATTCTTTTACTTCGCCGATGGCTCTGGTACAATACCGACGAAGGAGATTGTTCGATGTTATTAAAATTAGTCTAATTTGGATGAAGAGTTGCCCCACTACAAAACAGGAAAAAATAACAAAAAACTGAAAAAAATCACCGAAACGGAAAAAAGCGCAAAAACTACAAAAAGCACTAAAATTAAAAAAAAATTGCTCAAAACCGAAAAAATCGCAACACTAAATCACAAAAAAACGAAAAAATCGCCAACACGAAAAAGCGCTAAAAATGCAAAAAAAAAAGCACCAAAACTAAAATAAATCGCTAAAACTAAAAATATCGTCAAAAAACGAAAAGAAAATCGTTAGAAAAACTAAAAAAAAACCAAAAAACCAAAAATCGCCTAAAACCGAAAAAATCGTAAAAACGAAAAAAGCGCCAAAACTAAAAAAATCGCCAAAAACGTGTAAAACTTAAAAAATAAAAAACTAAACTTAAACGAAAAAGCAGAACGAAAAAATGTCAAAATGGGAAAAAGGGCAAAAACGATAAGGGATATTGGAAATTCTTCCAATTGAAATCACGTTGCGTTGTAGCGGGCTGAAATATATATTTAAGAAAAAATGTTTCTCAATGTGTTTTACATAAAAGTGCTTACTTACATCTTATATCTTAAACGTAGAGCTTGCAAGATTTTCTTGTGCTCAAGTACGAAATTAACCTTTAAACTAGGGATGTAACGATACGCCGTTTTGCCGATCCGATACCGATATTTAAAAATAAATATCGCCGATACCGATTCCGATACCGATACGAATATTGAAATTGAGTTCAAGTTTAGATTAACAAAACTCAAGTGCAATTTTTTTATTATACAAAAGTTACATTATAAGAGAGAATATTTAAAATTTATAAAACATTAGAAGTAATTTTTAAGGACCTACATTTTCTTTGCTTCCAAAAAATCTATATTAAAAATATGCAGATAATTAGTTGAAAAGCAAGAAAAAATTTTTAATTCCTTTATAATTTTAAAAAATACTCGCCATGCTTTTTAAAAAATCGATTTTTTTAAAGGACATTTATCAACTAATATTCTTCTAAATAACTTAATAGCTTAATTATTAAAAGACTTCTAAGTTTATATATATTCACTTAAATTTACATGAAATTTACAGTTCTGAGTTTAAATTCGCATAAAAAAAATTTTTGAAAATGGGTAATTTTTTATCCTTTTTCCTTAAGGAAAAATCATTATAGAATACCGAAAAAGCAATTTGTCCTAGCATCGCTTCCAATTCGGTGATTGGTAATCGAAAAACAGAACTTCTTGCACTGGCAAGGATATGTAAAACTAATTAGAAATTATCCAAATTTGCGAATTCTACATTTTCATGACTTCTTTGGAGTATCTTTTTTTTAAAAATAACGACTTGAATTTGAATTCATGGTAAAATTAACCAAAAATAAATAATTTTTTTACAAAATAACAGCATAAAATATTATTAATTTTTAAAATTGGTATTAATAAAATTTAAAAAATAACGAAGTGAATTTAATTCATGGTGAAATCGAACAAAAATAAATTGTTTGTTAAAAAAAAAAACTCTGAAAAAATTTTTAAAAGTATCGTCGTATCGACAGTAAAATATCGCCGATACCGATGTATCGGAAAATCTGAAGTATCGCCGATATATCGGTATCGGTATTCTTTGCATCCCTACTTTAAACACATTTTAAATTTTAAATTATTTCTGGTGTTCAAGTTGAGTTTGGAGCTACGGTATCTTTTAAGACTTGTTTTAGAATTTTTTGACAAATATTTTTGTATGATATTTCAGCCCGCTACATTGCCGTTGAAGTGATATTTTTTGCCTTTTTCTAAAAAAAGGAACAAAAAGACTCATACCACAAATCGGTAGAGGGTTAAAATGTTCCACGTGGTTTTTTACCTAAAATTGCTGAACAAACATAAGGATTACAAGATTTCCTATGCCTCTTCACTATAGCAATGTACAAAAGAGGGGAACTTTAAGCCTCCTAAAATTAGTCCCAAATGTAAACTTTAAAACCGCCGATAGACGTATAACCTTTTTTGTACCCTCCCTCCCTCTACGAACCAGAATCAGTCATCAGAAAAAAATTTTATGTTTTTGTTGTAGCACAGTGTAATTAATTAAATATTCAGTTGCTGAATTCAACTCTTTTATTTTATAGATAAATAAATCAAAACAACATCAGTGTTTGACATATTCTTTAAGTTCGTTTAGTTAATGACTTAGAATAATGTGCTAAATTTAGCAAAAACTTTCGACATAACCAATTAAAATCCACCCCTCAAAAAATATATCCCTGATCAATTGTTTTGTGTGTTATCTGTCACTGTCAGTCAGCATGTGTAAATGACCATTTAGTACTTTGAAACTCAAAAACCAACAACAGCAACAACAACAAACAACAAATGTAAAAACAGAATAAAATTATGTATGTATGTTGCATGCAACGCATGTTAATTGAACTGAACAAACAACAATAGCAACAAACAAAAGCAAAAAGTTATTAATTTATAAAAATATGTATAAAAGTAAAATCAGCTGCAAGAGAAGTCTGTGTGGAATGGAATGAATGTTTGTGAATGTTGGTTTGTTTATTTGTTTGTTAATGGAAAGAGGCATTTTCGAAATGAATGGATGGATGGATTAATTGTATGATGTACAAATGCGTTAGCCTTTCATTTCTTACAGCTGTTGTGTATGTGTTGCTATTAACCCTTATACTACCAACTTTTTTGTCAATAAATATTATGTTTAGCTCGGAATATATAATTAAAAAATAGTAAACATATTTTTATACTTTTTTTCGTTTGTCAAACTGGAGTAGGAATATCAACTACATATTTAAGCAAATGCCGGCACATTTATGCGTATAATCAATAAACATTTGCATTTCAATATTCCACATACGCTGATAAAAAACATTTTCTTTTGGGGCTATTCACATATTACGTAACACTTGAGGAGGGGAGGGGAGGGGGGGATATAGAAAGTCCATAAATAGCGTTATGTAATATGTGAATAGCCCCCCTTTTTCAATCCATGAAATCGTATGATTTCTTTTTAAATATTTAACAATTTCATGAAATTTCAACACTCACCCAAAACATTTAGTTGATGACATGTTTCCCAGCAATTACTTCAAATCCATTTAAGCGTTACTTTTAGCAAAAATTCTTTTCGGCACTAAATGGAAAAAGCGCTAAAAGCAATTTAACAATGAAAAATTTTAACAGAAAAATTTGTATTGGCAAAAAAATGCAGAAAAAAAAAACAAAACTGGTCAATTTTGCAAATGAAAACTCATTTTTCTAGTTAAAACAGGCCAGTCGAAAGCATGCTTGCATATAAACACAAACACATACACACACACACACACACACACAAACACATGCATTTGCTCAGAACTCAAAACTAAACCAAAAGGACCAGAAAAATTTTTGTACGTTTGTCACACGGTCTATTAATTCGCATGTTTTCATTTTACTTCAACCATTAAGGGATACTAACCGCTTTTGCACAAAAAGTTAAGTTTTTATTTTTTTTTTTTGGAAAAAGCAAAGGAAACAGAGATAGCAAATAGCTGTTACAAAACAGCCTTAGTTATGAACTTTAATAGAAATTTTTAATGGAAAGTATTTTAAGTAAATTAAAAATACCAAAAATAAAAGTAAAAATATGATATGCAAACCTTTTATATTTCAATATAAATTGAGTGGCCAGACAAGTTTTCCATATTTTCTTTTAAATTACAATTAATTAGTTACATTATGCACCAAGAAAAATGCCAGTAGAAACTTAAAACTCTATGGATGTATTTTTTTAGGGTTCCGTACACCAAAAGTGTAAAGGAACCCTATTGTTTTCGCTACGCTGTCCGTCTGTATGTCTATCTGTCTATCCGTCTGTCCGTCTATCATAGGCTGTTTTCTCGAGAACCATAAGAGCTACGGAGCTGAAATTTACACAGAACATGCAAAACTTTGGCCGCTACAACAACAAACATATGAAAGCTAACAATTAAAGGGTGTTCTAAAGCGAGCAACGAAAAATGTTTAAATACTAATGTAATATACAGACACCTGTACAAAGTGGCGCAAAATTAATCATCCAATTTTCTTTTTGAATAACTTTTTTACAAAATGAGCAAAAATTATTTTGACTGATTGAATTCTTTATTTGGACTTTTAGAATTTTTTCTCTTAAGTGGAAACGATGATATCGGCCAAGTGGTTGCCGCCTGTATTCATACACATTTGTGCCCATTTTTTCATGGAAAATCCATGACATATGGAAAGTCGTGGAAAATTCGATAAAACGGGCGCAAATTTGTATCAACACTGGCGGCAGCCAATTGGCGGATATCATCTTTTCCACGTAAAACAAAAAAATTCTAAAGGGCAATATACACAGTCAACATGCTTGACAAGCGTGGTAATATTATGTGTGAAATTTCGTTAGTATTAGTGACACCGACGACGCTTGATGGAAAATCTACTTGGCTTTGATTTTTCGTCAAGCACACGTACACGAATCTGACATCAAGCTGATTGATTGTGTATTATGCCCTTAAAGGTCCAAATAAAGATTTCCATTACTCAAAATCATTTTTGTTTATTTAGTAAAAACGTTATTCAGAGACAAAATTGGATGATTAATTATGCGCCACCTTGTATATGGACACTTAAAATTTTCAAAGTTAGTGTTAATTGGTGTAGTCTGTGGAATAGACTACAGCAATTTACACTGATATTTAAAACAATAAAAATTAATGTAATTTTGACAATTTGCTGTATCTGGGAAACCGTAAGAGTCAAACTCTTGGAATTTTAAAAATCGCTAAAACTAAGAAATTCCAAAGTTAAGAAAATGTCAGACCGAAAAATCGTAAAAATTAAAAAAGCGCTTAAAGGAAAAAAGCACCAAAATTAAAAAAAAAACGCTTGAACGCAAAAAATCACCAAAACTAAAAAAATCTACAAAAAATTTAAAAAAACGCAATAAACCGAAAAAAGGCATCAAAACGAAAAAAAAGCATTAAAACCGAAAAAAACGCTAAAACTAAAAAAATCGCCAAAACGGAAAAAGTGTCAAAACCGAAAAAACGCTAAAACTAAAAAAAATCACCAAAAACCGAAAAAAGTCCCAAAAACCGGAAAACTTGCCAAAACTGAAAAAAGCTCCAAAGCTAAAAAAAAACGATAAAACTAAAAATATAGCCAAAAAGTGAAAAAAACGCCAAAACCAAAAAATCGCCAAAACGAAAAATTGTCAATATACGAAAAAATAATTAAAATGAAAAAAGCCCCAAAACAAAAAAAACGCTAAATCAACAAACAAAAATACTTAAAAAAAACGATAAAACTAAAAATATAGCCAAAAAGTGAAAAAAACGCCAAAACCAAAAAATCGGCAAAACGAAAAATTGTCAATATACGAAAAAATAATTAAAATGAAAAAAGCCCCAAAACTAAAAAAAAACGCTAAATCAACAAACAAAAATACTTAAAAAGTAAAAAAAACTAAAACTAAACGAAAAATCAAAACGAAAAAGTTTTCGAAATGAGAAAAAAAAGGGTAAAAACTAATTGGGATATATGTGTATTTGTACGGAACCCTTCGTGTGCGAGCCAATGACGCATTTTACTGAATTTTTTATTTTATTTTTTTCTTCTAGAATTTGATATTTTTGAAGTGACTGTTCCATCGATTTCAAAACAATATTGCTCTGCGCTCTTCATCGATGTTTTTCAGCTATTTGATAAAGTATGGCACGAAGGTTTAATACATAAACTAAATTAAAAAATCCTACCCGCAAACACCCTTAAGCTTTTAGAAAGCTACTTAACTGAACGAACATTTTTTGTTAAGGAAGGTAATGTTCTAAGCCCTCCGTAACCGAGTGAAGCCGGAGTTCCTCAAGGCATATCTGATATATGACTCTGAATTGCTGGTAAGCAGCAACATACAGATATTGACATTCTCTGGTGATACAGCTTTTCTAAGTGTTCACAAAAGCCATCAAGAAGCTTCCCGCAAACTGCAAGAGTATATACTTCAGTGGGAAAAATGGCTAAAACAATGGCGGATAAAAATTAATGAATAAAAATGTAAATATTACTTTTACATTGTGCAGAGAAGCATGACCTCCTATACAAATCAATAACCAAACTATACGTCAACACACTGAAGTAAAATATCTCGGTGTTCATCTTGATCGTCGTCTAACATGGAAGTGCCACATAAATGCAAAGGTGACCCAAATAAAAAAAACTTGAGTTACACCCAAATCCCCTAGCCCGAAACATTATTAACCTTAGAGGCCACACTCGGCTGAGAAGGACACTCTTGCTCTCAGCCGAACACGAGAGACGTAAGACAATCAAAGAACTAACCGATGAAACAAATATTTTTGTCTGGCATTTGCTGGACCTAAAAATTAAAATTTTAGTGTTAAGATTTGATTTTTTTCAGTTTTATTGAAGATACAATAAATAAATATAACCGCAAAAAAACTTGGAAAGGAGTTGTCGGATTTTATTACAAAAAGCAATAATAAACTTGCAGTTGAAACAAATTGACGGCACTCTAATATTTTTTTTTGTATACCCAACAGTTTCGGAATTATTCAGACCGCAATGATGAAAAATATTTGTTTTTAGCTAAAATTGGAAAATTTTAATTTGTTAAAAATGATAAAAAATCAAAAACGGCAGAAACTTAAAATGTTTATAACCGATCATAAAGCCACGTATGCTGCAAATAGAATAAGCTTTATTTCGTGAAAATCCATGGATAAATATTGATTTTATTTACAATAAAGTGAAATTACTTGTTTTTGCAAAAATTGAGTTTTGAAGAGGCTGTTTCATAGATTTTATTATAACTTGAGAAAAACTCATCCAATTTTTTTTTTAATTAAATGAAATATTTTTAATTAAGCCGTGTTTAAGTTGTCGAAACATTCTTTTTTTCATAAGTATTCTTAGAGGTTTCGCAGCTATTCACTACGAAAGAAATAAAAAAAATTTTGTGAAAAACTCTAAATTTGTTATTTTTTAAAAATTAATAAAAAAAAAAATCAAAAATGCTGAAAAATTATAATTTTGATTAATGGATCATAAAGCTAACGTATACCTAAAATAAATTATGATATATTGCACAGAAATCGATTTTATTCATGGCTGATTCTCATTTCAAATGCTTTTTTCGTGTACGCTGAAATTATACTAACAAATAACAAATTAGTTATTAATTAATGAGTTAATGAACTAAAATTAGACTTATTTGAAAGAAGAGTTAGCCTACTTTTTGCTCATGTAGGAATGGTTGTAAATAATTATTTTAAAAGATAGAATTTTTTTATTTTTCCATAAGAACACAAGTTAAACTTGAAAAAGTGGTCATAACTTTTAATTTCGTCCTGCGATTACTATATTTTTTTTTTAGTTTTTAGAGAGTAGATGTATAGTGCTTTCAAACCCTATACTCATTTTTTGTGGGTTAGATGGTTAAAATGTTCCTTGTGGTGTTTTACATAAAAGTTCTGACACCTTAAATGTAAGAATTACATGCAATATAACACAGAAAAAACTAAATTTCATTTTCTGTAAAGGAATTCAATGAAGTAGTAAATATTTTGTCTAGCAACGGACCTACAAAAAAATTTTTAAATATATACACAAATATCTCAAAAATTTCATTGAAAAAAACGTGTTTTTTCCAGTGAACAAATTGTTTAAATCTATAAAAAAAATTGTCTAAAAATATTTGCAAAATTGTAAACAAAACCATTTACTAAATCAAACAAAAAGATTTACTAGATTTTCTGAAAAATATCAAACAATGTTTTTGTCGGAATTTATAAAACAATTATTCTAAAAATACTAACAAATACTAAACAAATAGGTTTTTTTTTTAATACATATATCAATCAAAATTTTTGTCTGGGTCATCATCATCATCATGCGTTAAGCATTTATGAAATTTCACTTTGTTAAATGTGTTCACGTCTCAATGTTTATCTAAAAACTCTAAAAGAATGAATGAGAATTAATGCAACGACTTAACGAATTGATTCACTCAAAAATCTTCAGTAAGCAAACTTGGTACAATCGCACTCTTTTTGCTATCATTTTGTTGTTGTTGTTTTTTGTGTGCATGTCGTCATCGGGGTTATTTTTTTACAGCACAGTTTTTCTTGTTGTTTTTGGTGTTTGCGTCAAACAAACAATTCATAGATTTGAAGAGAACATTTACTGAAAATTAAATTTATTTATAGACAAACTTTTGTTTGAAAAATTTTTGGTGATAATTTTTTCTGTGAACAATGTCCAAAAGGCCGTTGGGTCGATATACATACATATATATGTTTTTAATGTCCTCTAACAGAATCAGTCGTTAGAACCTTGTAATTTTTTTTCTTGTGTTGTACAGTGTAATTTTTATTGTTTTGAGTTGCTACACAATATTATTATGCGTTACGTTTTTAAGTTTATTTCACAGTTAATGGTGAAACAGAACAAGTCTGCAACTTCAGGCTAGACGAGTTTTTCCATACAAATTGACAGTAATCATACGCCGTAAAAAGCAGTAATGAGATAGAATCGATTTTATTTTGCGAACGTTTTTTCTCATGCTCCTCAATTTTCGCCACTCATTCTCTCAACAATGTTGCCGTGTTTTAATAAAATTTCATACATTTTTCATACGAAATATAAGAACAAAACAAAATAACCAATAATATGAGAGAATTTTAAAGCTACTGTCGTCGATTTAGTTTTGGACCTGTTTATTTTTGCAGCGTTTTTGCCTGAAGTTGCAGACTTGTTCTGTTTCATCATTTAGTTATGAGTTTTAAAGACGCTTTATTCAAATGATTACTCTTTCTTTAATTTCAGACTGGGAACGTGAGGCTGTGTCTAAGGCTGAAATCTTGCGTCTAATATATCAGGGTAGATTTCTACACTGTAATGTAACCCTGGGAGCACTGGGATTACCTTTGGGCAAAACGACTGTTATGCATTTAGTACCGCGTGATAATTTGCCAGAACCCAATTCACAAGGTACGAGAAACTTAAAAGAAGAAATATTTAAAGCAAAACTTGACATTTTCTTTTTGTCATTTTGTTTTTTTTTTTTTTGCTTTCTTTTCAGATCAAAGACAAAAAAGTAAAGGTGGTTCTAGTAGATGCTGTTCAACGACCTGCTGTATTTTGTAACTAAATTATAGACACTAGAATTTAGCTTGAATTTAAAAAATAATAATTATAAACAAACAAAAAAAAAGTATAAATAAATTATAAATTATGAAATAATTTTATAATTAAATAAAATTTCCAAAAAAAAAAATAAGCAAAAATAAAACTTGAAAAAAAATAATGAAAATTTAGCAAAAATTAAAAAAAAAGAAAAGAAAAGAAAACTTCATTTGCTCTGTAAACAAAAGCCAGCAAACTACATACCAATACAAACAAACAAACATATTAGCCCAATTCACAATCTTGTGCAAATGGTCTTGCATCGTAGCATTTGCAAAATGGTGTAGTATATTTATACTCACCACTAACAATTGTTAAGTGGTGAGTATCAATATGCAATACCATTTTGCAAATACTACGATGCCAGACCATTTGCACAAGATTGTGAATCGGGCTATTAAGTATACATTTACAGTTATACCAGGCATAACAAAAACATGAATGTTCTTTTTTTCTTAAATTCAAATCAAATTCAAATAATAAAACTAAAAGTTTAAAATTACAAAAAACAAAGAATGCTATTAAACAAAACAATTAATGCAAATTTATAAGAAGAAAAATGAATCATTTATATATAAAAATAAAATAATATGATTTGAAATTAAAACAAACAAATAAATTAGCATAAAAAAAGAAGATATCCAATATGCTTTAATGTTTAAAATATTAAAATAAATAATTGAAAATTTACAATAATAAAAAATAAGTAAAAGGTACGCGTCAAAATGATAAGGTCACTTATGTTTGGTTCAAAAAGTATTGCTTTACATCACAGCCTAATTTACTTGTGGCTCAAATGTTATATTCATGTACTGGCGTGGTTTCAGGGGAGGGGGAAAAAGGGGGACGCATTTACCCCTCGCAAAAAAAAACAAACAAAAAAATTGCCTTATTTCTATTGAGTTTCTAAAAGAAATTTTTCAAAATGGTATATTTTATTTAAAAGTTCTCCTTCCAAAAAGCTTAAGCTAGATCTGCGCCTATTCATACGAGGATAACAAGGGTTAAAGTTATGTAATTATAATCCTTACGCTTAAGTTAGCATATGTATTATGTAAAATATCACGAGGACATTTTAACCTTCTAAGCTTCGCTGTATGGGTCTTTTTGTTTCTTTCTTAAAAAGGGGCAAAAAAACTCCCCTTCAATAGTAATATAGCGTGCTAAAAATATCTTACAAAAATATTTGTCATAAAATTCTACTACAAGCCACCAAAAACACTAAAGCTGCAAACTCAACTTGAACGCCAGAAATCCTTAATAGCTGTTTATGGGTTAATTTCGTATTTTCACAATTAATACTAAAATATCCCACAAAATCGGATTTTATAAGGCAAGTTTGTATTAAGAACATTAAGAAATCAAAAATTTTAAAACCCCCAAAAAGAAAATAGATGATAACTTTAAAACGGCTGGAGAAATTTTCAAGCATAAGTTAGAAGATTTTGGTTCAAGTCACAAAATTTAATCATTTAAAATCAATCTAGCCGTTTTTGAGCTACGGTGTCAACACAGAATCAACAAGATACATCTGGAAAACATATGATATCTCCTAAACTTAAAACACAGCTAACAACACTCTCGACGAATGTAACTTTCAAACAAAAAAAAACTAAATCATAACTTTGTCCTGACACACACTACAAGCTTATAGTACACCTCTTATTTGGTCGGGGGCTATAAATATGTTTTACCTAAAAATTCACTATAACTCACTATACATAAGAAAAGGTCAAAAATGACCCATAAAGCGATGCGTTAGAGGCCTAAAATGTTTCACAAAAATATTCCTTGTGGTGCTTTACATAAAAGTGCTGAGGACAGCTTATACCTTGCAAGATTTCCTATGCCGATTCACTATAATGTACAAAAGGGTGGAACTTTAACTCTTTCTAAATGAATCCCAGACGTAAACCTTCAAAACGCCGATGCAGGTGTATTTTTTTTGTGCCCTCTACAGGAATTAGTCGTTAGAACCTTGTCAATTCTTTTTTTGTATTGTACAGTGTTATTGTGATGCTTAGTCACAATAATCCGACGCACGGCCCAATTGAGGTCAAAGTTCAAATTTTGCAAAATTCCCCTACTTATCAAAAGTTGATCAGAGAATTTGCTAATTGTGCACTTTTTCTGCTGAAAATCTGTGAGAATATGGTTTTGAATATTCCAAATTATATTAAAATTTTTTTTAATTAACCCTTTTAAGCAATGTGGGTCAAAATGCCACATTTTTCCACGAAGATTTCAAAATATTTTTTTTTCAAAAATTTCGAAAATGCTTACCAAAAAAACTTTTAAAAATAGTTTATGAACGAAAATATTAACCCTCTTACACTTTGCGACGGAAATAACCCAATCAAAAACTTGTTGCAAAATTTAAAGCTGTAAGTTTTTAGTTGCGTCATTTGTGATCAAAAGCATGGGAGGGGTAATGCTTTCGTGCATTAACTATTTTTACTGTGGTTTTTGGCAAAAAAAAAAATTAAATATTAAAAAGCAATATGGGTCAGAATAGGCGCAAAAATTGCGAATTATCTGATCAACTGTTGACAAATCTTAAATTAGATATCAATAGGGCCATAATTGGGGCAAGTGAACGAAATGTTGATTGAAATCAGCACTGCATTAACACTAAAAAAAATTGGAAACAATTAAATTTGCACTACTCTCCGCCAGCTTAATGATAATAGTTTTTTCTTTGCTAGCACTAAAAAAATTAGTGGTAGTAATGATTTTTTTCACTATCACTAAACGCAGATTTAGTGTAAAAATCTGCATTAAGCTCAATTAGTGCAAAAATGGAACCAGCACTAAAAAAGCTGCATTTAAAAATATACTCACACTAAAATTTTAAAAATTTTAACTCAAATTTAGTGCAAAATTTCTATGTGCAATCAAATTAGTGAAGAAAAAAGTTGCAAAATTTCTATGTGCAATCGAATTAGTGAAGAAAAATGTTGCACTAAACTTAAAATTGCTTTTTTTTACTAAAATAATGTAATTTTAGTGCAAAATTTTTTAACATCACTATCTTCACTAATGTTAAGTTAGGCTGCTAATTTTCAACTCACCACTCACTAAACATCAATAAAATTAGAGCAATAACTTTGCCCTATCACTAATTATGTATTAGTGGAAACTGCAAAAGTTGTACACTACTACCTCCATCTCTGAATGGGGCGCTTCTTAGAGTGCTCCGAATTAGCACCATGTCGGACTTAGACATCGTATGACAATAGTCCGTCTGGTCTTTAATGAAAATCTAAAGTTTAATTTCCCCCATGCATTCATTCTAGTGCTACCCTAATGTTCGTTCATGCAAAGAAAAAATTATGTTGCCAACTTCCTAAAATAACTTAAAATTTCGTGCAAGATCCTATTTAAAAGCGTTATATTCTATATGTATTTGATAGTAAATAACACTTGTTATAACAAATTCACAACAACAACAATGAGGGCATAAAGTGTGCAATATTCGAATCAGGGATGGAAAATGGAGTTTTAATGATGTAACAATTATAATACTAAAACATACATTACACGATGAAATTTATGACGTATTTATGTCTAAAATTTAAAATTTTTCTTTCAGAGAACTCGCCAATTCAATAAGAAGATTAACAATGAAACGTAACAACAAGAACAGAAATTAGTGTAAAGAGAAATTTGGAAAAAACCATGAAAACAGAAATCGAGTCTTTTTCAAAAATGACGTCGAAAAATAAGCGTAATGAAACTCATCGTGTGAATTGGGTGTTAAACATATTTAATTTTTTCTTTCCATTTTTACGAATTCGGGATGAAAGTACCGGTACATAACACTCCGTATAAAAAACTAATCAAAACTCCCTCCACATTTTCTAAAAAGGCCTCTTATAATAAAAACAGCATTTGAGCAACCCGTATTAAAGGTAACCTTATCATTTTGACGCGCACCTTCTAATTAATGCAAACATATTTATTAATATAGTTTAATATATATATATTTGATTGTATGTACTATATATTATTACTATTATTATTATTATTATTATTATTATTATTATTATTATTAATTAAATAAAATATTTATGTGAAAGTTCTTTATTTTTAATTTAAGCAATTTTTTTCTGGTAAAAAAAAACTAAATAATTATTGAAATGTTAAAAAAACTGTGTAATATTTTAAAGAAAAACCCAAACAAATCGTATATAAATATATTTAAAATTAAAAAAAAAATTAACAAGAATTTTATGTAGATAATTATGTTGAAATTTATTTTTAAATGTTTTAAGCCTTTTAAAATAAATAAAATGATTAGTAAAATTTAAAAAGAAAAACTATGTATTTAATATCTAAAAATAAATAATAAAGTGAAAGAAAATTCAAATTTAAAAAGAAAGCATGGAAAAAACTTTGGTTAGGTCGAATTTAATATATCCTTTTTGGCAACGTTGGTTTAATTTAATTGTATTTAGTTATTGGTAAATTTTAACTTATCGATCACTGGGAGACTTGTCTACGTAGCACAGTGTTGTCGATCGCAAAAATAGTGTGGTAATAGATGTGTATCTTTGAGACCATTGGTCCGATTACAAAATGATTTAAGAAAAAGTTATAGCGGAGAAACTAAGCTATCAGAAAATCGGAATTTTATCACTCTGTTAATTACAGATTCTTCAAAACTACAGATTTATTATCATTATTTTTGTGATCGACAATTTCGCGTTGGAATAATAAATAATTCTCGTATTAAATTTACATACATACAACCGAGCCACCTAAAAAGTGGAAAAAACCTAGAATGTACGTCACTACTGATGAGGGAGTTTTGCAGACTCCGAAAATTACGTTGTTATGTTCTGCCGCGTAGGATGTAGTTAATTAACGTAAATTTTTTTTTTGTTCTTTGTAAAATTATTTCACTTCTAATTCTTTCAGAATAAAATGTTACGATCTTTAGCCTTCTAAAAGTATGTTTGGACTAAAAACTAATATAATTCGAAATAGTCTCATGAAATTTAAAAAAAGTACTTTTAGACATGGACTGACTTTAAGGCTTAAGAGAAAAAAAGCTTATATTTTTTCTTTAACAAAATTTCTTTTACAAAATTTCTGAGTTGATTCTGAGTTTTAATATTTTATACTTTTCATGAATGAATATTAAGGGAGTGGTAAAAATGGGTAAAATCGGTAACCTAATATCTACGAAATTAATACAGATAAAAGTAAAATTCAGAAAACATGTTCACAGTACGTCTTTACGAGACATCGATTTGTTTGCATATGAACATAACATCGCACAGTGGTTCCAATTGAAAAAAAAATAATTATCATATATATTTATCTTTGAAACTTGCGATCCGATTACTAAATGATGTATGTACGTAACAATCATAGTGGAGGACGTAAGCTTTAAGAATGTTGAAATTTGAACTACCCTTTGAAACACACGTTGAGCTACAGGGGGTCAAAAATTACTACCTCGGGCACGAAAAACTTTGTCGGCCTCATAACTTTTGCAACTAATATCTGATTTTAATGAATATAAACTTGGTGTAAAGCTTATAAATATATAAAGAATATACTGTTTACTTTATTAAGATATTCTTAATATTTCCAAAGATATTTGGCTTTGAATTTTAAAATTTTGGTTTTTGGCCTCGATTTCGTTCGGTATTTTTTCAATATCTCCGGTAATAGTTAGCATAGCCAAAATGTAAAAAAATATATATTTTATAACTTTGAACACAATCCTTGATAAAATGCAGATTTTTTTTTTTGTTATCGCAATGCATGTAGTCGTAAAGAGCAATCTTTGAACTGAAAATGAAAAATGGCTAAATTTTTACAAAAATAGAGGGAGCTTAATTGTTCGACGTTTTTTTTTCAAAACTAATGTGCTGTTTCCACAATGCAAACAAGCGAACTTAAGTAAAAAAATTGTAATCACTCAAAAAACTGAGTGCTTTTCATATAAATTTTACACAAGCAGTGCTGGTTTGCATTGTGGAAACAACGCATAAAACTTTTTATTTTCAATATCTCAAAAGAATAGACTACAAAAATGACTTCAGTGGGAATTATAATTCGATTAGAGCATGCACGCTACATCTAGCTTGGGACGAATATAGTGAGCTGTTTGTCGATTTGACATGGAGCTAGCCATCTACTAATATACATTAGGGTGGATCAAACTTAATACTCTGAAAAATGGGTTGGTAGACATCTCGAAAAAATTCTCTCCAAGTATGAGCTCTTAATTTTAATGGGAAGGTCCTCCGCCTCGCAGGTTTTTAATTTGTCGTTATTGTTAGAAAGAAAAATTCATATCTCGGTATTTACTATTTGGAAAAAATATCTCGTCTGACATATTTGAAGGAAATTGAATTCTCGAAAAAATTCTCTACAAGTACGAGCTCTTAATTTTAATAGGAATTAAAATTAAGAGCTCATACTTGAAGAGAATTTTTTCGAGATGTCTACCAACACAGAAAAAATGATCACTAAAAACTGTTCAAACAAAAATAAATTTAATTCTCAGTAAATTTTCTTTACATAATCAATTAATTGTTTGTTTGACTCTTATTTAGAACGCAAACACCAAAAACAACGATATACACACAAATAACAACAACAAAAACAATGATAGCAAAAGGAATGCGATTGTACCCAAGTTTGTTTAATGAAGATTTTTGAGTCAATCAAATCGTTAATGTCGTTGCATTAATTCTCATTCATTTTTTTTAAGTCTTTAGATAAACATTCAGACTTGAACACATTTAACAAAGTGAAATTTCATAAATGCTTAATGGATGATGATGATGATGATGACCCAGACAAAAATTTTGTTTGATATATTACAAAAACTCCAGTAAATATTTTTGTTTGATTAAGCAAACTATTTTGTTTCATATTTGTTAGAGTTTTTAGACTAATTGGTTTATAAATTCAGACAAAAATATTTTTTGATATTTTTCAGAAAATCCACTAAATCTTTTTGTTTGCTTTGGTAAATTGTTTTGTTTACAATTTTTAAATATTTTTAGACAAATTGTTTTATAGATTTAAACAATTTGTTCACTGAAAAAAACACAATTTTTTTTCAATGAAACTATTGAGATATTTTTGTCTATATTTATAAATTTGTTTGTAGGTCCGTTCCTAGACAAAATATTTACTATTTCATTGAATTCCTTTACAGAAAATGAAATTTAGTTTTTTCTGTGAACCCATTTTTCCGAGTATAAAGTGAAAAAATGAAAAAAAAATTGTTTGGCCCACCCTAATATACATCATAGCGCTCTCCTTCGTCGGTAATGTTAGCAGAATCGTCGGCAAAGTAAAACAATTAATAAAACGGCTATATATCAGCTGAAGAAAGTTAATGTATCAAAAGCGCTGCAACACTTCTATAACAATTAACCAAACGTGCAATATCAGACTTGTAAAAGAATTAAGCTTTCTTTCGACCTTCACTAGCTGTTCTCTCTTTACACTATCAATTTCCTTAAGAAGTTAACACATCAAGTAGTAAGCATTAATTACCTGAGCTCCTCTTAAAAGAGAAGGTACTTTGTTAAAAGTTCGTTTTTTAACTTGTCAAACGAGCCAGTTCGATTGGAGTCAAGAGCAGTAATGCCAACTTTTTTGGGGCAAAAAACACAATAAAATTTTAAAAAGGCACTAAATAGTACAATTTCCATGTAAAAGCAGGGGTCTAATCGTCGCTTTCGATATCGAGCTGATTCGATCGAGTTTTCTTAATTTGAGATTATGACATTTGATATCGAACCATGTGTTTATGTTGTTCTATAGCGAATGCCATAATCTCAAACTAAGAAAACTCGATCGAATCAGCTCGATTCGAATGCGACGATTAGGCCCGAGTTTAAAAAAGTACTAAAACAATTAAAAACACTAAAAATGTGGAATTTGAAACATCAAAAAGCGCTAAAAATAGTACTAAAAGCACTAAGTTGGCATCGCTGGTCAAGAGTCTGTATTTGGCCCAGTGATGTTAACTTTTATTTTTTCATTACCGTACAGTCCTTGAAAAATTACCATTTTTAAGAAGAAATTACCGTACGCAAAGGTTTTTAATTAAAACAACAATTTACTTGAACTAGGATCCAGCCAGGTGGTCGAAATTCGACAACTTAATCCGTAACTGTGTGTATTTGTAACCGGGTTCTTAGACAAAAAAAAATATATTGTGCATGTCAAAAGAAAAGTACTTTTTAAACCATACAACGTCAGGTTATTATTGGTTTGACACATATGCCACAAACTCGGAATGGAAAAAAAACAACAAAGAAGGTTTAAAGAAAGTTGTCTGAAAATATACACGATATATATTTTTTTAATTTTTACCATAATCATCCACTTCTAATTCATTTTTTTTAAATGGTCGGTAGGCCAAACCAATAATAAGCTGACGACATGTTTCATCCATATTTGTAGACAATAAGATGCTTAAAAGTGTAGCACAAAACAAGCCATGTTTTATTAAAATCGATCTGATTTTATTCACAATAAAATGAGGGAACTCAATTCATAAAAATCATGAATTTCATACAGCAGCAAAAATTCAATTTGTGTATGTGTTGTATGGAAATCGCAATTTTTGTCAATAGAGTTTCCTAATTTAAAATTTTTTTTAAATTATCGTATTTTCAATGAAATTATCTTGCTACCTTTTGGGGTCCGAAATTACCGTATAAAACATTAATTACTGTACGGTTAACATCACTGATTTGGCCACACTCGAATATGAAGAACGAATAGTGGCTCTTTATTTTTAAATTCTTTGAACAACAATTCCATCAGCTTTATTTCACAAATGAAAACGAAACTCTTAAAATAAATTATTATTTTATTAGAAAAATTTTTTTAAAAATAAGTTAAATAAAGAAAATGAAAAAGCAGCTGCAAAAAAGAATCTATTAGATATTTAAAAATTATCGAAATCAAAATAAATATTGAATCTTTTTCAACTACATAAAATAAAAAAGGATGTTGAAAATAATACCACAAAAAAATACTAGCCAGTTTAATTAAACAAATAAAAAATCTACAGTTAAAATGAAAAAATAGTTATAATTATAATCAAAAATATAGTAATAAAAACAATAATTAATTGAAATAATTAAGAGAAAATTTGCTTTAAAATATAAATAAATGAAAAAAAAATACAAAAAGAAATAAAAGGAAATTAAAAGCCAACAGGAAGTAAGAAAACTGTAAAATACTTTGCAAAAATTCTTGGAAAAAATTAAGATGTAAGAAAAAATTAATATCACTCGGATTAAGTATGTGCTCGTATGTTGAAGTCGAATTTGTGACGACGTCATATTGTTATAGAATAAAAGAAAAGCTTTAAATGTTTTCTTTATTCTACGACACTTTGTCGTAGTCACAAAGTCGACTAAATTAATGAAATAATCGGTCATGTCACAGAGTTCAATTCCGTTCGGAAACGGAATTCAATTCACCCCAATATGTCACGCGCTAGCCGCAGCATACCAGCGCAGCCAACAGACTGGACACACCTGACAAATTTTATTATTTTATTTTTCTTTTTCAGACACCAGCTGCTACGAAAATGGGGTGAATTGAATTCCGTTTCCGAACGGAATTGAACTCTGTGGCAGTGAAAAGTAATAAGTATTTTAATAACAATAATAACACTGTACAACACACAAAAAAAATTGCAAAGTCTTAACGACTGATTCTTGCAGAGGGCACCAAAAAAAATTTACATACTATATAGTACGTATGTCGGCACACAGTGGTTCAAATTGGAAAAAAAGTGTAGTAAATCTCTATCTTTGAAACTTGCGATCCGATTACAAAACGATGTATGTAAAAATCATAGAAGAAGGCCTGAGTCTTAAGAATGTGTAAACTTGGGCAACCCTAGGAAGTCAAAGTTGACTACCTAGGGCATGAAAAACCTTTTGGGGCCACACGGTCCTTTTTTAAAACGCGGCTTTTCTGCTTTTATATTAAATTTGAAGTTTTAAAAAATTGAGAACTTTCAAATTTAATATAAAAAGCAGAAACGCCGCGTTTTAAAAACGTCCGTGTGGCCTGAGCCTAAAATATATGAGACTGTAAAAAAAATTTAAAAAAAATGGTATTAATGGACTTAATTTCTCTAAATCGAGCGTTTTCAAATCGACTCGATTCACAAAACAGACAGGTAAATATGAAGAACATTTTTATTTAGCGCGTATGAGTAATGTGATGGTACCATAATATTACTCATACATAACCTTATGCCCGAGAAATATTGGATATTCTCATTTTCTTCACCAAGCTTAAATTTATTAAAATCGGATGATATTTGTAAAAGTTATGAGGCCGACAAGGGTTTTCATGCCCGAGGTATTCAACTTTGACACCCTGTATCTCACCGTGTGTTTCTACAGGGTGGTCCATATTTCAACTAAGGTGGATGGCCCAAACTAGCTTAGATTCTCCTCTATGGTTTTCGCACACATCGTTTTGTAATCGAATCGCAACTTTCAAAGATACAGATTTATTACCCTTTTTTCCAATTGGAACCACTGTGCGGCGTTTTGAAACTTGACATCTGGGATTCATTTTAGGGAGAGTTAAATTTCCTCCCTTTCGCAAATAGTTCTACCATAGATTATACGTAGATATCCAACTAAAACTTCAAAAACCTAAGTCTGCTGTCAAAAACCTAAGTCTACAAATGTGTTAGTAGAACATTTTGTATTAGTATTGGTTTGAAATAAAATGTTCCCCACAGCACCAAAATTATACTTAGTTGTACAAAAAGTATTTTATAAAATTTATAATTTTTAAACACGAATTTCTAGTTGTTATATACAATTAATTTTGCTTTATTTAATGAAAATATGAATTTAGAATCATTTTTAATGCATTTGAGCTCAAAGAATTTTGATGCGATAAACATTTTTTGCATTTCTTCTATTTGGCACTAAAAAAATTTTCCCAAATAGTAACAATAAAATGCAATACCGTAGAATGAAAAAAACGGTTGAAAACTTTGATAAATTTCAACACACAAATGTCAACAAAATTAAACAAATATTTTAAAATTACAGCAAGAAGAAACATAAAATTTATTAAAAAACAAATAATAAAATTAAATAATATAAAAATAGTGTTTGTGTGTGCAAAACAAATAAATTTTAATGAAAAGTACAAAAATTACGCTCTCTGGTGAGTGTTGAGTTGCCTCTCTCAGTGTGTTGGATAACAAAATACCCATGGGTGTGAAGAGAGTTGTCAATTTTTTTTTGACAGTAGCCCAGTTGACTATCTACGTATAATCTATGGTTCTACTGACTTGGCATAGGAAATCTTAATCTTGTAAGCTTTATGTTTAAGGTATAAGAATTGTTTAGCTATTTTATGTAAAACACCATGAGGCACATTTTCGTGAAACATTTTAATCCTATAACTCTTCGCTGTATGGGTCTTTTCGGTTCTTTCTTTAAAAAGAAACAAAAATGTTCCTTTCTGCGACAATATAGCGGACTGAAATGTTCTACAAAACTATTTACCATAAAATTTTACATTAAGTCTTCAAAGACATCCAAACTCCAGACTCAACTTGAACGCCAGAAATCATGCAAAACTTAAAACGTGCTTAAGGGCTAATTTCGTTCTTATTCACAATTAGTACTCGGCACAGGCACTCTTATAAGCCTTACGTTTAAGGTATAAGATGAGTTCAGTACTTTTATGTAAAACGCTACGAGAAATATTTTTGTAGAACATTTTAACCCTCTAACTCTTCGTTGTATGGGTATTTTTGTGCCTTTCTTAAAAAAGGGGCAAAAAATTTCCCTTCTGAGGAGATACAGCGGATTGAAAGGGACAAAAACATCCATACAACGAAGAGTTAGAGGACTAAAATGTTTTACAAAAATGTTTCTCGTAGTGTTTTAAATAAAAGTACTGAACACATCTTATACCCTTAAACATAATTATTACAAGATTTCTTATGCCGATTTGCTATAACAATGAGCAAAATGAGTCCAAAAACTTTCAAAACGCCGATGGCCGTATATTTGTTGTTGGTCTCCTCTACCAGAATCACTCATTAGAAGCTTGTGATTTTAAAACAAAATCAAAAATTTGTTTTATTGTACAGTGTAATTATAATAATGAAAATTTAATTAATTAAGAAGTACGAGTAAATAAAAATAGTATAAAATTATACTTTTAAATTCAAAAATACTTTTAAGTTCAAACTAATATTTTAAAAGCGTATAATTTTTAATATATTATTGTATTATTCCGTGCACAGCTTTGTTGTTGTTTTTTTTCCGAAAGTTTTTTTAATGGCATGAGCATTGGTCGATTGCGACCATTTGCTTTGAACTGAGCTTTAAAAATCCGTACAAGGAAAATTTTTCACGAACTCAAATCAAATGATCTGGGTAGTTAATTCATAATGTGAAATCATTAATGCAAAATATTCATTGCGGCAATCTTTGCACAGTGGGGTCGATCGCAAAGATAATGGCAATGTAATTAATTTAATAAATAAAATTTTATTTTAAATGAAATTTATTTGCTGGAGTTTAAGCAATTGTCTATATGCAGCATTTCGTTGGTGCTTTACCAACTCATCAGTAGACTTCAAACACAATTTTGAACAGTTACAAACCCTTTATCTTATGTACAAACTTATAAAAACAATTTGAGAATTTGCAAATATATAAATGATTTTCAAAAAATAAGCATAGTAGGCTTTGAAACTTATACAAAACCCAGCAAATAATTTTTTATTCGATATGAATCTATTTTATTTTTAAAGCACCAACAAAATGCTGCATATAGACAATTGCTTAAACTCCTGCAAATAAATTTCATTTAAAATAAAATTATGACAATATGTCAAATAATAAATTTCTTAAAATAGAATTTTATTTATAATTTGACTATTCTTATCAAAACTGCTGTTTTTGTTTTTATTTCTTGTCTGACGTACAAAAACGTGGCAAACACCACGAAATAGTTGACTGAACCTGCAAAAAACTTTTAAAAGCAAGAGTTTTTGCTTCTTATGGCCCTTTTCACAATGTACGATTAAGAGTTAACATGGACTTAAACGGAAACTTCGCCATACAAAACTTGCCGTTAAAGTCCACGTTAACTCTTACTCATACATTGTGAAAAGGGGCGTTAGACTGTCACTGTTTGCGACCAGAGTTGTCAGATTTTTGCCGACTTATTTCGCTAAATTGATTTTAAAAATCGCCAAAAGTCGCCAAAAATCAGTTTCATGTAGTTTTTCTTAATATATATTTGATATATTTTTTTATTACTTTTTTTTAATATAAATTTTTATAAAATAATGGTATACATATAAATTTAGCAGAAAGTCTCCAAAAGTAGAAATAAAATCGCCAAAAACTATTTCTTATAAATTTTTCTCATCCAAATTCAAAACACATTAATGGCTATAATTAATATAAGAAAAATCATTGTTTTATTTTCTTGGAGAAGATTTTTGGTGGGATCTATTTTCGAAAATACTGTTGAGAAATATTATAATACATACCTATTTTACCAGACAACCATGTAAATAAATCCCCTAAAAATCTCCTAGCTGAAAACTTTTTTCCCCCTAAATTTGCACGCAAACTTGCCTCTAAATAAATATGTAAATAAATAAAAATTATTATATCTGGGGCCGGTAGCTCAAAAGATACAAATGTATTACCATTATTATTTCGATCAGCGTCACTGTGCGTTGTGTGGCATAACACTGTTCTGTTGCAGAGACTCTGCGCCCACATCCATATTATTCTAATATTTAAGGCTTAAAGCGTCCCATCCACTTGCAATATAATTGTGCAATTTTTCATATTGCACAATAATATCGCCAAATTCTATGTCATATTATAAGGTTGCACAATATGTTGGCCAAAATCAAAAGATTCTTGATGTTTATTGCACAATCAAAAAAGTTTTGTAATATGTTGGCAACATTGTTCATAGCTACGTTTACTTTATCACTGTCAGGAAAAGTGGGCAATATTTTGTTTAAAATTATAAGCCCAATTTACAATCTTGTGCAAATGGTCTTGCACAGTTGCATTTGCAAAATGGTATAGTATATTGATACTCACCACTAACAATTGTTAAGTGGTGAGTATCAATATAATATACCAATTTGCAAATGCTACGATGCAAGACCATTTGCACAATATTGTGAATTGGGCTATTGTGTCATTTATTGCATAATATAGGTCAAAACAATAGCCCAATTCACAATCTTGTGTAAATGGTCTTGCACCGTAGCATTTGCAAATTGGTATATTATATTGATACTCACCACTTAACAACTGTTAGTGGTACCAATATACTATACCATTTTGCAAATGCAACAATGCAAGACCAGTTGCACAAGATTGTGAATTAGGCTAATATGTACAATAACATATGCAATAATATTGTATAATAGCCCAATTCACAATAGCTCGATTCACAATCTTGTGCAAATGGTCTTGCATCGTAGCATTTGCAAAATGGTATTGCATATTGATACTCACCACTTAACAATTCTTAGTGGTGAGTATAAATATACTATACCATTTTGCAAATGCTACGATGCAAGACCATTTGCACAAGATTGTGAATTGAGCTAATGTTGTGGAAATGGTCTTGCATCCTAGCATTTGCAAAATGGTATTGTATATTGATACTCACCACTTAACAATTGTTAGTGGTGAGTATAAATATTCTATACCATTTTGCAAATGCTACGATGCAAGACCATTTGCACAAGATTGTGAATTGGGCTAATGTTTTATGGCTTAATAGGTGTGTTTCTTTACTCTACTTTGGGATCCCGTACTTCAAATTTGTGTAAATGAGAGCGTTTCTAAGAGAGTAATATTCTTCTTCTTCTTGCACGAAATAGCCCAAACTTTTTCTTCGTGCAAATTGTGTTAATTGTCATACAGCTGACTATTTCAAAGACAAACAAAAGAAAAAAGTTGAATTCGTAAACAAAATTTTTTAAAAAGGTGTGAATTATATTAAAAACTATAAAAAATTTCATTAAAAAAAACTGTATAAAAATATTAACAAAAACAAAAATAAAAAGTGATTATACATTAAACACTTTAATTTTTTGTTTTAAAAGTAGCAACTACTTGCAATGTTTAAATTGAAATGTCATGACATTGGCGTTTTATTTCGTGGTATAAACTTGGTTTTTGCCTTTCCCGTACTTTTAAGGTGAATTAATTTTATCAGGTGGTGTTGATTCTAAAACAACTACAACATTACAATAACATATGACAAATCAGCCCCTATGTCAACGTATACAAATTTTGACATACGAGCATCTAATTTGCGGAAAAAAAGTAGAACAGCTGTGTTTATAATATCACCTGTATAAATCCACCTTGCGTACTTTTGTGTATTTTTTAATTTTTATGAGAGCAATTTGTCTTTACTCTCATTAGCACGAACTTTACCCGAAAAGTAAAGAAACAGAACTAATATCGCTACATAAATACCAGCGTTCATAGCACGACATCCATCTATTTACGTATGATCAGTTCATTTCTTTCTAGAAAAATGGCAGTAGCAAAGTTGTTGCCCATAAGGATTTTTGTATAATTTAAATTTTATGTAAATTTTTAAAAATCTGTAATTCGGATCTGTGTATAATCATTTTTCGTTTCATTAAAACACTTAATAATAACTAACTTTAAATAAATGTACTATAAATTTTAATTAATTTTAAATAAAACACAACAAATACATATAAACGATTAGCTAAAATTTAGTTGTATTAGTTTGTTAAACTATATTTTAATTATAATCTAAACTAAATACTAAAGAAATATATATATTTAATAAACAAATAATATAAAAAAATTTACCAGCAAACTGTTTTGATTTGATAGTAATTAAGTTTAGTTTAAGAGTGATTTTTTAAGAACGAGATTAGAGATTAAGTTAAATTTAATATTTGTATTTACTCTTTGAGTTGACTTTGTCAAATCTTTTTTTACTAGTTAAGCGGCTAATGTTGGTGGTTTAATCCTAATCTAGCAAAAAAAAAATTTTTAATTTTGTCAACTTAAAGGGTAAATACAGATAATAATTTTAACTTAATCTCTGATCTCGTTCGAAAAACTCACTCTAAATTAAACACTTTAAAACCTCCCGAAGAAAACGGATGATAACGGCAGGACCAATTTGTGTTTCAAACATAGCTTAGAGCAATCAACTTCATGCCTATTTGCGCGGGCTAGGAATTCATAGTCGACCTATGCTTTCGCAGCGAAAATTTCATAAAATTGTCCGTAGATTACGACGTTGCTGATGTACGATTTAATTTTTTTTTTTTTTTTTTTTTTTCAATACAAATCGACTCGCTCTAATGTGTATGGCAATAAAGAATCCATAACTTATGTATGTTTATTTACTCTAATGCAACTAAAAGAATTTTATTTAAAATGAAAAAAATCAAAGAAATCAAAGTCCTTTAAATAATTTACAAAAGAAAAGCAATAACTTTTTAATTAAGAATTCCCTTTTTAATGATTTCCTTAATATCTGTAGAAAATTATGGCTAAAACAAACAATTTATGTCTTCAGCCATTCAAATCAAATAGAATTTCTAATCATGTTTACCCACAATGCGTGTAATTGTACTGATTTAAAATCAAAAAACAGGAGTATATAAGGATACTTCCTGCAAACATAAGCTAAATATTCGGGTATTGAAACGCAAACAATTTAATTTAAACAAAACACGGAAGTCGTCAAGTAACGAAAGGAAAAAAAAAGGAAAAATGTTCAATCCTAAACCAAAATGTGATTCGAAATATCACATACCACGTCAGTGTATTTGGTTAAAAATGAATGGCTCTTGGCCTTATACGATGATGCCTGGGCAAAATTTTAATAATTCTCACTCAGTGTATGGCATGCTGTATTCGCTTTGGTCTTGGTATATTATTTGCTCTGTGGGCATAACAATAGGCTTTCAAACAGCTTTTCTAATAAATAATCTCGGTGATATTATTATGACTACCGAGAATTGCTGCACTACTTTTATGGGTGCATTGAATTTTGTTCGTTTGCTTCATATGCGTCTTAATCAGCGGCCTTTTAGGGAGATTGTACAACAATTTGTGGATGATATATGGATCGTTAAGTAAGTAGAAATTGAAGTGGAGATAATGCTAACGGTTAAGAAGTAAATATTTTTAAACAAAATTGTAATTTGCGGTCTACAACTAACTTAAAATGACTAACTTTAACATAAAGTTCAAGTTAATGTTAAGTGTAGACTAGGGATGGGCCAAAAATATCGATATTTTTTTTAAATATATTTTTTCCAAATATCGATATTTTTGCCAAATATATCGACAGTATCAAATTCAATATCTTTTTAGCTTTGGTTTTGTTTTTCGTGCAATTTTTAAAAACATTTCGGCACTGTCTTCATCAAATAGAATGTTACTAACAAAATCTTTTGTTTTACTTATAATATTTTATCTATTCGAAAAATTATCATTGTTTACGTGTAATTTTATTTATGTATGTTCCATGAAATATTGGTGAAACAGTAAGGATCTTGGAAATTAACTCTTTCCAGCTTAATTATTTATAAGGAAGGTACTTTTTTGTTTTATTTTTAAAAAAATTTTGGACTACGTATGAATTATCATTGTTGAAAAAATATCGATATTTCGATATATCGATATTTTTATTCGATATATATCGATGCCGATCGATATTTAAAAATATATCGATATCGATATATTTCTTTCACTTGCCCATCCCTAGTGTAGACCGCCCAAGTTAATGCTTTTTTTCAAGTTATAACATAATTGTTAGCGCATTTGTTTTAACAACGCAGTCATAACTTTAAGTTACAACATCATTTCAAGTTAGGTGGATATGTAGAGTTAATTATGGCAGATATTAACAGGTAAGTGTCTATAAGAGCAGCTGATCATCAGCTGAGTGTAATCCATCTGTCAAACTCCAGAGAAAAAATACTAATGCTGACTTTAGACGACATGTTTTTTACATATGGCTTGTCAGGTGTGCTCGACATATGTAACTTCGCATGCTTATAATCTGCCATAACCTCTGAGTGTTCACAACAGCTGAATTTTTGCACAGTTTTCATAAATATATACAGCGCTCTATGCTTTTTTATATTTTTTTTTTCAGCCAAACCACACTTTTGTTAATTCAATACAGCTGACGTCATATGCCTTGTCAGATAAAAATAGAACAGTCTCTAATTGAAAATTTTTCATATGACTTTGCTTCTGTAAATGTCATTTGACAATGTTTCATATGTTTCATACGGCATGTATAACTTTTGCAGTGGGAAATTTTACAAGTTAGATGTAAAATACATGTCGTCTAAAGTCAGCATAAGTAGCAATTCACACTACGCCAGATTTAAGCTGAAAATCCATACGAAGCGTTTTCGCGTTAACGCATTCATACCTTCTACGCATGAAACAAAGAACACAAGATTAAGCATTCAGCGATTCAAAACATACGACATAACGCACTGCGGGGAACATTTTTGTAAAACATTTTAACCTTCTAACGCTTCGGTGTATGGGTCTTTTTGTCCCTTTCTTAAAAACGGGGCAAAAAAGCTCCCCTTCAACGGCGATACAGCGGGTTAAATGTCCTGCAAAAATATTTGACATTAAATTCTCCTATAGGTCTTCAAAGACACCAAAGCTCGAAACTCAACTTGAATGCCAGAAATCATTCAAAACTTGAAATGTGTTTGAGGGTTAATTTCATACTTATTCACAATTAGTACTAAAATATCGCACAAAACCGGATTTTATGAGGATAGTTTGTAATAAAAATATGACTTACATAAAATTTCATTTGTTACGGTTCGCTTGTGCCTGACAATGCTCCCAGACTAAGTCTATCTATTTGGTCTCAGGAGCTTCCAACCCTTTCGTCAGATAGGAAAGAGTAAAACAAAAATAAATTGAGCACGAAAAAAACTATTGTGAACAAGAAGTTATAAAACAGTATAACACACACAAATTGTAGATGCAGATGTTGGCCTACCGTGTCGTAGTAGGAGATATCCTTCCAATATTAATCTACGGCACGGTTGGGCACAAGCGAACCGTAAATGGCGCCCAACGTGGGGCCCGTATCCACGATCCTAAGATTAAGAGTCTCGTGCTCTACCGGCTGAGCTAACCGGCCTAGTTGAAAACCTCGCCAGTCCAACCGGTCCGTAACACATTATATATCACCATACATCACCGTTGAAGCGGAGTTATTCGCTCGTTTTTAAGAAAGGTTAAGGACTTGCTACGGACATGACAAATTATACTGAAGATTTGTTAAGAACCGTTACGAAGGTATGGAAAGGGCTCATAATTGGCGAAAATAGCGCTACGTTATATGTGAACTATAAATCATAACAATAAATTTAATATTTCAGAAAATTTCATCCTAATATTGCTGCTGAATGTTCGAAAAATATGCGAACATTTCGCATAATGACTGCCTTATTGAGTTGTCTGATTTTGATGTATTGCTTTCTGCCGCTCTTCATACTATTCTTCGATGTCGGGCTGGATGCTGAAGAGAAACCATTTCCGTACAAAATGTTATTTCCCTTTAACGCCCATCATGGTTGGCGTTATGTAGCCACCTATATATTCACCTCGTATGCAGGAATATGTGTGGTGACCACACTCTTTGCCGAAGATTCTTTATTTGGTTTCTTTCTAACCTACACTTGTGGCAAATTTAAAATCTTGCATGAACGTATTGACAATTTGGTAATAGACGCTTATAGATTGGTAAGAAGTGAACAAGATGCATATGAAGTTCAAGGAATATATTTACGGTTGCTAAATGAAATTGCCTACGATCACAACAAATTAATAGAGTAAGTTTGCGCAGAAGAAATAAAAATGCTCATAGATTAATTGCTCTGCATCAATTCTTAGATTTGCAAATCGCTTGGAAAATTTTTTCAATCCAATATTGTTGATAAATTTTACTATATCCTCAATATTAATATGTATGGTGGGTTTTCAGTTGGTAACAGGTAAAGACATGTTTATAGGGGACTATGTTAAATTTGTGGTCTATATTTCGTCCAGTCTGTCGCAGCTATATGTTTTATGTTGGAATGGTGATTCTTTGATACAAAAGGTAAGTATATCCTTGCTTAAAATAAAACGATTATTCACCAAATGTTTTGATAGTCCACAGAAACTGCCCAACATTTATATGACTGCAATTGGGAAGGTGAAAATGTAAACTTTACCTCTGCTATAACAAAATATCAAAAAAGGAAAGAAATGCTTAAAAGCAATAGCAAGAAGCTATTATACCAAAGTTTAAAAGATCAAGACAACTGGAGAGCTTTCCGGCGGGTACAATATTTACCAGCTAATAAAGAATTTAGGCAACACTTACAAATAATGATAATGTGCAGCCAACGACCAGTTAAAATAACGGCCTTGAAATTTTCCACTTTGTCGTTGCAATCGTTTACAGCAATATTAAGCACCTCTATGAGTTATTTTACGCTCTTACAAACAGTTTACGATGAAAATAATGAGATATAAAATTTAATTTAAAATTAAACAATAATTTTTATTGTACTATTATTTAACAAATTAACTAAAACATTTTTTTTGAACAATTTTAGTTCACAGTTTGAGGTTCATTATAGTCAGTTTTATTCGTACATTACAAAGGCATGGCAGTATCCATTTTAGCTTCTGTTAAGGCTCGTGCTTGGTGTGTAAAAACCGGTACGTTTATGCCCTTAAATATTCATATTTATCGATTGTTAATAAATATTTATTTATAACTTGTAATTTGGTACTAACCTGCATTTTAGCAGAACGCACAAAGGCTTTGTTGGATGTGACAGTTACCGCTTTCATATGCATGCCGAAAGCAAATATTAACAAACTTCTTTCGTTGATTTTACCGCTATATTTTATGGTAGCTAATTCTTCGGGTATGATTGTTACATCTGGCAGTATTTCAATACGTTTTGTTAACTCATCGGCTCGTTGTTTTTCCTGTGGTCCACCGAGTAAAGAAACAATGTCATTAAACGATTTATAGGCAGTTTCACAGCATACAAGGCGTTTATCTTTAACAAAAAGAATACGATTATTGTATACATTGGCATATAATTTAATAAAATATGTATTATAAAACTGGGTGGAATATTTTGTTTTTGATCACATGAGTAAGTGACTGATTCAATACGAGATTCATTGAAATCCATTTTAATATTTGAGAAAATTGTTTTTATTGAAATTTCTGAGAAATAATAATAACAGAGAAAAAAAGTATCTGCCTGTTTATCGATGTCGAAGAAAATATTTCTTTCCTACAATTTCCTTTTAAACCAAATGTAAATTTCAAAATTTTCTTCGACATCGATAAACAGTGTATATTCCTTAAAAAATTTATTAAAAAGGAACGGATGTGAATTTTGCGGAAAAAATTATCCACGTAAGGTCAGTATAGGTTTGAAAGCACTATACATACACATATATATCTACTCTATAAATTTGTTTATAATCTTAGGAGGAAATTAAGAGATAACTGCCATACATAAATAAGAGCGGCAAGCGTCCGTTAGCAGCAGGGTACGTATTTACGGAACATTCAGAGTAATTTTTTTTTTTTTGTAGAATGTATTGCAAATGCGTGCCCTGTTGCTAACGCGACGCTTGCCGCTCTTATTTAGGTATGGCAGCACTGTTGGCAATTCAGCTATGTTCTCGTCAAATCTAGCGATTTTCGAAAGCTTTTTGCGGTAAAAAATATGATTTAGCTATTAGCGGGAAATCTAGCGATTTTTCCCTTAAAGATCTTTTATTTTTTCAACGAATTTTTTAGGAAGAATATACATACATACTTACATACTTCTGCCACGATTATATATGATTTTTTACTTTGCGATTTTTACTTATGTTGGTTGATTACCTCAAAATTATTTGAAATCAGTTTCAAAGTTTAAAATAAGACAAATTACAATATACTACACATTGGCGAATTTGAGTGACAGTTAAAAAATCATCAGTTTTGAAGGATACTTATGACTGTCCAGACTATCGATCATGTTTTGACACTCAAACCTTCATTTAAGAAACAAATTTGACAGACACACACACATAGAAAATAATTTCTTATAATTTAACAACTGCTCGTACGCTTATAATTTAACAACTGCTCGTACGCTTTTGTCTCAACATCTCACACAAACAACCTTAAATTTCATAAGAATATATGAAATCCTTAATTTCCCTTTATCCTTATTTCCCGCGTCCAAGTTATGAAGTTTATGCTACAAAATATATATTTTGTGTTTATGCTAAAAATAATGGCGCATATTCATAGTCCTAAACAAAGTATAATTTAAGAATTGAAACCAGTATTGCCATACAAAGTACTGGTTTTAAGCACCTAAAGTATACTTTGTTTTGACTATAATTATGCGCCAATAACTCTTAACTGATACTTTTTGATACACACTATCACTCAAAAACCAATATGGCCGCTGGCTGTCACTCAACCGCACAAATTTTTGTGGTTGACTGTTGACTGTTTTGGGAGGGAAATATAATTTTTCCGCGCTGAATTTTAAAAACTTTTACGATAAATCGCAAAATCATTTCCTCTTTTAGTTATTTTGACTATTTTCCACCTATTTTTTGAGGAATTTTGAAATCAGAAATGTTAAATTAAAGTTTTTAGCGATTTATCGCTAATTTTTTGGGAAATATTTTAGATTTAGCTATTTTTAACTCGCTTTTAGTGGTATTTTTGGCAAAAAAGTTGGCAACAGTGTATGGCAGTAAGATAATTTCGTATCTTTTAAAATGTCGCTTGATTTAAATCGGCTTTCAATTTTTTTCCATCACGTACGGATTTTTTTAAGGACATGATTTATGACATCCGAAATAGGGCGGTCACACTAATATATTTCACCATAACTCGACAACGGTTTGCCCGATTTAGATAAGTTAAGCACCAAAAGGTGCGGAATAACATTACCTATCCATATATAGTTTTTTTATTTCCAGCTGTTTCAAAGGTATTCAGAAATTAGCCGCAAAAATATGTTTATGCAAAATTAATATCTTTTTCCTTTTCAAAAACTCATAAAAAAATTGAGAGGACAAAAATTTTACATTTGTATCATTTATCAGAAAGATAGGTATATTAGGAATAAAGTAAGCCATAAATCGTCGAAATCGATGGACAAATATTTTATTCTTAATTGCATGAAAAAGTTTTTTTTATAGAGCAAAGAATGATGATTCTTTTTAGGGCAAAAATTTTTAATTTTGATGTTTAATCCGATATCTTGAAAATACTGGACAGAGTATTTAAAAAATTGTATGCCGCACTAACTATAACAGATAACCCCTTAACTAAACTTCTTGAAGTGGGCGAGAGACAAAAGCAAAATGGCAAGCGTTGATTAGGGCACTCCGGGCATATATGTATGTATAATTTATATATTTCCGAAGTGCCCCAACTTGGAACTTTAGATCACTATGGGAAGCTGAAATTTTATTCTGATCGTATAATCAGTTTAGAAATAAAAGAGTTATTTCCAAATATTTTGATTCTGTGAAACTGTGGGTTTTATGTTTCCAATTTCGACCAATACCAAAATACCAACAGATGCATGATACAATTGTTCGCAAAATGTCTTAACATAATTAAGTAAAAAAATCAGTGATTTCTTAGTTATTCTTAAAGTAGTATCGAAAAATAGTGGGTTTTTATGAAGAATAAAATAAATCTAAAAACCCATAAAAAGTTTAGTACATACTGCAAAACCTTAAATTTTAAATATGGTTCTTAAGCACAGATATGCTACGAACAAAATAAACCATAAATCATGAAAATCGATGAACAACTGTTAGTTTTATTCACAATTAAGTGAAGGAACTCTATTGATAAAAATCACAATTGCCACGCAATACACATACACAAAATTAAAATTTTACTTTTACGTAATTTTATTTTGAACACGTTTAGTTTTGCTCAAAACGGAGAGAAAAAGTTCCAATTTGTAAGTCTGTGTTATTTGAAATTGACATAAGTTTTAACTTTGTCGGTCGATTTGGTTAAAATTGGTTTTATTTAAAAGAAGAATTAACCTGCTTTTAATCACTCACTAAGAAACCTTCGTTAAAACTATTTTAAGAGATACGAATTTCGAGTGAGTATATGGATACATATACAGCGCTTTCAAACGCTATACTCCCTTTTTTGGAACACTTTTTTCTTAAAATTAACTCTCAGGCTAACCGCGAACAGTTTATTAAAAATTTATATTGGTTTCAATTAATTTCGTAATGTAACCAATTACTTATGTGATCAAACACAAAATTTTCTAACAAGTTTTATAAATTTTGAGTTAATGAAAATTATAATATTAGTAACTGAATATAAAATTTTCGTCGAAAGTTGAGCTTGTATTTTAGTTTTTTTTCTTTGGAATGTTAACATAAAACTTACCCATAAATAGCTTATCCAAAATAGGTTTAAGTGGACATTCTCTTTCTTTTTCCGCTTGTTCGGTTAAGATCGGTTCATGAAATTTCCAATTACAGCCGCCATTACAAACGTTGCTTATATACGCCAACAAAGTAGTGATATCCAAATTTAAGACACTAATGCTACGCAGATCGGAATCGTTAGCAACGTCGGAAGGCTGTTCCAAAGACGCAATCTCAACACCTTGCTCTTGCAAAGCTATTAACAGTTCATTTTCAATTGTTTGACTGAAGTAAAAAACAACCTGCAAAAAAATCCAATTAACTTCAGTTGCATAAAATATGCAGTGAAATTATCTACCTTTGGACATTTAAACATACATAAATTCTGAGCAGCTGCTTCTACAAATTCTTGAGCTTGATCGACTATGCTCCTAGCACCGTAGCTAGCTTCACCACGGGCAGCGTCCGTTAATGACTTGGAGTTACGGGCAATGGCTTTTATCCACTTTAAACCATTCTCACAAACAATATCAACTCTCAAAGGGTTTTCTCGATAATCCACTGGAAAACCACAATCTACATGGACAACATCAATTTGTAATTTTAAGATTTTCACCAAAAATTCGTAGTGCGTTAGATTACTGCATTGCACATGATTTAACTTCAAACTTTGATTTTTAATGACCTTTAGAAATAAATAAATAAAACTGTGGTTAATTAGTTTTTATTTAATGTTGTAGATATGTATGTATTTAAGTATGTATTACCTTTTGTAAGAATTTTATTTCCTGGTATATTTTTCTTTGTACTTTTTGTACTCCTGGAATTTCGCTAAAATCTTCCAAATATTTCTTGAGCTCGTTTCCCAGTAGTATTTTTTCTTCAGCCTTTTCCAATAGTTCTGGGAAGGATATATCCTGCTCCATAATTTTTACAGTTACAAATTTTTTATTAAAATTACTAACAAAACTCAGGAAATCGCAGCTGGGAAATAAAAACAACAGCTGGGCAAATAAATCTTCTTTTTTATTTGTAATTCAGTCACTAAGAACTATTAACACAAAGATGACCTAGTGGGGGAAAACAATGATGGCACAATTTGAATTTTGTCCGTTACAATAACAGAATATTATCGCCAATGTACAATAATATCGCCAATGTGTATGTCATATTCGAAGTTGGCACAATATATTGGCAAAAATCGAAAGACATTGTTCATTGTTATGTTTACCTTTTCACTGTCAGGAAAATTAAGCAATATTTTGTTTGAAAATATTGTGTTATTTATTACATAGTATAGGTCAAAACGCCAATAATATGTACACCAACTAACATAAGCAATAATATAGTATAATTGATGGGTCGCTTATGATCTTTCCCGGCAGTCTAAGATCAAGAGCATAAATCTATTTAAACAAATACATATAGATGGGGAAGTAAATGGGGTAAAGAAATTAGTTAAAAACCGTCTGGTATTTTATTTCATATCACTTTTTTCATTTAAATTGCATGACGTTCGTCGGCTCTTTACATGTACACAACACAAAAAATTAATATACACAACAACAAGAGCACAAAAGTGGGTTGTACCTATCAACAAAGCAAATAAAGAGCAACACACTCATGGTGTTTTTTTTTAATGTTGCATTGTTTGCACTTATTAATGAAAATTTGCAATATAATCCTTTTTCGAGGAAGTGAATTTATTAGAAATTATTAGCCCAATTCACAATCTTGTGCAAATGGTCTTGCATCGCAGCATTTGCGAATTGGTATAGTATATTAACACTTACCATTTAAGAACTGTTAGTGGTGAATATCAATATACTATACCATTTTGCAAATGCATCGATGCAAGATCATTTGCACAAGATTGTGAATTGGGCTATTGTATCATCTCTTACGAAGGTAAATTTTTAAAGGAACGCTAAACTGTGATTTTTTATGATAAAATAAGTAAAAAAAATTTTACATTTTTTTCTAGGAAAGGAAACAAATTATTTCTTATTTATTTAGTTTTCGCTTTGACTGGCTCTGGTTTAGAACAAGGCAGATCTATTTACTAGGTAGTCGCAGTTCTTTGAAAATGTCAAATTATTAAAACACATACACAACATAACTTGTGTATTTTGTGTAATTGATAGCAATAAAAAAAGAGTAAATTGCTTTGAAACTAAGAGTACCTTGGGTTTATACTATCCCACTAGCGGTTCGACTTCTATAGAAAATGCAACCCTGATATAATAGCCCAATTCACAATCTTGTGCAAATGGTCTTGCATTTGCAAAATGGTATTGTATGTTGATACTCACCACTAACAATTGTTAAGTGGTGAGTATCAATATACTATACCAATTTACAAATGCTACGATGCAAGACCATTTGCACAAGATTGTGAATTGTGCTAATGTGTTATTATTGCTTTTTTAAAACTTTCCATAAAGTCATTACATCATTGTTGAATTTTCTACAGAAGTCGAACGGCTTGTGAGATAACGTAAAAAGGCTATAAAGCTAATTTTATACTATCCCACAAATGGTACGACTTCTGTAGAAAATGCAAACCTGATCTGAATTTATTTATTTGCAGCGTTGCATTGAATTTTTGTCCACTAAATTTAAATCTGTATTTTTATTTCGTAACCCCATGATGAAAATGTATCAGGTATAGACATAGATAGAGTAACTATATGTAGCACCATTTCCCGCCTGACCACGGTAGACGAAAATAATACCCCAGTAAACACATGACCTAGGTTTGACATCACTGGTAAATAATAGCTAGGTAAGCAAATTTTACATAATTTTGACCTTCCAGTGATATACGTTGTGAGTAAAATATGATACATGGATAAATGATGTCACTTTTAATAAATAAAAATTTTTAATTCTAAAATAATATAATAAAAAATTAAAATTGAATTGTAAAAATGGAACTATTTTCAAAAATAGCAAATTAAATAATGAAAGGAAAAGGAAGAAAGGATATGAGCTATGCCCAGTTATGAAATTAAAGAAAATTAAAGATGGAAGAAAAATAAAATGCAGAATAATGGGATATAACTATCAAATGAAATTCAGCTCTAAGACTGACAGTATGAATTGGTTAAAAGTAGATGATATTCAACTCCTAACTGCAAACCACCGACTTTCGCCGAGTAGTCTAAGCGGTAAAGAACTCTGATGAGATTAGCGGGAGCTATCCAGACGTCGGTTCAACCCTCCGCGCAGTAAAAATTTTCTTTGTCTACATGCTTTACATTTATCTCTAAATAAAAATATAATTGAATTGAAAAATTAAATTAAAACCGAACTCAAGCCAAAAATAACTAAGTTTCTTTGGATATAAACCCATACAGTTCGAATAAACTCATAAATTAATTGTTAACATAATAATGTAAAGAGTCACTAAACGAAGATCATTATAAGGTCAGGTTAACATAATTTTTGTGTAATTTCATGTCATTATCTGATGTACCTAAGTGCGAAATTATGAGTCAGTTATGAGTAATTTTTAGAGATTATGTTCGCTAAAAGAAAACCGCAATATCATTTATAAAGATTTGTTGAGAAGTTAGCGAAGATAACGTTGTTTAACTAACTTACGCAAGATTAAGTTCGACATTTCTTCGCAAAAACTTCGTTATTGCGAATGTTCACTTTTGTTTTATATTATCGAACATTTAGCGAATATTTTTGTTTCGCAGTGGTGAACGTTCAACATTTTTCTTTCTCTAATTCTTCGCAGTTTTGAATGATCGCTTTTTTCGAATCTCAGGTCAAGCGGTTGCAGAACGTTGGTTTAACCTACGTCTATACCTGATATATTTTATCACAAATGTCAAATTTTATATTTGAAAAATAATTTCTTTTATGTTAGCTTTGTTTCCTATATGGAATTTGACAGTTATCATGCCAAAAATATATCATCAGGTATATACGTAGGCTTAAAAACAATTTCTTGCATTATTGAGTTTAATTTTAAACTGAAAATTTTTCAAAATTTAATTCCATTGTATTTAAAACACTTACTTTACAACTTGGCAGCATTATTATATCTTTCAAAGGAACTTCACAATATAAAACAAAGCAAATATTATCAACAGGTTTCTACTAATCAAAACAAAACAAATATATAATAATAATACATATATGATTGACAAAACAACCACTTGTTCAATTTAATAATTTTCCTACTTTGCTTTAATAAAGTTGATTGCAACCTCGTTGCTATAGACAACATCAAAAAATTTTATTAATAAATTTCTGACTTAATTGGTACAATTTGTTAAAAACGTTAATTTTTATCAAAGATAGCTGACTGAAAAATGTCTCGCCGCTTTAGCGATGAAAAATTAAATTCTCGAGCAAAAATGTTGGATATCATTAATCCAAGTGGTCGTCTGCTACCCAATCGAGTTACAATTAAATCGCCAAGTAATGAAGGTATTAGAAATGGAAAAGGCAGAAAAAAGTTTCAAAAGTCCATCCGTGAAAGTACCGAAAGTATTAAGACGGGTGCATCTTTAATACCCGATCTAAATATAATAGTGGAACGTATGCGCAATATACCCGATGATAGTTTCATTTATTTAACATATATGCTGCCAAAAACTAGTGAATATTTTACACCCTACAGTCTGGCAGAATATACATGGGATACTTTACCCGATAAATTGTCATACTATACAATGAGTCGTCATGGTGTGACCTATTGGCATCTATCGGAAAACTTTTTCACACCACTGCTACAGTGGCAACAAGAGTTTCAACAGTTCTTGAGTATTATAAAAATACGTACATTTGCTTTATTTCGTTTATGGAAGGGTTTCAAGGTGTGGGAAAAAACGGTAAAATGGAAAAAACAGAATCAAGCCCGTCTGTATTTACAGGATCATCTTTTCATAGCCATACCACATTTGGCAAAGGCCATACTTAAGTTACGCACTGAAATTGTCTTCTTGGAAAAAAGCAATTTTATCAATGTGGGAGGTAGATATAATGAATAATTGTAAATGTTTGTGATTTAAGGATATTTATTTTCTATTTTAGTTATTGAAGAATGGCATCCATTTTATTTCATGGAGGTACAAATGAAAATTTATGAGAAATTAAGCGTGACACTGAGAGAATTTCGAGAGAAAATAAAACAGATATTGTGTAAGTTTTTACATATTTATTAAAATTTAGTTTTGAGATTTTTTCGAAAGTTTGAGATTATTATTCAGTTATGCGATGGCAATCGGTTTTGAAAACGGTTAATGCCTATGGCGTTTTTGTAATAGATTAAAGTAACACACAGCCCGTGCTCTTTAATCTACTACAAAAAAACTTAGACGTTTAAGCCAACGCCTTATGCAATCAGGCACATTATAAAAATATTTCTATATTAAAAATAGTTTTATCACAAAAATTATAAAAATTTGATGAAAAATGCATTAAAAAAGGGGCTTATGAAATTGCTACGGTTTCAAAATCGATTTCCATTACACACAACCAACTAATTTAAAAAAAATGCTAGTTAATTTGTGTTATGACAAGTTTTCAAAAAAGCTCTCAATGGAGAAATGAGAATTACAAAATACAAACAGTAAGTTAAAAAACAACAAATAACTTATATTCAACACGAGTCTACGAAAAATTACTCACCACTTTTATGCAATCAGTCAAACAAGTTTTTAAATAAACATAAGATGTTGAAAACTTTGCAAGTATATCTATGGTTGAAGGTATACTGATGACAATAAGGACCATATTATTATTATGAATATTGTTCTCTTAATTCTTCCATTTTAAGAAATTAAACAACTTTTGGAAAATAGTGCGATTATAAATTTAAAAAACATAAACAACTTTCCTTGTTTCTATTTTGTAATTTTCTTTGAATTGGGCTTTTTCAAAGAAAAAACAAACATTATAAAAAACTTTCCTTTTGTATATTTAATTTCTTTCTAGATGATGCCTGTCTTAAGGCCATAACAGAACGCGGTTTCTTTCCAACTGATGAAATCAATCATTACCCCTCAATAAAGAAAATGCGGGACGCTATGAGCTTTATGGATCGAGCAAAGAAAAGAAACTTTTGCAAAATTCTGTCCAAGTATTTCTAAGCTATAATCATTTCAGTGAATATCATTTCTATTTAACTTTTCCGTTTTTCGTCTTCAGTTTCCTTAGCTACTGTGATCACATGATGTATCACTTATTTCATAAAATAGCCGCTAACAGTTTTATGGATTTAGTGGAGGCTTTGAAAGTTCATGATGCGCTGGGACCAACCCTAAACACGTTAAACGAAAATTTAACTTTGCATGAACAACTGGAGCCTGTTCGGCCTGAGGGCTCACCACAGGTTAGATAATTTTCAATTGTGGTTTTGTTAGAGAGATTAAAATTCGAATATATTTCAGAGTCCTTTTTTTGTCGCAGATTTTCGTTTACTACCAGATCGTATCGAAATCGAGCCCTCTGAGTAAGTATTAATTGCATAATCAGTGCACTTGAAAGTTTAGCCAAGTGTGGCGGATGAAATAATTTATACTGAAAATTTTTTAAAAAGAGATACGAAGGGGAGAGGATTATAATATAACATAATATGTGAACAGCCCCCAATTGCAATATATCCTGCATTTTCCAAAATGATGGAAAGTCATCATATTTTCCATCTTTTGAAGTATTTGGAGGTCAGCAGTTTATTTAACGATCGCCAGTATGGCTTTCGTATGGGCCGCGCTACGAGCGACTTAATAGTCTTCCTTTCGGAAAAATACTCCATATATGTACCATTTCGGGGAAAGTAGTAAAGTGGTGGCTCTAGATAATTCTAAGGCGTTTGATAGAGTGTGGGTGGCAATGATGACTTCTCTCGATTTATATCTCTCACTATACTATCGCACTATACCAAGGTGAATTAATTTTATCAGGTGGTGTTGATTCTAAAACAACTACAACATTACAATAACATTTGACATCTCAGCCCCTATGTCAACGTATACAAATTTTGACATCCGAGCATCTAATTTGCGGGAAAAAAGTAGAACAGCTGTGCTTATGATATCACCTGTATAAATCCACCTTGGCACTATACTAGTTGTTATAGACGGAATCTCATCAAATAAGTTCAAGATTAATTCAGGGATACGCGCAGGGCTCAATTCTTTTTCCTACCATATCTCTTACTTTTTTTAATAACCTTCATTGTCAAATTTCCAATCATATCTACTCTTTCGCAGATGACACCAGCCAGGGATGGCAAAATTGGTACAATTTTAAAATTTTTGGGACAAATCGAACTTTAAAAGTACAATGGTACACCAATGGCTTATTTAGTACAACTAGGATCCCGCCCGGTTTTGTAACTGGGTTTTTGAGGCAAAAACATATATTGTGCACATCTAGAGAAAAATACCTTTTAAACCACATAAGTTTCGTCAAAATTGGTGGACAATAAGACACTTAAAAGTGTACGGAAAAAAAATTTGTGGCCTATTTATATATATGACTAATAATTTTTCCATTTTTAAATTTTGCGACATATTTGGAACAAAGATCGACTTAAAAAGAGGAATATTTAAAGCGGTCAGATAAGACCAGCTCACAAAACGTATCATCTTTGTTTTAAAGCTCTTACAGATCACGATATATATTAACGTCTAAAAAAACTAGTTTTTATAAATTTATTTGCATTGTACTAAATCACGAATATTTCAGAACTTTATTGAGAATATATTCTTCTACCTTCAAATAGCAGATATATACAAATGAATGAGCTATTTTCGATTAGAAATCGCTAAATCTGCCTTAAGTACACTTTCCTTTTTGCCACAGATAGTACTATATGTGCATTTTCATAGGAAAGTCCGCTTTTTGTCACGTGCGACACCAAGAAATTAGGCCTTTTTTTAAAGAAAACGTAAACTTGTTTTTACTACTTTATATATTTGTGCAAGTAAAAGTTAGTAAAAATCCAACTATGTAGATGGTTCTGAAATACAAGCTTAATTGCTTGATGTCGCACGTGACCAAAAAGTGGACTTCCCTGTGGGAATGGCCACATAGTTATGTATGTATAGAAAAGCGATATATTTGCTATACTTCTTAATACGTGTTTTTGGTTCCAAAAAACTGTTTTGGTACATTTACGTCCAAAAAAGTTCAATTTTAGACAACACTTGGTACAATTTTAAAATCGCATATGCCATCCCTGACACCAGCATCTACCATTCCTATTGATTCAGTAATAGGGCCCATTTGGCAAAACATTAATGATGCACTTAATCACGATCTTATAACAATCTCTGAACGGATTCATCCAAATAAGGTCGATTTTAATGCTCGCAAAACCCAAGGCATATTCATTACAGGTACCACCACAACTAAAACAAATACAACACCAAAAACACATATATTTTGTTGGTAGAAATACTCCAGAAATATGTCAAATCCATTATCTGTGAGTCGCACACATTCATAAGCTCTCACAAATTTACTAACACGTGCCCGTTGTTGATAGAAAAATCCCAGACATGTGTCAAAATCTATTGTCTGTGTGACGCAACATTTTCAAATTTACTAAAACAGCTGTTCTTGTAGTGGTACCTGTTCAATATACATTCGGCAAAGCCCAATGCTGTATGGTTGCGCAAAGACGTGTGATCCAACTTGCTGCTCCATCTGTAATTATGGATGGCATAATTATTAGGGAATCAGAAGCTCCTGAATTTCTTGGCGTAAAAATCACATTTTTCTAGTCTCAAAAGAAGCTTTTAAGTGCCTCGGTTTCGTAATACGGTGTAAGAAATACTTCAGTCCATCTGATTTCCTTGATATGTATATATGTATGTATATATCCGACCGAAAATGGAATATAACTCTTTTGCATGGCTCAGTTAGGGACATGGTGAAATAAGTATACAGGTGGCAGCACAACGTCAGCTGATTATTTTTTGCTCTGCTAGTTTTGTGCATAATCCACATCCAGCACGTATATATTTTTGACAAGCATCATCTATTTTTTTTTTGTATTGTTGTATTTGTTTCCCTTATGCGGTCACCTGTATACTTATTTCACCATCGATATAAATCGATGGTGCCAAAATTTACAAATAAAACTAAAAGCTAAAAAGAGTTAATTTCCCACACTCTCATTGTTTCACCAACATTTCATGGAACAATATTATTCTCAAAGAAAGATAATTTTCCAAATAAACAAAAGATTGTAATTATCTAAAACGAAAGATTTTAGGTCTGTTCATTTACTTTCCTAGCAGAAACTAGCAATGAGAGAGTAAAGCAGAAATTTTTAAAATTACGCTCTCAGATATGAAAAAGTAAATGAACGCTGAAGGTGAATTCAGTACCAGGTAGCCTTATCATCACAGACGATCATCAGCTGATTACACCCCATCAGTCAAACTCTATATAAGAAAAGAGAAAAACTTTAACCCGAACTGTCAAAGCACATATAAAAATAGTCCTACGCCTACTTTGTATGTGTGTCGTTTTGATGATAAGGCCACTTGATATTAATTCGCTTTGTGAACGCTTTACTAGCTAAAATTTGCAATTGAGAAAATAAACAGGTTGTACACCCAAAAAAATTTACATTAGCTGTTAGTACTTTTTATGAAAAGTTAGACATATCGTAAAAAATATATGAAAATTTTATAATTTTGAGGTACATGAACACAACTTAGCATAAAAAAGTGTTACCTTTTAACTGTCCGTAAATAAAACTTTGTGTGTAAAGTATTTAAATAGCAGAAATAAAAATACAATAAGGATTTTTTAGTTTAAATATCTGTAAACAGTGGAAATAAAGTTAATTTCAATGTAATTGTGGAATTTTTTTTATTAATTTACGGCCCTTTTCACAATGTACGTTTAAGAGTTAACATGGACTTTAACGGAAACTTCGCCAAACAAAACTTGCCGTTAAAGTCCACGTTAACTTTTAATCATACATTGTGAAAAGGGGCGTTAGTTGAATTTGTTCTCCGCAGGAACTTGCCAAGTTTTTTTCTTATATTTGACTCACATAATATCGAGTGTAACCTTTATGATTTAGCCTTACTTGGAGGTTACACGTTCAAGTTTTGTTTCAAGTTTCAATACATTCACTCTTTTTTACTAACACACTCACATAATTGGAAATTGACTACCAACTTGATTTCAATTTTGCTTTCAAGATTTGTTTCAATTTTTCGTTCAATTTAAACAGCTGATCTCTATTATTGTAAGTAAATTACAGAAAGACTCGGCTATAACGAACTTTGTGCAAACAGCAAAAAAACCGCTCTATGACAAGTTCGTAATAAGCGTAGTTCGATACAAATGAGGACTCGTTAACTACGAATTCGCTATTACGAATTATTTTTGTATGAAAATGGCAACCGAAACGTCGGCACTTTAGACTTACATCGTTACAACCGAGAATTCGTTATAACCGAGTTTTACTGTTTCGTTGTTGATTCCTTGACGACGGCATCTTGAAAACAAAATTGACTATCAAGTTGCTTACAGCCTACGTCATAGCGTCAATTTAAAGTAGTTTTAACAAGCAATACGTGTGATCAACTTGAAAGCAATTTCTTGAACGTGTAACTGCAGAGTTAAGGTGGAAAATTTTCTGCCACCCAATTCAAGCATTTTAAACTATTTTAACGACCAGTGCTGCAGTCAGCGTTGCCAGAAGCTTTTCGAAGAAAATCATCATTTGACGAATCAAAAATCATATTTTGATATAAAAAATCATCACAAATTCGTATTCCTAAGTTGAACAATGAAACGTTTATAGCAAACTAAAACAAAAACAGTTCTTTAATATGATATGATATCCTTCATGTCATCTTCTAGATGGGAGGGTTATTACTTTCTTGGCAACCAATATTAAAGAGATTCTTGTACATTTTAAAATTGTATGTAATAGCAAAAATTTTTGAAAAAGTTTGAAAGTCGGGAGCAATCAGCGAAATATATAAAATATCACCATGACTGTAAGAACATATACAAATGCGACAAAATAACTTCCAGCGAGAAATAAAATCGGACCAGATACATGCATCCAAAAAAAATATATTTTTCGTCCTTGAAATAAAAATCTGTGGAATATACAAACTTTAATTCACAAATCCGTGCTGAGTATATTGCCTATCACGTACAGAATTTTTAATGGGCATGACTAATATTTTCACTAGGTACATTAGTATATTTTACAATAACTCGAGAATGGTTTGTCCAAATCTAATAAATAATGCACCAAAATATACAGAATAAATTACCTTTAAGTCATTCATATTTATTTATTTTTATTTCCTACTGTTTCGGAGTTATTCAGAAATTTTTCGTTTTGAAAAAGTCATGAAAAAATTAAGAGGGAAGCTAAGTATATTAGGAATATTATAAGCCAAAAAACCTTTAAAATCGACAGACAAATGTTGATTTTATTTACAATTAGGTGAGAGAACTAATGCACATACACACACACACACAAATTGAAATTTTTCTGTTGTATGGAAATTGTGATTTTTATCACTTAATTGTGAATAAAATCAACATTTGTCCATCGATTTTCATGATTCATGGCTTATTTTATGTCTAGTTAGCTGTCAGACTAATGATAAAAATTGTAAATGTCTGCAGTTTTAATTTCTTTTATGAGTTTTTGAAAACAATAAAATTAATTGTTCCAAAAAAAATTTCGCCGGTAATTTCTGAATAACTCCGAAATAGTTGGAAATATAAAACAATAATATGTATAAATATACATATAATTTTTCGACCTTTATTTAAAATATAAATTAGTTTTTATAGAATTGTTTCTATTCAGGCTTCTAAGGTCATTAAATTTGATTTAAATGCAAATAAAAGACAATTTTATTTCATTTATTCATATCCGACGTTTCGTTGGGATTTTCCAACATCTTCAGGGATAATAGTTTTTATTGAAATCTGGTAACACTCATAAATAAATAAAAAAAGAACAATTTTAATGTAATGACAATAGCGATAATACGACAATTAATATTTTACTTAAACTTACATATTTACTCTCTTAATAAAATTTGCACTTAAATTTTGTTAATGTAATTTGACGCGACATGACTACATACGACATAAAACACATAATTTAAAAAATAATTGCAAAAATAATTAAAAATTGGTAAATATCACAGTATAAGCTTATTCTTAACGTTCTAATATCACAGCTGGAGTTACACTAAAGTTTAACCTAATACAATGCTATAAGTAGCATTAGTGTTGTCTTTGTCAGTCTTGCTGTTCATTGCTATGTCCATTTTTTGTTGAATACTTAAGCTTTCCTAATATGTATGACTTAAGGGAATTTGAATACGCATTTTGTTTGTGGCTTATTTATTCCAATCGGATAGTCCGTTCTCGAGTTAGGGTGCTATTGGAAATATTAGTCATGCCCATTTAAGAAATCTGCACATGATAGAAAAAGACTGAAAACAGAGTTGAATTTGGCGCATTTAACTTTGAATATCCCACAACATTTTTTAACATCCAACATGATTGACAGTTTTGTCATTCAAAACTATCTTTCAAAGCTGATGAATTTCCGACTGTCATTCAAGTTCGATAGCTGTACCCCACTTTATACATTAAAATTCCCTAAAACCGAAAAAGAACTAACCAAAGTCGAAAACGGAAATATAGTCGAAAATTCAAAATACTTTATTAAGAGAAAGTACCACCCAGTTAATACAATGCACAACCATAAACTTTTATGTTAAAGACTTTTATTAATTGATCCACACAACTTTTATTAAATGATCCAAGCAACTAAAAAACGTAATGAATGATATATTTTAATAACAATTTATATATCATCACAGAATATGCAGAAAGCCCTATTTAACATTTTATAAATTTTACAGGAGAACCATAAAACTTATTTAAATAAAAAAAATGTTCACAATAAATATATAAATTTGTTGGGTCCTTTTTTACTTATATGTACTGTAAAATTTTGCACTAGTTATTAATATATTTTTCATTTAAACAAGATTCATCCTTCTCCTGTAATACTTTTAAGATGTGAAATGGGGCCTTTGCATTTTCTGTGACGATATACATATGAAAAGTTAAAAAAAATCATAAAATGCGAGAAAATAAATCATATTTCGGGAAAAAAATCATCAAATCATATTCTGGTTTAAAAATCATCAAAAATATGATAAAATCATCATTCTGGCAACGCTGGCTGCAGTCAAATTAAAGAAAAATATGCGATCTTACCATGTTTATTTCATATTTTTTGACTTCTTAAAAAGTATTAATTTCTTAATAATTCATTAAAATTAGAAAAAGTTTACTTTTTCATGAATTTTTCAAACATTTATTTTGTAAACAAAAGATCTAAACAACTGTTTGACTAATTCTTGCTAGTAAAAATTTTACTAGCGAAAACTTGCAACAAATTTTATTTCTCTCAACTTTTATGCTCTTTTTTCACTTTCTCGTTGCTAGTTTTTCGAGTACGGGAACACTTTCCAGTAACAACTAGTAACAATTAGTAACAACTTTCAGTTATTGAACAGACCTTTTGTTAGTACTATTCTATTTGATGCAGATTGTGTAGAAATGTTTTTAATAACTGCAAGAAAAACAAGACCAAAGCTAAAAAAATATCGAATTTTATACCGGCCATATTTTTTTTAATATCGATATATTGCAATTAAAAATATCGGCGATATAATTATCAATGAAGTTTTTAGAAAATATCAATATATCGATATTTTTTGGCCATCCCTGGGTCAGTGCTTTAAAGTCTATTTTGAAGTTACTCGACTGCGTACAGGAGAGGGTGAAGAAGCTTATCGATCGGTGACAGTAGGGTAGCCAAAATAATCGACTCGCTGGAGCAGCGACTCAATGTGGTATGTGTTTCGCTGTTTTATCGTTACTACAATGGAGAGTGTTTTAATGAAACCAGGGACTTGTTGCCGAAACCCATTCTTTTTTGCAAACAACAGGTTCTACACTAAGAGCACATAATTTTGTGATAGATACGACAGTACATCGCACTACGCATTACAGAGAGTATTCGTTCTTTAGCTGAACTATTCGTATGTGAAATACACTCCCCATAGATGTGTTTGCTGTCACTTTCAATGTCGAAAAGTTCAAATCAAATGTCCACAAACAGTAGTCCCTCTATCCTCCTTCCCATAACCAATTTTCCAAGTTACGTCACAAAGCATTGCAAGAACAGAAGTCATCCCCCGATTGCTTGTATAAAATATACATATAAATATAAATATTTTTACTGTAGTTCAAGGTCTGTGACAGACCTTATTAATAAAACTTTTAACATACTCTTATAATATGTATGTTTCCGCTGGCTTGGTTTTGAATAAAACATGTAGTTTCACATAGAAAAAATTTATAAAACTACATGTTTTATTCAAACCCCAACCCAGTGGAAAAATAGTTTTAGGATCTACAAATAAATGTACGCTCCATTAGTTTAAAGTAACGCCAGGTAGAATCAAGATGACAGACCACTCCACTCGTCAGTGTCAACCTATGTATGTCCAAATCCCAGTTCTCGGGTCCGGTAGTCGGTACTAGATCCATCCCGTCGCATTGAGATATCAGGTCACCTAGACCGATCTCTGAAAGCTCTGATAGATCATCTAGTAGATACATATGTATATATGCCAATAAATTTGTGTCTCGAGAGATGCAAGGCCGGGCTCTCACAAAGAAGGTGGAAAAGCTCGTAAATACGTAGGGTAATAGTGCCAAGGGGCTCTACCGCTTGAGCAATGGTAACATCCGAAGCAAGCCAACCCTGGCCTGCTCATCCCCCTGCTCGTTGCCAGCGAAATTGCTATGTGCGGAAACCCAGAGTAACGCCAGTCTGACCTCCTAACCTGGTTGGTACATCCATGCTCTAGTTAATTAGATTAGAAAAAGTTATGTATGGCCTTAGAGACATAAGTGCCGACAAAAAATTACAGTTTTTCCTTGGACCCTCTTGTTAATCAGCAACCTGCCCGCTTCCCTTATAGCCAATATTTCACGTTGAAATACATTTGCTCCATTAGGAGGTCGGAAGGAGTGTCATATCCCAAGATCATCCGAGAAAACTTCAAGAGCCTACACCGCAGATCATTCTAGATCCATCAGTATACACTCGCAGTCCTATCTCTCTTTCTATATGGAAGTAAGACTTTCAAAGCACTATCATAGTTCAGATGAAGTACCATGTAATCAGAAGGTTTTCTCGGTATCGATGGTAATTGGCAGAAGATCCTGGCATGACCATTAGATATGCAAGCTCCAGTTAGTTCTAAAATCGTTTAGGGCATGGAAAAAAAGTAAGAACAGCGATTTCACTTTTTCACGATCTTGAAGAAAGTTCACGTACCAACCAAATCATCGCCCTAATGGCCATTTTCTTGATCTTCACCACTGAAATGGCGCAATACTTGAGGAAACAGCCAATATATGTAAGTAGGTCAATCTGAATTAAGTATATTATAGCATTCAGGACTAGTACGTAAACAATGTAAGCAGATCTCTGTATTATGTATAGTCGGTCTACCATGTACTTCTTACTTGTGATGGACCACCATACTACTGACCCGTAAATTAGTATGTGACGTATAATTGCTTTATACATCCATTTAAGCATCTAAGGGCTTAAGCTCCATTTGGAGTAGTATGCAATCGTGGCCTTTAGATATTTTGCGCTGCTATCCGATAGGGACAGTTCTTGAGGAAAAGTAACGCCTTAAAGTATGTAACTCTTTTTTTATGTTAGTACTTTGCTATGAACAAATGTGAAAGCTGCCCCCCTACTCTGTAACTCGCTAAAGCTAAATCTCTATCGCTAAAAATCTATAAAATCGATTTATCAATTTTTGGCTTCGAATACCATTTTGTAACGTGTATTGCTAAATTTTGGAATGTCTTAAAAATATAATCCACCGAAATTTTTGCGTTTTATGACATCGTAAAAAATTTTTAATTTTGTATTTGTTCATCATTTTAGCTATCAAGATTTAGCTTTAGCTTTAGCGAATTACGGAATAAGGCGGCTGGACAAAAAAAACCAAAAATTTTATTTATATTACGAATTCGGAAATATGAATATTTCCGCTTCCGTTCAAGCTGTGTGACAGAGCTTTATCAATATATATGTATACATATATATCGTATTTTAAACTTTTGGGTTTATTTATCATTTAGAAACGTTGTTAAATATATCTTCAACTATATATCGAGCTTGATATTGGAGACCATTACCGAAATAGCAAATTTCACCGATGATGAAATTTATTTTCAATTTACCGAGTAAGTTAAAGAATTACAAGATATGATAATTGATTTTTAGTTTAATGAAAAATATTTATTTCTACTGCCAGACCCTCGATAATGGGACGTCAAGAAGAAAGATTAGCTGGTGTGGCACCAGATGTAACTTTTCTTTTAAGAACCGATAAAGAATTTCAATTTAATCGGCAAGTTTTTACGGCAATATAATATAAAATTTATAATAATACATTTCCTTTTGTGTTTCAGTAAAATAATGTACACTCTTATAAGATTGGCCTATGAAAAGGCTAAAGTCTATACTCTAAGATTTGAGACTATACGTACCAACTATGAAGTAGACACACAAACCGATCCTAATACGATAAAAACTGAAAAAGGTTAATTAACTAGAATTTTTTCAAGGGTCCTAAATTTAAATTATTTTATTTTAAAAATAGATCTCACTAAATTACGAGCTTATTGTGAACGTTATTGTAATAATGTTAAAGCATTAGATGGTATTTTAACAAATGTGAATCTGGGTTTATTAAAATTGACTCAAGGAAGCTTTAAGGACACCGTCACACCAGTTTGTGTTAAGTTACAAAATGTCCTGGCTACTTATTTGCCCAAGTATGTTAGAGCTAATTATGCTTCAACTATATATTTAATTCAGTTGGTTTCATCTAATAGATTGGCCTCGGAACAAATAGAACGCATATCTCAAGATACTCATGATCTTTCAGCACGCATCTTAGCTGAACCTCAAACTTCTTTAGATATTGTGACTCATATACGATTTCTTGATGTCGTGAATATCGAAATGGAAAAACTTTTCCAAGAAGTTAATTACGCCCATGATCTTTTTATTATTATAAAAGATTATTCCATACCCATCGATGATGAACGCAAAGAAGATTATATGGATTGTGAAGATTTGGTAAATCGTACAAATGATAAATTAGAGACAATACAAGCTAAAAGAGATCAATTTGTTAAACAATTAGAGGAGAGTTTGAACAAAGATATCCAACTGGTATTCGAAGAAGTTCATGAAATTTATTTAGAAACGCAGGATACAACACTCTTAGATGTGAGTATTTTGTATGATAAAAGCTAGATTTAGATTTGTAAAATTTTAATTTTCATAAACATAGAAAAATTCAAATCTTCAACTTGTTAAATCGAAATTAAATGGCCTATTGGAACGTTTAGAAAATTTACAACAACGAGCTGCTGAATATACTAGTTATCAGAAAGACTTTAAGGTAAAATTTATTGTGCTAATATTTTGCTTTTGAAAACTTGAAAAATGTAATTTTTTTACGCCTTGGAGCTTAAAGAAGTATAATTTTAGAATTTAAAACCACTATTTTGTATGGCAATCATCATCATCATTCAGCTCTACAACACGGGGTGGGTTTTGGCTTTCTCCACAACTCTTCTCCAGTCCTCTCTATTTCTAGCATGGGTGCGCCAATTCCTTAGCCCCATTGCTCTCATATCATCATCAATATTGTCAATTAGGCGCTTACGTGGCCGGCCTTTTTTTATTGAAATTTGTGGTGTGTAGTCAAGAACAAGCTTTTGCGCCCGGTTTTGATCCATCCTTAGTACATGGCCTATCCATCTTAGTCTTTGCGCTTCAATATATTTTACTAAATCCTCGCCTTGATTTAGCTGTAAAAGTTCTTCATTGCTCCTTAGGAAATAATCTCCCCTTTCATTTCGTCTTGGCCCAAATATTCGTCTAAGGATTTTTCTTTCGAAAATTCTGAGAGACTCTTCTTCGGAATTCGTCATAGACCAAACCTCTGATCCGTAAGTAACTATAGGCCTTATGATGGTATTGTAAATTCTCAGCTTGCAGGCTCTTGATAAAAGGTTTGATTTAAATATCTTATTATGTATGTGCAAAATATGATTTGTTTGCTGCTACAATTCGGTCTTGTATAGAGTCTCTTGCACTATTATCATTACTAATAAGTACGCCCAAGTACTTGAACTTGTCTACTCCTTCAAAATTATATTCTCCTATACTGATATCTCGTGGCCTTCTTCTTTCAGCGCTTCTGGATAGTATCATATACTTTGGTTTTAGATTGATTAACCACTAGCCCTATCTCTTTTGCAGATGCTTGTATATTTTGAAATGTCTCTTCCAGATATCGTCTGTTTCGAGCTAAAATCGAAATATCATCGACGTAAGCGATTGTCATCCCTGACTGCTTAAACACATTTCCAAGTCCTGTATGGTTTCTTATAGCATAATGCAGGCATAGGTTAAACAGAACTGTGGACAAACTGTCCCCTTGTCTTACTCCTGTGTTGATGTGAAATTGTTCACTTTGCTCTTGCTGTAATGTTACTTTTCCTCTTGTATTACTGAGTTTTGCCATTGTCAGACGAGTCAGTTTGTTGTTTATACCGAATAAAGCAAACGCCTGCTTGAAGTCAACGAACAGCATATGTACATCGTTATTAAACTCATAACTCTTCTCTAGGTTCTGCTTTAGTACAAATATTTGATCTATTACAGACCTACCAGGCCTGAATCCACACTGGTATTCTCCGAGCAGCCTCACAGCGATTTAACTCAGCCTTCTCGCAAGTATTCCGGAAAAAATTCTATAGCATACATTTAGTAATGTAATCCCTCGATAATTCTCGCAGTTACGCTTGTCTCCTTTTTTTGTGAATTGGGACGACGATTCCTGTTGTCCATTCCGTGGGCATTTGTTCCTCCCTCCACACTCTTATTTGCCGATCATAAATTTGCTGCTTACCTTCCATGTCCAGCCCCTTAAGTAGTTCCGCCGTGATGTTGTCGCCTCCTGGTGCTTTGTCATTTTTCATCGCGTCAACTACTTCAATCATTTCCTCAAGTGTAGGATCAGGCTCTGCTTCAAATTCACCGCTTATTTCTATGGTACTCCCTTCTCTTCTTTCTTCCTCAGCTATAGGCTCTTTATTATACAATTCTTCAAAGTGTTCTTTCCACCTATTCAGAATCTTTGACTTCTCTGTCATAATTTGACCCGATTTATCTGTACAGGCATCTGTTCGCGGTTTAAACCCGTTTACTTGTCTTTTGAGTCCCTTGTAGAATTCTTTGCTCTCTTTGTTCATAAAGTTTATATTAATGGCTTCGATCGTCATTTTCATAGCTTCTTTCTTCTTTTTCTTGCATAGTTTTGTGGCCTCCTTCCGCCTTGTTGCATATATTTCCCTATAAGCTCTAGTATTGCTCTGCAACATTTTTTCTCTAGCTTTATTTTTAAGTAACACCGCTTCCCCGCATTCTCCATCAAACCATTCTGCATAACGTCTGTATTCTTTTTCTCCAATTACTTCCTTGGCACTCTCAACAATCGCATTTTCAATTTTTTCCAGTTATCGTCAATACTAAGTACGTTTTGTTCATTGTCAGTTGTTCGTTGCTTGGCTAGAAATTTTTTTTGGTATTCTAAGGCTTTTTCCCTGTCCTTTAGCTTATCAGTGTCCCATTTCGAACGCTTTTTGCCTCTATGCTTTTGAGACGCGGATATCTTTTGTCTTACTATACATTTTAGTAGATAGTGATCACAATCTATATTAGCATTCCTGCAGGTATGTACGTCGATAATCGAGCTTTTTCTTCGTCTATTTATCAGGACATGGTCAATTTGATTAACTACATTCGATCCTGGCATCTTCCATGTTCCTTTATGAATTTGCTTATGCGGAAAGTATGTGCTGTATGGCAATAGCGGTTTTAAATTCCTAAAGTATACTTTGTTTATGACTATGAGTATGCGCCATGGACTATGAAACTCACATGCTTTCATTTTTAGATCGACATTACCATGTATACCGAAATGGATCAAGCGTTTACCGAGATACGTTTGCGCCAAAATCTGCACCGGACACTGGAGGAGTGGGAAGAAGCTCTTAAGCGCTGGACTGCTATAGAGTTTAACAAGTTGGAGGTAAACGAGCTGGTAGATCTGACTGTAATAACTATTAAAAATTGCACACAATTTGAAAAATATTTACCAGCGAATAATATGTTGCCCGAACTAAAACAAGCTGCAGAAGATTTCAAATTGAAATTACCAGTTATTAGTTATTTGAGAAATAGCAACTTTAAAGCGGTATTGCATTTATTGTATTTATTAATTTGTCCCCTAAGAAGTCAAAATAATATTTATGATCTGATCTTTTAGCGTCACTGGGCTAATATCGAAGCAGTATTGGGCCAAAAATTATATCAAGAGGAAAATATATTTTTGTCAACTTATGAAAAGCGAAATGCTTTTGATGAGAATATTTCCGAGTCGCTTATGGAAATCTCTTCGCAAGCCACCGGTGAAGCTCAGCTAGAGAATATGCTTAAGGGTATTGAAGCAGTTTGGAAGGAAGAAGAACTCGCAATTGTCCTTTATCGTGATCAAAAAGATGTGTATGTACTGGCGGGTACAGAGGAGTTACAAACCATTTTGGACGATTCACATGTCAACATAAATACCATAGCAGCTTCGAAATATGTGGCACCAATTAAGCATAGAGTTGAAGAGTGGATATCGTTATTGGATCAATTTGGAAAAACTTTGGGTAGGTTACACATGTTGCCAGTTTGGAAGGTTAAAACCAGCCCACTTGGGTCCTTTGTGTTAAAAAATATTGTTGATCTTGTAGGGCATCACTGCTAAAAAATTTTTGAAATTTTTCTATAACGATATCACTCAAACCGATTCAAACCACTTAACCGATTTTGATCAAATTTACGAAAATTAGCACAATTTTTCGAGTCGAAAAAAGTGATCTGGGCTAGAAAATCAATTTAATAGTCTCCCTTAAAAGATTGAACATAAATCGGTCAATAATTTGCTTAATCTGGAGAATTCTGACTAACAGAGCCATTTCCTCTACGATAGAATGGACTACTATTCAAAAAACTGCTAGACGAGGGGACCCACAGGGAGGTGTTCTATCGCCTATCCTACACTGAAAAAACTCCATGCAACATATGCACGAAAACGCTCGTACATATTACGAAATATTTCGTAATTTCGCACCACGAAATTCTGTCGTAAAATATACAAAATGTACGAAAATAATCAAAAAATAAAAGTAAAAAAAAGTATGGCTCAACCGTGGCACGAACTCGCAATCTTCATATTTCAAGTCATGTGCTCTACCCACTGAGCCACTTTCTACTTATTTTATAAGAGCTAAAAATTTGTTTTATTTACTTATATCTGAAAAATACGTCAATTTATAAAAATTATTTTAATTTATTTTTTTATTTCAAATATATTTTTTAACAAGGAAAAATGTTTACGAAAGATGTTACTTTCGTAAATTCCAAAAAATATTGCCCAAATGTTTTTTCGTAATATATACGAAAGTTTCGTATATTCTACGAAAAAATTCACTACGAAAGTTTTTTTCGTAAAATGTTGCGTGGATTATTTTCAGTGTATGAAACATCACTATAAACTCGCTACTAATAAAATTATGCTCCATGAGTTTTAAATCAGTATCTTACGGGACGGCGTTGTAGTAACAAAGATACCCCTTAGTTATCTAATAGCGCGAAGTACTTCGGTATTATACTGGACTCCAAACTGTGCTGGTATCTCAACGTTCATGCAAGGGTGGCCAACGCTGCTGTTGCCCTATATACCTGCCAAAAGGCTATTGGCAATAGATGGGGTGTAAATAGCACAAGTGCTCACTAGATTTTTGAAACGTTAGTAAAGCTCATAGTAATTTATGGAGCGGTTACTTTGTGGACATCCTTAGACAAAGTCATATATTCTATAATTATTGCATAACTTACGGGATCACCTCGCACTACACCATTTAATCTCTCTTAACCTTACTGGATTGATCAAAACAACAGGTCATGAACTCTGTGGTTAATACAGTTGGTACATAGAAAGGAAGAAATGTTGGCCATGCGGCGATATTGGGACACATTTTAAAGCACAAACCGTATGAACTAGTGAAAAGACAAGTGGCCGCTAAGTTATATTTAATTACAAGAAACAGAAGATAGGCCTTTTTATCTTAAAAATATAAAAACGATACAATATTCTGAAAATACTATAGCCATAGTCTAAAGGTTTCGAAAATAAAATTTAAAACCTTGTTTATCTATTAAAACTGATTTTCTTCCAATTTTATTTGACATGGATTTATACATAAGTATTTCATTTATTTTCAGAGGTCTGGATGGACTGTCAATCTTCTTGGATGTATTTGGAGGCCATTTTTGTGTCGCCAGACATTCAAAGACAATTACCTCAAGAGGCTAAAATGTTCTATGCGGTCGATAAAAGCTTCAAAGAATTACTGCGCGATGCTAAAAAAATATCCTTGGCTCTGCCAATAATGTCCTCCAAAGATAATTATGATATTCTTACGGAAAACAATCGACTATTGGACCTAATAACACGTGGTTTGGAGGCTTATCTTGAAGTCAAAAGAGTTGTATTTCCGAGGTAACATATTTACAAAATTTGTTCAACATCTGGAAATAACTTATAACTTTTAAATAAAAACTTTTCTTAAGATTTTATTTCCTATCTAATGGGGAATTGTTGGAAATATTGGCCCAAACACGTGTACCGCAAGCTGTACAGCCACATTTACGCAAATGTTTTGATGCCATATATCGCCTAGAGTTCGGACAAAAAGACGATGGTACTGGCCGTATGATATCCACTAACGATATATTGGCATTTATTTCTCCCGAAGGGGAAAAACTATTCTTTCAAAAAGGTTTAAAAGCCAGAGGAGCTGTCGAAGAATGGCTGAGTAAAGTGGAAGAGGCGATGTTTGCTTCGGTCAGAAGAGCGATGCGTTTTGGCTATCAATGCTATCCGAATAAGGAACGTGATGTTTGGTTTCAAGATCATCCTAATCAAGTGGTATTGACTATATCCCAGCAACAATGGGCCAGTGATATACATTGGATTTTAGATAGTACAAGCCATGATGAAAACAAAATTGCTAATCTATTGAAACAATACGAAAGGAAGTGTTTAAAAAATCTTGCTGCCTTGGCAGCATTAACAAGAGAGAATATAACGAGCTTAGCGAGAAAAGTTTTGACCGCCTTAATTACCATAGATGTACATGCAAAAGATTCGGTTCAAATGCTTGTTGATAAAAATGTAACGAAATCGTAAGTTTTTTCAATACGAATTTCGATTATTTAGTGTGAAAACAAATAAAAACATGAAACAAAAAAACGCTGAGTAAATAAAAAACCACTAAAACGGGGAAAAAATCGGCAAAATGGGAAAATAGCGCTAAATCGGTGGAAAAAGCCGCTAAGATGGGAAAAAGCTCCAAAAACGGAAAAATCGCCGTAACGGGAAAAGATCTCAAAACGGAAAAAATCGCCAAAACGGAAAAAAAGTTGACAAAATCGCTACAAAAAAAAGTGTACATAAAAATGAAATTATAAATTTTAGCTTTTAAAAATTAATCGCTAAAAGAAAAAATATTACCAAATCAAAAAAAATCGTCGAAAATGCTAATGTCGCCATTAGCTAGAGCGGGAAAAAATAAATCGCCAAATGAAAAACTGGAAAAAATCGCCAAAATAATAAAATCACCAGAACGGGCCAGGCCACAGTGTCGCCTTTAAAACGCACGTTTCTGTTTTTTTAACTAAATTTGGCGTTTTAAAAACACCAATGTGGGCTGGCTCTAAGCGCCAAACTCTCAGTATGTAGTTAACTTACACCGGTGATTTAACTAACGAATTTTCATATGAATATCATTGAGTAAACCATCATCATTACTTAACTAAAGACTTTTGAATGTGACCCTAAAAGGAGTAAAGTCGAAAAGAGTGAAAACGAAAAAATCTAAAATCCTGAAAAAATCGCAAAATGGAAAAAAATATCTAAAACCAAAATTTAATCGGTACACCAAACAAATCACCGAAACGAAAAAGAAATTTCCAAAGCGGAAGAAAATCGCCAAAAACTGGAAAACCCCCAAAAGCAAAAACGGGCGAAAAGCTCTAAAACAATGAATCACCAAAACGGGGAAAATCGCTAAAAACGAAAATAGGGAGAAAAACACAAAATCGTTAAACGAAAAAAATTTAGAAAACACAAAATAATTTGCACACAACTGTAAAGGATTAATAAAGTAAATTTCTATTCAATATTTATTTAATAAAAAAAAAACGGGAAATAGTCGCCAAAAGTAGAATAAAAGTAGCCAAAACGGGAACAATCTATAAAACGAAAAAAATCGCTGAAACTGGAAGAAGTCGATAAAGCAACAAAATCACCAGAATGGAAAAAGCTAAAAGAAATAGTCGCCAAAACGAACAAAAATCTAAAATTCTGAAAAAATCGCCAAAACGGAAAATTTCTATTATATAATAATCCTTTATAAACCTTTTTTATCCTTTGATAAGTAAACATGTGTATGTATGCATATCGCCGATACCGATATATCGCAAACCCGAAATACCGCGATATATCGACATATCGGATGCTTCCCTAATCTAACTGGCATCTAATTAAGTTGAAAGAAACTTTTTCCTTAAACGGTATCCCGCGACACTACGCGCTCGTTTTTTTGTAACGATTTTTCAAAAGCTTGTTTCGTAAAAACGATTTTATTCTTTTCTACAAGTTCGTTGAATTGCAACAAAAATAAAAAAACGGATATTTAATTTCACAAATAATTCTCAGTAGCACTGTTTATTTATCACTTAACTTTGACAAATATAATACATATAACTAAATGCGATGTAGCCACTCACTATTCTTGGTGATATTTACTCGTCTAAGTTCAAAAATACACTGATGAGCAACAAGGCTGACTCCTCCTGTACTGCTACCACTATTTATACTTCTTAACAGGTGATCTTGATCAGTCTGGTAAGTTCTCATCTCTGTTTCCCGAAGTTTCCGGAACGTTCAGTTTCTGTTGTTTTGAATTCCATCAGCCGTTATTTATTGATAAGGCTGGCAGCGTAGTGATTTTGACAACCATAGGCAGTGCTGTAGTTTAGTATTACTAAACACAGTTTGTAATCAGTTAAATTTGAAACTGCATTTTTCATTCCGTAAAAATATTTAACATTCACTCACATCATATATTTCTAATTCAACTCTTTTTTTAATTTTGCAGTACCGATTTTGATTGGTTAAAAATGTTACGCTTTTATTGGGAGGCAGAAAGTGAGACCGTTTATTCACGCATGACTTCGGCTACGATACCTTATTATTACGAATATTTAGGCGCTGGAGGTGTATTGGTATTGACTCCATTAACAGATCGTTGTTATTTGTGTCTAATGGGCGCTATACAGATGGATTTGGGTGGTGCGCCAGCTGGTCCAGCCGGTACTGGTAAAACTGAGACCACAAAAGATTTGGCCAAGGCCGTAGCAAAACAATGTGTTGTCTTCAATTGTTCAGATGGTTTGGATTACAAAATGATGGGACGCTTTTTCTCAGGCTTAGCACAATGCGGAGCCTGGTGCTGTTTCGACGAATTCAATCGTATCGATATCGAAGTTTTGTCGGTAATTGCCCAACAGTTGATAACCATACGAAATGCTAAGGTTATGAATGCCAAGAGGTGAGTATTATATGAAAAATATTGCTTTAATCGAGTTAATTGTAAAAACTTGAATTTTAGATTTATTTTTGAGGGTCGTGAGATAAAACTGAATAAGTCTTGCGCCGTATTTATAACAATGAATCCTGGTTATGCTGGTCGCACGGAACTTCCAGACAATTTGAAAGCTTTATTCCGTCCCATAGCTATGATGGTACCGGATTATGCTCTCATTGCCGAAGTCATTCTTTATTCGGAGGGTTTTGAGGATCCAAAAAATTTGGCCCAAAAAATGGTACAAATGTACAAACTTTGTTCTGAACAACTTAGCCAACAAAACCATTATGATTTTGGCATGCGTGCCGTAAAATCAGTGCTTGTTATGGCGGGATCTCTTAAAAGAGCTTCTCCCGATCAAAGAGAAGATATAACATTAATTGCTGCTTTAAAAAACTCGAACATTCCGAAATTCTTAGCAGATGATGCCATGCTATTCTTGGGCATACTAAGTGATTTATTTCCAGGTGTCGAATTACCCGATTCTTCACATCCTGATTTGGAGCAGAGTATTGTGTTTGGTTTAACCGAAAAGAATTTGCAACCCATAACAACCACATTGCGTAAGTGTATACAGCTTTATGAGACCATGTGTGTAAGATGGGGAGTAATGTTGGTGGGTCCTACTGGAGGTGGCAAATCAACTGCTCTACATGCGTTAGAATTTGCTCTTGGTCATTTATATGAAAATGGAGTAGCCGACCCAAGCTTCAGACCAGTAACTATACAATGTATGAATCCGAAAGCAGTAACGATGAATGAGTTATACGGTTATGTAAATCCCAAAACTCTGGAATGGCAAGACGGTTTACTAGGCTTGGCTGTGAGAGCAGCAGTAAATGTGGAAGGTAAGTAACTGAATTAATTATTTCATTTTCAGCAAAATACAATTGATTTTTTAGAGGAAATTCATCAATGGATAGTCAATGATGGACCAGTCGATGCTGTTTGGATTGAAAACTTAAATACTGTACTTGATGATAATAAAATGCTTTGTCTGGCCAATTCAGAACGTATTAAGCTAACTGCCTGGGTACACATGCTATTCGAAGTACAGGATCTTATACAAGCCTCACCAGCCACCGTTTCCCGTTGTGGTATGGTATTTGTAGATCCCGACGATCTTGGCTGGCTGCCCTTGTTAGACTCTTGGATTAACGGGCCTATTACCAAGAAAATGCATGAAGCGCAATTAAAATATTTGTATACATTATTCCAAGAAAACTTTGCATCTATTTTAGATCTGGCCAAAAAACATGGCTCTGTTTTCATAGGCCAAGTAACCAGTGCTAAAGTTTTATTGTGTTTAGAATTGCTGTTTTCTTTAATAGAACAAATTAATTGGCATGACTTTCAAGAAAACGAATACAAAAGTTTGCTTAATAAAATATTTATATGGTGTGTTCTCTGGTCGCAGTCTTCCAACTTTCGGGACAATGAAAAATTAATTTTTGAACAGATTTTAAGGCAACAGATGGCTACAAAGGATCATGTTAAGTAAGTTCTTAATGTGTTGTTGCTAGAACTCAAGCAATCGATTTGAGTAGAAAATTTGTATAGAAACCACTCGAAAAACTGAGTGCTTTTCACACAAACTTTTCTCTCAATTCGATTGTTTGGGTTCTATAAACAGCACATAAGTTAATTATAAAAAGTATACTTTTGAAGTAAAAACGTGTTTTTTTTCATTCAGTTTTCCTGAGGCAAATACTCTTTGGGACTATAGAATTAATATGGACACACGCAATTGGGAATCTTGGTCAACAATTGTTGAGACATTTGTATTCAATCCGAATGATAAATATTTCGACATGCAAGTTCCTACAGTTGATACTACAAAATATGGGTAAGTAAACTTTCCGAACAGTATAAAAACAGTACGAATAATTTAAAAAAAAATGTGCCTCGCTGCAACGCCAGTTATATAACTGAATTATTATTTCAACGCAACTACCCGGTCATGTTTACGGGTGAGACTGGTGTGGGAAAAACTGTTTTAGCTGTGTCCACTTTAAAAAGACTACTACATAATTCCGTGGTGCCGGTACAAATAAATTTCTCTGCCCAAACCAGCAGCACGAGAACCCAAGAAATGATAGAGGGTCCTTTGGAAAAGCGTAAACGTAATCAATTGGGTGCTCCCATCGGAAAAACTGTCATTGTATTTATAGATGATGTTAATATGCCCAAATTGGACACCTACGGCAGTCAACCAGCTATAGAACTATTAAGGTAATAAATGTATACGTGAGTACTCCACTTGACCAAGGTTTCGTACTTTTCTCAAAAAGTTTTCGTAAAATCGGGCTGGTTTCAATTGGAATGGTTTTAGTTTTTTCCCATTTGCTGCTTTCTTTCTATCTATCTTTCTTTCCTTGGGTTACTCCTTCAAGGATGGGAGATTTACTTGGATGAACCAAAAGGTTATATTGCCATCAATAATGTCTCATCCGAGAAAATTCTATGGACCTCTACCGTCGTCAACTTAATTTTTCAACTTACACAGCAGAACAGAGTAGCGCCACTTTCGGAAGCCGCTACACTTCCATCGTCAGTGCTCACGTATTTGCTCGTGTATTTGTGTATCACCACTCTTGTCAGGTGGCTCTGTTGAATGTGATTTCAATTCTTGTATATACAACTTTTTCGTGAAAATTTAATACGAGAATTAAATCACTCTCAAGCTGATATTAAAGTGCACTTTCCCAGCGTTGCCATCGGTTTATTTTTCTTCATTCCCATTTTTCTGATTTTTGTTCTACTCAAGACAAACTTTTTTGGTTTGCACTTGCCTGGTTGCACTTCAGAAATAATTGCCAACGACGCTTGATTCCTACTCGCCCAGAGCTGCTTTACGAACGACTGCGATAAAGTTTTTTTTTTATCCCTTATGACGCCAATTTCAAGAGTAAACCATTTTAATGGAGTTCCGAAATAGCGATTTCAATGAGTCCAAAAGACTGGGGAATTGGTTAGCTTACAAGACATCTGTAAATATGTTCAAAAATGTAGTAAGGAGCTTGAAACTCAACTCATGGATGTCCTTCTGCATCGGTGTGGAAGTCGCCTTTGATACTGGCCATCTTCGTCAAATCTTGACTACTCAACTACTGTCCCTGTGGCAGTTGATCATCTAGTGAACGTGAGACCCAAGAAATACTGATGGAAGTGCACTTTCCCGGTTGCACTCCTTATGCGGGAGAATATTCAGCTGCATAATCCTTAAATCAAACATGGATAAAGTATTGCGGGCCCTGAATAGCTTTCGTCCGCTTAAATCAGCTGGGACCCGCTGATGACATTATATCAGCTGACCTAAATGCTTCGCAGTCTTTATCCCCAAACAGTGTAAAAACCATTCACACCAACCCTACAAATTTCAGACTCATTATGCTCTCTTCTTTTCTCTAAAAAGCAGTGGAACGCGTAATTGATCTATAGCTCAGGTCGGTAATTTCTCCGAATCTCTCAATAATCAGCTTCATTTGGAGGCTTATGGCAAATAGGGTAATTTCTTCTACGATGGGATGGACTGTAATGTAAAAAAATTGCTAGAAAAGGGACTCCAGGTTTAGGTGTTCTATCACCTATCTTATGGGAACTTACTGTTAATTGGGTACTGACGTAGCTGGACTCCATGAGACTTAAATCAGTAGCCTGCACAGTCGACGTATCTAGACCATCGAAAGTGGCGTCAATGCTAACCCTAATGAGATAGGCCATGCGGCGATCTTGGAATAAATTCTAAATTTTCCCGACGATATAGACCATTGCTCGACTGCTCTTTTACCTAACAAACGTTTTGAGGTTTCATTCTCTGGCACATCTTCTACGATAAATGATGTGCAGCATCGACTGGAGGCTTCTTTATTCGGCGATAAAAGGTTAATCAAATGCTTAAGATAGGGTATTGCGTCAGAATATCAAAACATGTACCGATAGTAAGCCCGCGTTACATTTACAGAACATCTGAGCCGATCAAGGAATGTCGGAGATGTCAAAACATTACAAACTGGGGCTTTTCTAGGTGCCCGATGGCAAAATCACTGACGATCCAGCCAAAGCGTTTACCAGCTTGCAAAGACCAGGGCAGCAATTGGCTAATGGGAGTCTCGTTGCAAATTACAAATTCAGCAGCAAACCAGATGTACTAATGAAGCCACATTTGGGGTTTCAAGATCTATCTCGCAGTACGACTTTGCAAGATCATTAAGCATATTGGTGATTCTACGGCTACAGATATGAATACTAGTGGCGATCGTAACAGGGCACTGTATTATTGGTACTCATGCTTGAAGATTAACCCCCATATTTATAAACGATTATTAAAGTTAATAAATTTTAATGAAATTTATTTGTTGATGGTTATTAAGCAATTGTCTATATGCATTTCATTGGCGCTTTTACCAAATCGTCAGTAGACTTCAACCACAACTTTGAACAGTTACAAACCTCTTATTTTATGCACAGACTTTCAAAAACCATTTTTTATTCTTTTTTTATTTTATTTTTTTTTTTATTTTATTCTTTTGTGATTTTCAGAAATTTCGTTTGCAAATTCTCAAATGGTTTTTGAAAGTCTGTGCATAAAATAAGAGGTTTGTAACTGTTCAAAGTTGTGGTTGAAGTCTACTGGCGATTTGGTAAAAGCGCCAATGAAATGCATATAGACAATTGCTTAATAACCATCAACAAATAAATTTAATTAAAAATATAATTATGACAATATGTCAAATAATAAATTTCTTAAAGGTTAATAAATTTTTCTGAATGGGGGGTAAATCTTCCATTAATGATTTCTATATAAATTTCTAAAATGAGGAGGAGGCAGAGACTGACTATTATGTAATAGACCAATAAATCTGGCAAGTACGATATGGCCCGAACCTGCGATCCTAGCGGAATGCGTTATTAAAGGAAAAGTCATTTATTCGGAATTCGGTTTGGTTCAACGCAGAGTTAGTATAAGGAAGCATATTTTACGTACATAATTCTCTACATATCAGTTTTCAGACATCACAAAGGGACAAAAGAGTTCCAAGTACGTCGATTGTGATTAGCCGAGAGCCTGTGAAATCTAACCCGACATTCGTCTTATTGTCACCAAAAAGCGTCTGGAAATGAGAGTTGTATTCCATTTTTAATTGGATATAGGTGGAACAAATAGTAGAATGTTCTGCCAAGTCAATCCGTATTGGATTGCATGAGCAGACTGATTAAGAATTATCGATAATTTTTCCAACATTTTTATTTCCAGAGCTTTAATATTTTCCGCATTTTGGGTCAAGTGGAAAGTTCCTCTAACATTTCTTAGTAAATGTGATTTTTTTTTCAGACAATTTTTAGACTTTAAGGGTTTTTATGATCGTGAGAAACTATTTTGGAAAGAAATTGTTGATGTGGTTTTGGGCTGCGCTTGTGCACCACCTGGTGGTGGCAGAAATCCGCTTACGCCGCGTTTTGTAAGACATTTTGCTTTATTATCACTGCCGAAACCAAACGATGACATTTTAACCACAATTTTCAGTGGCATATTAGTCGGGTAAATAAATTGTTAAGTAATTAATTGTATATGTACATTAAAAAAAAATTTTTTAATTATATTCTTTTAATATAGATTTCTTAGTGATTTTTCTTCGTCTATACGACCTCTTTCTACACCAATCGTCAATGCCTGCGTAGATGTTTACACGCGCATAGCCAAGGAAATGTTGCCCACGCCCGATAAATCTCATTACATATTTAATTTAAGAGATCTTTCGAAATGTATCCAAGGTATTCTGCAAGCCAGTAGCCTACACTATAACATGGAAATGCAAATTTTGCGTCTATTTTATCATGAAACTACTCGAGTTTTTCATGATCGTTTAATCAACGGCGACGACAAAAGTTCTTTCAAAAATATCATGAACGAAGTATGTTTGAAACACTTTAACACACAAGTCTACAGAGCTGAAGAGCCACCCATACTTTATGGAGATTTTATGGTATTTGGCAAAGCTAAAGCCGATCGTATCTATGAAGAGATTAAAGATTCGGCCAAGTTGGAAAGCATTTTAATGGATTATGTGGACGACTATAATTCAATGACTGGAAAGCAAATGAATTTGATTCTATTTCAAGATGCTTTACAGCATACTGTAAGATTGGCGCGGTTGCTAAGAAGCGATCGTGGTAATGGTCTGCTGGTGGGTGTGGCAGGTATGGGTAAACAATCTTTAACGAAATTAGCAGCTCACGTTAATGAATATAAATGTATGCAAATTGAGCTAAAACGTAACTACGATATTAATGGCTTCCATGAAGACTTAAGAATTATTTATCATCAAGCGGGGGTAAGTAGCAAATAATAATAAAGTATAACGTTTAATTCAGAAGGAATTGGGCATGAGAAATATTCCAAGGAACAAGGGAAAAACCAACATCAACTCAATTTTTCAACGTACACAACAGAACAGAGTAGCGCCACTTTCGGAAGCCGCTACACTTCCATCGTCATCAGTGCTCACATGTATTTTGTTTATCACCACTTGTCAGTGATAAACAATTAGCTACTGGCTTGAGCTTTTCACATGTTTACATATTCATATATACTTAAGTATGAAATCAAACCAAAAAAGTTTGTCTTGAGTAGAACAAAAATCAAAAAAATGGGAATGAGGAAAAATAAACCGATGGCAACGCTGGGAAAGTGCAGTTTAATATCAACTTGAAAGTGATTTAATTCTCGTATTCAATTTTCTCGAAAAGCTGTATATATAAGAACTAAAATCACATTCAACAGAGCCACCTGAAAAGTGGTGATAAGCGAAATACACGTGAGCACTGACGATGGAAGTGTAGCGGCTTCCGAAAGTGGGCATACTCTGTTCTTCTGTGTACGTTGAAAAATTTAGTTGATGTTGGTTTTTCCCTTGTTCCTTGGAATATTTCTCATGCCCAATTCTTTCTGAATTAAACGTTACGAACCTTAGCCTAAAAAGCAATTTGGATGCATAAAACAAATACGTTCGAAATAATTATATTAATACTAAAGTATAACACTGACTGCGTAACCAACTTTTAAGAATGTATATATACGATTTGACTTTATTTTCGTTATATCAATTTCAGATTGACAATACGCCAGTAGTATTTCTTATGATCGATACTCAAATTGTAGAAGAAGAATTTTTGGAAGATATTAACAATCTATTAAATTCTGGAGAAGTACCAAATTTGTTCGAAGGTGATGAATATGAGAAGATCATACTAGATGCTCGTGAGCCCTGCAATGCTGCACTGAAGGAGGTAAATTACACAATTTAAAGTGTTTTGCTGTAAATAACTAAATAAAAAATAATAACTTTTAAGGGTTGTAGTCGTGATGATATATACAAGTTCTTTATAAATCGGGTGCGAAACAATTTGCATGTCGTGCTTTCCATGTCACCAGTGGGTGATGCATTTCGACGTCGCTGTCGCATGTTTCCATCGCTTGTCAATTGCACCACAATAGACTGGTTTTCTAACTGGCCTACTGAAGCTTTATATTCGGTGGCATTGGGACTGCTCACGAAAATTACCAGCACAAAAGAAGAGTGTGAAGCTTTAGCTACAACCACCGTATTTATACATAAAGTTGGGGTTTTTACTTAATAATTCTTATTTACTTTAAATTTTTTATATAAATAAATATTTTTATTTTTATCCAAGACCGTGGAAGATGCCTCAGATCTTTATTATAAAGAAATGAAACGTCATTATTATACTACACCCAGCAGTTACTTGGAACTTTTAAAATTGTATCAAAGTTTATTAAAAAACAAAACCGAGGAAATCAAAAATAAACGTAAAAGAATCTTGAATGGCCTAAATAAAATATTGGAAACCAATGATATTGTAAGCTTTATTCAAAACAATTAATCAAATTAATTAATTTAATTATTTAATTCAATTAATCAATACTACAGGTAACGGTAATGCAAAAAGAGCTTGAAGTTATGGTACCCCAGTTGGATGAAAAATCTGCCAATATGAAATCATTATTAGATAGATTATCTATTGATACCAAAATGGCAGATCAAGTTAAAGAGAGCGTTATGCGTGATGAAGCCAATGCAAAAGAAAAGGCCGGCATTTGCCAGGCCATGTCCGATGATGCTAATAAGGATTTAGAAATTGCTATGCCAGCTTTAAGAGAAGCCGAAGATGCACTCAAAGCTTTGAACAAAGCTGATATAAATGAGTTAAAATCGTTTACTACACCCCCAGCTCTAGTGCAATTTGTGATGGAAGCTGTATGCATATTACTGGGCGCCAAGTGAGCTTATTTTGTACAATTTTGAGAATGCTTTATAATTTTTGTTCCTTTAGGCCAAGTTGGGCATCTGCTAAGGCTATAATGGCTGATGTTAATTTTATCAAGAGACTTTTTGAGTTCGATAAGGAGAACATTAAGGAGGAAACTTTGAAAAAAATTAAAAAATATATAAGCCACAAGGACTTTCTGCCCGCTGTAAGTAATCATTTTTTTAAATTGCAATTCTGGAAAAAAAGAAACAACTTCAAACAGAAACAAGAGCCAGGCAGAAGGACGGAGAGCGACAGAATAAAAAAATATTTGGCGGTATACTGTTTCAATTTAAAAAAATCCAAATCGGTCTATAAATGACGGAGAACGAACTGATAACCTCCTTTTTTGAGGTCGGCGAAAAGGAATGTTTGTTACAGAAATAAATTTCAATCAGACGTAATTTAGTTCATCGCGCCTGAGTTTGTGCAAACACGTTGTTCATTAAAATTGTTTTAAATTCAATTGGTGCGAACAAGACTTGAACAGACCCTCCATCTGTTATCAAAACAACACCCCAAACTATAATAACTGAACAACGTGGCAAAGATAAATTCAAAGTAACGCAAGCAGAACCTTTAGGAATGCCTTACGCCGTTTTACATTTCGTCTCAGCTCCTTATGTTTCTAAGTCGTTTTCGCAGCATATATTCCTAACTCGAGCTAACACAGATACAAACTTCGTTTCCCCATTGCAAAACGTCGTGGTCCATCTCTGGTGTATAGATTGGAGTTAAGAAAGAGACTGACTTTGAAGCCCAATTGTCATGGATCCTCCATTTCTTTGTGTTCCCTTCAGATAAAAAAAACTATTCTGTCTCTTTCTTTTTAATCTTAGTTCCTCACACTTCACCGTAACTAGATCGGCTCTAAGCAGCCATCACAGAGCACGAGTTAACACAGAAACTAACTTCGTTGCTCCATTGCAAAGCATCATTGTTTATCTATAAGAGACTAACTTCGTTGATTCGCTGCACTTAATCGTCCGTCCATATGTTTGCTCCAAAATGGATTCTGCGTCCGTTCCTTTTCCGTCTCAGGTCCTCACACAACCACGTGAACCGTATGAGTTTTCACTAGATTTCAACTAGTTTCTCATCATCGGTACACTTTAGCTAACCACCTTCAGGGTTGTCATTCGTAAGGTTCTTTATTGAACCTTCAGCTTCCTGAGCAATTGTTTCAGGTACTCATACTTCCGTTTGATTCGCATCAAATACGAGTCATCGCTGCAGAGCCCACTCCTAAAACGAGTCAACCAACATAAAAATGATATTCGTTGCTCTATCGCAAAACATCATTGTCCACATATAAAAGATTAAATTCGTCGCACCTTTGCTATGCGCCGTCCATGTGTTCCCTCCAGTCAAAACGGATTATTGTGCTCGTTCCTCTTTCATCGCAGCTCCTCACAAATCCACGTGAGCTGCATCAGCTGTAGGTAGTCGTCATAGGATTTCAACTAGTTTCCCATCATCGTCACGCTTTAGCTAATAACCTGTGAAGGTTGTCCACTAAGCCCCATGATGCACTAAAGACGACTCTTCTCCCTTCACGGTTGAGCCGGTTCAGAAGCTTTTAAACCTTTTACTTCCACTTTCGAGGTCATTACCTCCCTCGTCAATCTATGGAGCCTTTTTTTATCTCAACTCCTGACATTTCTGTGTTATTCGCATTAACTCCAAGTTATCGGAATCAACACAGAGACTAGCTTCTCCGGTCCAATGTAAAGCTTCATTTCCCATCTCTTTTTTTCTCTCATATCTAACTCGATCTTACCTCCTTACGTGTCTGCGTGATCAACATCGATTACGTGATTTTTCTATCGGAAGTTAATTCAGATTAATCTGCCCGTACAAGGCAAAGTTCTCCATCCCGTTTTGTGTTCTTTAATCATTTATATACTGACTTATTATACCAGGTAGTCAAAATGGGTTCTAGCGCCTGATCCTCTTTCGATTATTCCTCGTAATTCCTTGAATTAACTTCCTTTAGAAAAACGACATTGTTGATGCTGCTCAGGCAGACCCTGTGAACCGCCACAGCTTCAAGCAGTCTTCGCCGCAAGCCCAAACCTGATTTGAATTAACAAAGAGACTAGCTTCTCCGCATCATTGTAAGGCATTGTAGTTCATCTCTTATCGTTCCTTCTGGTCTAACACGACCTTTAGGCCAGCTACTATTTCGTCTCAGCTCCCCACGTGTCCACGGGATCGACATTGAATCCGAAGTTAATTCACAAAAAAAAAATTCAAAGTCCAAAAAAGAGTCTGGACTCTCCAATATGTCATAAAACATTGTGATCATTTATAAGATCTTCACCCCTATCGCGAATGTTATGGGAATAAGTTGTTTGGGAGTAAACGTGTATTCCCATCCCCAACAAATTGGTATCACGAATTTTTTGGGAGTAAAAAGTCTATTGTGAATATCATGGGAGTAACAATTTCTATTTTGAATTGTTTGTTTTGATTTATAAATAGTTTGTGTGCTTATAAAAGAAAAGTCAATTTTGTGAAGAAAAGTGTTAATTTAAAATGAATAGTGTTTATTTGCGTTTCCTGATTTTCGAAGAAGAAAATCAATCCACGGAACGATTACAGCGAAGACATATACGCGATGAATCAGATCCGCTATCGTTAACGGAGACAAGGTAAAAGTCCTAAAGATTTAAATGTGTTTGTCTCTAAATCAAATGTTTTTGACAGGTTTCAGGAATATTATAGAATTAACAGAGATGCTTTCCAATTCCTACTGAACGTGTTGGAAGAAAACTTGCCTCCTAGAGGTAAAATGTTCGCGGTACCCACCGTAGTGAAATTTGTTAGCACCTTAAGATTTTTGGCGGAAGGCAGCTACCAAAAGGGGGTGGGCAGACAAATCGATGTCGGCTTAGCACAATCTACATTTAGTGAAGTGCTAGCAGAAGTTTTAGTGACATTAGAAAAAGTTTTGTGCCCCCAGTGGATTGTGTGGCCATCTCTTGATGAAAAGAAAGAGATTTCACCATACTCTGGCTGCGCGGACATGGCTTCCACCAAGCAAGTACTTTGATCTTTATTAATACTCCTTCAATAAAATAAGTTTAATAAAGTTGGACATTTAAAAACAAATACATATGTAGCAACTTACATGTGTACTTCTTGTTCTCAATAACAATTTTTGTGAATTAATTTTGTAAAATAGTTGTTGGGAGTAAATAATCGCGATGCCATATTTTTATGTTTGTGAACGCATTCACAAAAAATTTCTATGGGAACATTCACGATAGCAAATCATAAAATTTGGTAGTTTGGTCTTGGGAACGTTCATTCGCGATAGGGGTGCTTATTTGTTAACTCCGATCTTCATAGTTTAAGGATATTTAAGAATCAATTTCGTTTTTTTATCATTACAAGAAATTCGAAAAAGTTTCAAAGGTTGCAAAATCGGTTAGTTTATGGGTTATAGCCATGGATAAATTTGCCAAAGTTTACAAAATAGTTGAACCGAAAATCAGACGCAAAGAACTAGCTGAAGCCGAACTGAAACAAGTCATGGCCGTACTGAGAACCAAACAACAAGAATTGGCCTCTGTTGAAGCAAAGATCCAGACTCTCAAAGATAATCTGGATCAAAGGAGGCGTGAGTTTAAAGTGATACAAGATGCTGTTGATTTGACTTATGGGCGAATTAACAGAGCAGGACGTTTAACATCCGCTTTGTCAGATGAAGAAGTACGCTGGAAGGAAACTGTGCAAGTAAAATAAATTTTAAAATATTTCATAAAAAATTTTTAAAATTTAAAAAAACTACTTTACAGTATTTAACAGAAGAACTAGCGTGTGTGCCAGGAGATGTATTAGTAGCAGCAGCATGTGTCGCCTATCTGGGTGCCTTTTCTACTGAATATCGCAGCGATCTTAGCGCTCAATGGGTTGTCAAATGCCAAGAACAAAAAATTCCCTCTAGCAGTGCATTTAGTTTGCTTAAAGTCTTGGGAGATGCTTATGAAATTCGTCAATGGACTATAGATGGCCTGCCCAAAGATGATATATCTGTGGAAAATGGACTTTATGCCACAAGAGCTTTACGTTGGCCTCTTATGATCGATCCCCAGGAACAGGCAAATCGTTGGATTAGGAATATGGAAAAGAATAATAATTTACATATATTGAAAATGAGTGATGCCAACCTCTTAAGAATCACAGAAAACTGTATACGTCAAGGCTATCCCATGTTATTGGAAGACCTAAGCGAGAGTATTGATCCTTCTATAAGGCCAGTTTTGCAACGTGAAACGTATGTGTATGAGGGTAGAACCTATCTGAAATTGGGTGAAGTTGTAATTGATTATGATGAAAATTTCAAATTGTATATGACCACGAAATTGGCCAATCCACATTATTTGCCCGAAATATGCATTAATGTGACACTGGTTAATTTTCTGGTTACGGAAGGCGGTTTGGAAGATCAACTATTATCGTAAGTAAAGACTTTATCAGTAAGTAGTATGTGGAAATAGAAATACAAGAAACATATTAGCTGTGTTCATTTACTGAAAATTGTTAACAATTGTTAACAATTTTTGATAGAAAGTGTTCATTAACTCCAAAAATTTTCAACGAGAGAGCGTCAAAAGAGAGCAACAAATTGAGACACAAAAAAATTGTTGAAAATTCTTGATAGTAAAATTTTTACTTTCAATAATTGTTCAAACAGCTGTTTTGTGTTTGTATTTACAAATCAAGTTTGCTAAAAGAAGTTGGGAAATAAAAATATTTTTGCAAAATTTAAGAAATTCTAAGTGAATGTTAATTTTTAAAGCGATGAAATATATTAATACGATAGAAAACCAATTTTTGTTTAATTTAGGACCAACCGCACAAAAATAAGATGTCTAAAGCAATGGAATTTAGCAACACAGGATCTAGTACATCAGGGCCAGAGGATGTTGCAGCAAATTTTAGTATTGCAAATATTATGAGTATCTAGATACTCGGTACTTTACACTATGGCGGTAGATAATCCAATTAGTTCATACATAAATATATTTAATGTTAATGTAAATTTGACTATGTAATTTAGACAATTAGCAGTATCTTGGAAACCATAAGAGGGAATTTCTTGAAATTAAAAAAAAGCTAATATGTACTAAATATTTCAAAATTAAAAAAATGTCAAAACGAAAAATCGCCAAAATGAAAAAGCGTTTAACGGAAAAAACACCAAAATTGCAAAAAAAATTACTAAAACGCAAAAAATCACCAAAACTAAAAAGATCGCCAAAAAAACTTAAAAAAAAACCCAAAAACCGAAAAAAGTCGCCAAAACGAAAAAAACACTAAAACTAAAAATATCGTCAAAAACGAAAATTCGCCAAAAATGGAAAAAATCACCAAAGCGAAAAAAGCGTCAAAGCTAAAAAATCGCCAAACACCGAAAATTTGCTAAAACGAAAGTGTCAAACCCAAAAAATCGCTAAAACTAAAAAAATCAGCAAACACCGAAAAAATTCCCAAAACCCAAAAAAGCGCCAAAACTAAAATAAATCTCTAAAAAATCGTCAAAAAGTAAAAAAAAACGTTAAAACAAAAAAAAAACGCTAAAACAAAAATATTGCCAAAACTAACGAAAATACACAAATAAACATACGTTATTCTGGCATATTCTGTGTTTCACAAAAAATAAAATAATGTGAATTTTCTTGGCATTGTTGTTATAAAAAATTATTTATAACAACAATGCTATGAGAAATACACATAATTTTATTTTTTTGTGAAACACAGAACATGCCAAAATGACGTTAACATAAAAATATTTCTGCAACTTTCGATTGATAATTGGTCCCAAAATGTAATCCATATATAAATTTTTTAAATATTGTACTTCATTACAAAATAATTTGTTTTTGTTTTCATTACCTCAAAAGTTTAAAATTTCAGATATGTACCCTTTTTTCAATTTCTTATTCAATTTTGTTGAAAAGAAATAATAATAAATGCCGAAATCACATTATTTTTATAGTAATAGGTACATATATTACATTTTTCCACATATAGGAGTAGTTATTAAGTACTCATATATACCTATATATTATAACACTATTTTAGCTTGAAAATTTTGGATGGTAAAGTGTTCATTTACTTTTTATTATTTTTGAGAGTAATTTTACAAAATTCCTTTTTACTCTCTCGTTGATGGAAAGTGATAGGAAAGTAAATGAACAAAGCTATTGTTTATTTCCCAGAGATATTGTGGCTATTGAGCTGCCTGCCTTGGAACTGCAACGTAATGATTTAATAATTAAAATCAATAGCGATAAGCAGCAACTATTAGCTTTGGAGGACAAAGTGCTGAGGCTTTTATTCCATTCCAAAGGCAATATATTGGATGATGAAGAACTAGTGGAAACTCTTAACGATTCTAAAGTAAGTTTAATATAAAATATTTACATCGTTACAATATATTTCAAGTTATTTTCTTCGCTGTTTAGGAAACTTCCTTAATAATTGCCACGCGCTTAATAGACACAGAAGAAACGGAAAAAGTCATTACTTTGACCAGAGAGAAATATCGTAGCTTAGCCTCACGCGGTGCCATTCTATATTTCGTAGTTGCCGGTCTAGCCGATATAGATCCCATGTACCAATACAGCTTAAAATATTTCTCGCAAATTTTTTGTGCCGTCATACGTCTAGATCATCCCACAATGGGCACTGACGAACGTGTAGAACAATTAAAATTGGGCGAACTAAAGGCGATTTATGATAATATCTCTAGAGGTTTATTTGAAAATCATAAAATTGTTTTCAGTTTTCTCTTAGCAATCGCTATAGAGCAACAAGAAGAACGTGTTAGCCAGCAAGAGTTTTATTTTCTTACACGTGGCGTAGTTGGTTCCGTTAAGGATAAGCCGAAACCGAAAAATAGCAAGTTAAGCGATGCTGAGTGGGAGTCATGTTTATTTTTGGAAGAGAATTTTTCATCCTTTAAAGGTTTTTCCGATAGATCACATATGCCTTTCTACTTAAAGATTGATGATAATCGAGAGGTATGTACTCTTATGTGAATGGTATTCGAAACTTTAATTTAATATATAAACCACATACAGATTTATAGCTTTTCTGATAATAAAGCTACTCCTACCGATTACTGGAATAATAGACTTACAAATTTGCAAAAACTTATGTTTGTAAAAACATTTAGAAAAGATAGATTCTTATTAAATGTAGTCGTCTATTTAAGAGAAACTATAGGGCGATATTTTACAGAAGTTTCAACTGCCGGAAGTCAGCTTAAAGTTGTGTAAGTTTAATTATAAAACACCACGAATGTTTTTGCTCGAGATTTATTAATCAATTCTGATAAATGTGGTAATAATGAAGTTCGTGGTCTATAAATTACTTTGCTTGAATTGGTGCTCGAGGTAAACTATTTCAAGTTTATATTTTTTTAAACAATACGTGTCGGATGATAAATTTCCTTTTACGTATATCCAATTACACTGTACAATACAAAAAATGATAACATGGCTCTAACTACACTGAAAAAATTCCATGCAACATATGCACGAAAACGCTCGTACATATTACGAAATATTTTGTAATTTCGCACCACGAAATTCTGTCGTAAAATATACGAAATATACGAAAATAATCAAAAAATAAAAGTAGGAAAAAAGTATGGCTAAACCGGGGCACGAACTTGCAATCTTCATATTTCAAGTCATGCATGAAGAATGAAGTCATGGGTAGAGTACATGTACTCTACCCACTGCGCCACTTTCTACTTATTTTATAAGAGCTAAAAATTTGTTTTATTTACTTACTTCTGAAAAATACGTCAATTTTAATTTATTTTAATTTATTTTTCTATTTCAAATATATTTTTTAACAAGGCAAAATGTTTACGAAAGGTATTCGTTACTTTCGTAAATTCAAAAAAAAATATTGCCTAAATGTTTTTTTCGTAATATATACGAAAGTTTCGTATATTCTACGAAAAAAGTCACTACGAAAGTTTTTTTCGTAAAATGTTGCATGGACTATTTTCAGTGTAGGGATATATCGATATCTTCTTAAAAATATATCGATATATATCGTCGATATTGTTAATTGCAATATATCGATATTTTTTAAAAAATATCGATATATATCGATATATTTTTGCACTTGCCCGTCCCTAGCTCTAATGACTGATTCTGGCAGGCGGCACCAAAAAAATATGCACGTGTATCAACGTTTTGAAAGTTTACATCTGAGACTCATTTTAGGGGTGCTAGTTTCCCCACAGTAAACCTTTTTGTGGAACATTTTAACCATATAACTCTTCGTTGTGCGGATCTTTTTGTCCCTTTCTTAAAAAATTGGGCTAAAAATTTCCCTTCAGCAAAAATATTTGCCATAAAACTCTACTATGAGTATTAAAAGACATCCAAGCTCACAACTCAACTTGAACGCCGGAAATCAATCAAAACTTAAAATGTGTTTAAGGGTTAATTGCTTACTTATTCACAATTAGTACTCGGCATAAGAAATCTTGGAAGCCTCAGGTTTAAGGTATAAAATAGGGATGTAACCGATACCGATATATCGGCGATGCTCCAGATTTGCTGATACATCGGTATGGGCGATATTTTACTGTCGATACGACAATACTTTTAAAAATTTTTTCAGAGCTTTTTTTAACAAATTATTGATTTTTTGTCAATTTCACCATGAACTCAAATTCAGTTCGTTGTTTTTTAACCCCCGACCAAAAAAGGGGTGTTATAAGTTTGTATGTATGTCTGTGTATTTTTATGTCTGTACAAGTCCACGTACAGACCAAACGGCTGGATCGATTTTGATTTAGTTTAGTAGAATCGGTCCAGCCATTCACAAGATATCACACCTTTTCTATATGTATTCTGTTGAATCTGTGTATCTGCGACGCCGTAGCTCCCAAAAGGGTAAATCGATTTTAATTAAAACGTGACTTGATCCAAAATCTTCTAACATATGTTTGAAGAAAATTGGTCCAGCAGTTTTGAAGTTATCATCTATTTTCTTCGGAGATTAATAAAATTTTTAATTTAATATTTTTAAATCTTATTAATGGGTAATTAATTCCATTTCATTCCATTTTCAACTAAGAGTTAGACACGACTCCTTTCAATTTTGATGAAATTTGGTCAGATGTTGTCATTCATCCTATAACGAATTTATGTTAAAGGAAAAAAATTGAAAATGTTTATTTCAAAATTTATGACATATTCAAAATGTCACTATTTCGCCAAATTTACAGAATGTGTTGGGTTTAGTTTTTAATTATCTCTAAAACTATTTTATGTACAAGGATGTTTTGTATGACATTTTAAAGAGGATATTTGGGGCAACAAAAAATACATAATGGGTGATTTTATAAGAACTATCGGAAAGTAAAAAAAAAAAAAAAACATAAAATTCAGAAAAATGCATGAAATATTAATTTGGATCGATAGTTGGGTCGATATAATTTAATGTTTGAAGATTATTTCATGCAAATTTTGGCCGCGGCTGCGCCTCAAATGGTCCATCCGCTTAGTCCAATTTTGGCATACTCTTTCCAACATTTCGGCCGGTATCTCACGAATAATGTTGGCAATGTTGGCTTCCAGTGTGTCAATCGAAGCGGGCTTGTCGCTATAGACATTAGCCTTAACATAGCCCCACAAAAAATAGTCTAGAGGCGTTAAATCGCACGATCTGGGCGGCCAATTGACTGGTCCCAAGCGTGAAATAAACTGTTCACCGAACTCGCCTCTCAATTGGTCCATTGTTTCGCGTGCTGTGTGGCATGTGGCACCGTCTTGTTGAAACCACATGTCATGCAAGTCAAGCTCTTCCATTTTGGGCAGAAAAAAGTTTGTTATCATCGCACGGTAGCGCTCACCATTCACAGTAACGTTGTGATTCGCATCATCTTTGAAGAAATACGGCCCAATGATGCCGCCAGCCCATAATCCGCACCAAACGGTTGTTTTTTGTGGATGCATTGGTAGCTCTTGCAATGCTTCTGGCTGCTCTTCACTCCAAATACGGCAGTTTTGCTTGTTCACGTATCCATTCAACCAGAAATGAGCCTCGTCGCTGAACACAATTCTTCGATAAAAAAGTGGATCTTCATCTAACTTAACATAGCACGCATTTTGGTAATAAAATTCAATAATTTGCAAGCGTTGTTCGTTTGTAAGACGCTTCATGATTAAATTATAGACCAAACTGAAGATGTTTGACAGTGACACAAGATGCAAAACGTGCGTGAGCTGTCAAAACTAGTGTTGCCAAAAAGATAATAGCAAAAAAATCACTCGTTAGAACAAAAATTTGTTTCGGAAAAATGACTTACCTGCAAAGATTTGAAAATTTCAAAACTGACTAAATCAAAAACCTATATTTTTTTCGACTGAGTTTTGTTTTATATAATACCTCTAAACGTCCTTAATAAATCGTGAAAATTTGGAGGAGGTGTTTTTTTTTCTTTTTTGCGATATGATTTTTTTTCTTTCGCAACCTTCAACAATATAGTATCAAAAATAATTTAATGTGTTGTTTAAACAATGCAAACAAACACTGCTTGTCTAAAATTTATATGAAAAGCACTCAGTTTTTTGAGTGATTTCCATACAAATTTTTTACTCAAGATGCTTGTTTGCATTGTGGAAACAGCACATAAATTTATAATTTTGAGCAATATGCATTAAATTTAATTTAATTTAAAGCTTTTGAAGGGAAAAAGTAATAACATTGACAAATTTGTGCATTTGTTTTTTCGGTGAAATTTTATGTTGGAAATTTTGTGTTAAAAAGGTAAATTTTTTGTCATATCTCATAAAAGAAAAAAAACACCTCCTTAAAAATTTCAGGATTTTTTAAGAACGTTAGAGATATTATTCAGCCAAAAAAATATAGGTTTTTGATTTAATCAGTTTTGAAAATTTCAAAACTTTGCAGATAAGTAATTTTTCCAAAAAAAAAATTTATGCCCTATACATTTTTTGTAGCTCTAAATATTCTGCTTAAAATGACATACAAACCAATATTCTATATAAAATAGTTTGCGAGATATTTAAAAACTAAACTCAAACTTTCGGTAAATAGGCTTAAAGAAAACATCTGAACAAATTTCATCAAAATCGAAAGGGGTCGTGTCTAACTATTAGTTGATTTGACATGGAATTACCCTAATATCAATTTAGAATATTAATAATATTACACGCTGTTATTTTGTAAAAAAAATTATTTATTTTTTGTTTATTTTGCCATAAATTTAAATTCAATTCGATGTTTTTTTTTTTAATCTTATTCCCAGCAAAATATACACTCCTAAGAAGTCATGAAAATGTAGAATTTGCCATCCGAAAGTAGTGCAAATTTAGATCATTGCAAATGATTTTTACATATGCTTGTCATTGCAAGAAGTTTTTTCGATTACCAATTACCGAATTGGAAACGATTTTAAGAAAAACAATTTTTTGGCGTTCTATAATGATATTTTCCACTAGGAAAGGGGATGAAAAATTACCCATTTTCGCAAGGTCTTTCTTTTTATGCGAATTTAAACTCAAAAGAGTGTTTTCATGTAAATTGAATGTTAAATAAATTGTTACTTGCTTTTCTACTAATTATGTGCCTATTTATTACCCGACTGCACGACGCAAAGAAGGGTATTGTGTTTATCAGCCTATGTATGTATGTATGTATGTATGTACGTATGTATGTATGTATGTATGTATGTATGTATGTATGTATGTATGTATGTATGTATGTATGTATGTATGTATGTATGTATGTATGTATGTATGTATGTATGTATGTATGTATGTATGTATGTATGTATGTATGTATGTATGTATGTATGTATGTATGTATGTATGTATGTATGTATGTATGTATGTATGTATGTATGTATGTATGTATGTATGTATGTATGTATGTATGTATGTATGTATGTATGTATGTATGTATGTATGTATGTATGTATGTATGTATGTATGTATGTATGTATGTATGTATGTATGTATGTATGTATGTATGTATGTATGTATGTATGTATGTATGTATGTATGTATGTATGTATGTATGTATGTATGTATGTATGTATGTATGTATGTATGTATGTATGTATGTATGTATGTATGTATGTATGTATGTATGTATGTATGTATGTATGTATGTATGTATGTATGTATGTATGTATGTATGTATGTATGTATGTATGTATGTATGTATGTATGTATGTATGTATGTATGTATGTATGTATGTATGTATGTATGTATGTATGTATGTATGTATGTATGTATGTATGTATGTATGTATGTATGTATGTATGTATGTATGTATGTATGTATGTATGTATGTATGTATGTATGTATGTATGTATGTATGTATGTATGTATGTATGTATGTATGTATGTATGTATGTATGTATGTATGTATGTATGTATGTATGTATGTATGTATGTATGTATGTATGTATGTATGTATGTATGTATGTATGTATGTATGTATGTATGTATGTATGTATGTATGTATGTATGTATGTATGTATGTATGTATGTATGTATGTATGTATGTATGTATGTATGTATGTATGTATGTATGTATGTATGTATGTATGTATGTATGTATGTATGTATGTATGTATGTATGTATGTATGTATGTATGTATGTATGTATGTATGTATGTATGTATGTATGTATGTATGTATGTATGTATGTATGTATGTATGTATGTATGTATGTATGTATGTATGTATGTATGTATGTATGTATGTATGTATGTATGTATGTATGTATGTATGTATGTATGTATGTATGTATGTATGTATGTATGTATGTATGTATGTATGTATGTATGTATGTATGTATGTATGTATGTATGTATGTATGTATGTATGTATGTATGTATGTATGTATGTATGTATGTATGTATGTATGTATGTATGTATGTATGTATGTATGTATGTATGTATGTATGTATGTATGTATGTATGTATGTATGTATGTATGTATGTATGTATGTATGTATGTATGTATGTATGTATGTATGTATGTATGTATGTATGTATGTATGTATGTATGTATGTATGTATGTATGTATGTATGTATGTATGTATGTATGTATGTATGTATGTATGTATGTATGTATGTATGTATGTATGTATGTATGTATGTATGTATGTATGTATGTATGTATGTATGTATGTATGTATGTATGTATGTATGTATGTATGTATGTATGTATGTATGTATGTATGTATGTATGTATGTATGTATGTATGTATGTATGTATGTATGTATGTATGTATGTATGTATGTATGTATGTATGTATGTATGTATGTATGTATGTATGTATGTATGTATGTATGTATGTATGTATGTATGTATGTATGTATGTATGTATGTATGTATGTATGTATGTATGTATGTATGTATGTATGTATGTATGTATGTGTGTTCCTTTGCGGCACTATATGAACCGAACGCATAGACCGATTTTCACGATTCTTACGTCAATCGATTCGTCTTAATCCGGGGAGTGTCACTAAAGATATGACATTAGTCAAAATTCAATATGGCGGCCAACAGACGCCATTTGTTTATACGAAAAAATAAAAAGTCGGCGAACTATATCAAAATGGATATCAATCGACAGGTATTTGAAAATCATCTTTAGGTTTCTCTTATGATTTTTAATTTCGAATGACCATTTAGGATCTGCGACGGTTTAAAGTTGTTTTCTTTTATTTTTTCACGCAGTTGGGTTTTTTGATATTTTAAATTTATGTCTTGTAATATATACGTCTTCACGAGCATGAACATGACGCCGGCAGAGCAACTGTAAAAAATTCACCAGCTGCTTTGTTGTGGTGAATACGTGCGTTGTCCATGTTCTACTTTATCAAATTATTTTGTGTTAGTGCAATAAAGATGGAATATTTAACAATTTTGTTCTGTCTCTTTTATTTTTATTGAAAATGGCTGTTGACGGCGAATCTCATGGCGAACATTGATGCTCAGCCATATGATCGGGCAGCGATGTCAAAACATGAATGAAACATGGACATGAGCGGTCTACATTAGCCATATGCGATGTCCGACATGATGTTCATACCAAGTTAATGGCTAATGTAGACCCCCAGTTAAAAACGACTTCGAATGTTTTTTAATAGTTTAATATCATTTTTAAATATTAATAATTTCTTACACTATGCCTGTTCGTTTACTTACTACAATTTACTGTTTTTACTACAGCTGAAAGTTTTCAATACAAAAAGTAAAAAAATTTTTCCAATTGTAGTAAAAGTAGTAAGAATTTCGAGTAAACGAACGCAGCAACTGTAATTCTGTATAATAAAAAATTACTCTACTTGAGTTTTGCTAATTTTAACTTGAATTCAATTTCAATATGCGTATCGGAATCGATATCGGCGATATTTCTTTTTGAGTATAAAGCTTATGTGTAAGGCATAAGATATGTTCTACACATTTATGTAAAACAACACGGGGAACAATTTTGTAGAACATTTCAGCCCGCTATATCGTCGCTGACAGGGAGTTTTCATCATCTTTTTTAAGAAAGAGACAAAAAGACACATGCAACGAAGAGTTAGAGAGTTAAATGTTCAACAAAAATTTTCCTCTTGGTGTTGTACATAATAATGCTGAGCACATATTCAGCCCAATTATGAATTTTCCCGGGGAGTTTTTTCTCTTCCCATTCATTTGTTCCCGGTGAAAAATCGTCATATTCTAAACAGCAAGGGAATAAACAAATTAAGGGAGAGGGAAAAAACTGGATCAGCTATTTAGTGTTTACATGTTTACATTCTGTACTAACGCAAGAGTTCTGTAATAGAAATTAATAAAAATTTTATGTTTTCGTTGATAATAAGATTGTTTTAATATAAATATTTGTTTTTGATAAAATACAAAGTAAAATGTACACTGTAGTCACTCAGATGCTCTCGGAAGTACTTTATGCGGAGGAAGTGAAGCAAAAACTGGGCCAAGGACCAAGGCCAGGGTCAGATGCATTAAATCCCCAATGATTGTGCGTAAAAATGAAATTGTAAATTTTTTAAGCCGCAATAAATTTTCTATTTACCTATTATGTGAACTTAAAGGATAAGTGCAAAATTGAGTATGTTTTAAAACTTTATTCCGAAGGCAGATGTATGTACAGTAGTTTTCCGGTTTCTGCGAACATCGCTTTTAACGAACAGTTCAAAATCAATTCGCTCCATTGATTATCTTATATAACGAACAAAAATATTTTTTTGTGCTCAGTTTAACGAACAAATAAGATTCATAATATTAGTTAAAAAACTTATTTTAAGAAATTTCTTATACAAATAACTAAAAACAAAGCGAGTAGAAAAAAGTACCGCTATCTTACAATAAAAAATACAATTCTAGTTATTTATTTATCCATAAACTGGTTATTCTACATAAGTACTGCGTATAACGTACTTTTCAGCTTAACGATCGGGCCTGACAAAGTACTGGTTCGTTAAACCGGAAAACTACTGTAGTTCATGTTTTTGAAGCGCATGTTTGCACGGTGTGGATAAAACTGCCTAAAACAATAGAGAAATATAACAATCCGGTGTTTATTTAAACTTGTTGTCCTTTTTTAATTTGAATTCAAGATGTTTGCACTAGTTCCCATCAAAATGTTTGGGGAAAAAACTCGCAAGAATTTTTCCCTCTCCCTCAGAATACTTACTTTTTTCCCTGGGAGTTTTTTCCCGGGGAAATTGTAATTTAGAATAGGAGGAGTGGGAAAAGGGAAAATTGTCCCCGAGAGATTTTACTCAGAATAGGGGAACACGGAGTAGGGAAAAAAACTCCCGGGGAATCGTTATTCATAACTGGGCAGATTATACCATAAACGTAAGTCTTAAAAGATTTTCTATTCCGAGTCACTATGACTATGTGCAAAAGGGGGAAAATTAACTCCCTCAGATGCAAACTTTCAAAACACCCATACACCCACTATTTTTGGTGCCATTTTGAAAAAAAAAAATACTTTTGCTGTACAGTGTTAATAATCTAAAAAGCGTGAAGCGCTTTTTATTATTTTGCACAAAAAAGTGCTAAATTCAAAAATTTAACAACTAAAATTCATAAAAAAAATCTAAAACGGATAGGGTTTATCTCGAGAGCCAGAAATATTTCAAACAAAAAGTAATTAATGGGCTATGTATGAGCTTCAGTGTCATATATCGTTAGCTGAAATGAAAAATCACGTAAAATTCCATAGAAGAAAGAAAAAACTAAATAAAATACTTCAAATGACTGAAATAAAGTCTCTTTATTTTCGTTTTTATTTCGGCCTATTTTTATGATAAAAGTTTAAAAATTTTTAGGGACTTAAATGCACGATTTCGAATTTTTTGGTTTTGCATTTCAGCTAACGATATGTATATCAAAATCGACACCAAAAATTTCAGCAACACAAAAAACAGTTTTGTCGACCAGTGTCATTAATCTTTCTATATTTTTTCAGATTTTTAGATACTTCTAATGTCACGCCAATGATATTTATCTTATCTACTGGTTCCGATCCAATGGCAAGTTTCTTAAGATTTGCCGAAGATACGAAATACACAGATAAATTTTATTCAATTTCATTGGGCCAGGGACAAGGTCCAGTTGCCGAAAGTTTAATAGACAAAAGTTTGCGTTTAGGTCACTGGGTATTTTTACAAAACTGTCATTTAGCCACTTCTTGGATGGGGCATATGGAAAATATTGTACGTAATATTACATTGGGTGTAGTTAAGGCCCATGAAAATTTCAGATTATTCTTGTCCTCAATGCCACAAAAAAGTTTTCCTATAAGTGTTTTACAAAACTCGGTTAAAGTAACCAATGAACCGCCGAAAGGCATAAAAGCAAATATTTTAGGAGCTTTGGCCGATATAAATGTGGACTATTTTGAACAGCATGCACTCCAAGGCAAATGGCGTGCTATAGTATTTGGACTTTGTGTTTTTCATGGTGTGCTCTTAGAACGGCGTAAATTTGGGGCATTGGGCTGGAATACTACTTACGAGTTTAATGAAAGTGATCGTGAATGTGGTCTGAAAACACTAGACTTTTTCATCAGTCGCAAGAAAGCCGAAAAAATTCCCTGGGAAGCTATTTACTATATAAACGGTGAAATAACTTGGGGCGGCCGCGTCACTGACTATTGGGATCAACGATGTTTAAGAACGATTTTAAAAATGTTTACTTTTGACAAAATTCTAGATCCTAATTACAAATATTGTCGTGGAGATCCGTATTATTGCGATCCTCGTCGAGATACCTTACAAGATTATAAAGACTATGTAAAAGATTTTCCCACTTTAGAGGATCCGGAAATATTTGGCATGAATGAGAATGCCAATTTGGTATTTCAAACAAAAGAAACACATTTTTTCATTAGTACACTGGTAGTGGGCCAGCCTAGATCTGCCGCAGATGAAGGTCAAACTCAAGAGAATGACTTGTGTTTGGAAATAGTTTCCAAAATACAAGAAGTTCTAGCACAAAAAATCAGCAAGGAAACACTTCATGCAGAATTGTTAAAGGTATTTGTCTTTCACAATACAATGAAAAGTTAAATTTAAACGAAATTTTCTGTTAACAGGTCGATGCCAAAGGTCAACTGCCCTCTCTTACAACAGTATTGGTACAAGAGATAGATCGTTATAATAGTTCCTTGAATTTGATACATTCTAGTCTGGTTAATTTACAAAAGGCCATCAAAGGATTAGTTGTAATGTCCGAAGAACTAGAAGAAGTTTTTCAATCCTTGTTAGCCAATTTAGTGCCGAAAATGTGGGAGAAAAAGAGTTTCCTGTCTATTAAACCTTTGCCTAGTTTTATAGCGGATTTTCAAAGGCGCATAGATTTCATACAAAATTGGACTAATTTTGGAAACCCAAAATCTTATTGGATTAGTGGCTTCTATTTTCCGCAATCATTCTTAACAGGAGTATTGCAAACACATGCCCGTAAACGAGTGCTGCCAGTAGATGAACTGAAAATAGATTTCCAAGTAATGGAAAATTTACTAATCCAGCAGGATTTCTTTGAGAGAAGATTAAACAATGAGACTGTGAGTTACCCGAACCTTCTAAAATCTTTATGCAATTGCATTCACGTTATTGAATCATTTTTGTTTTAGTATAACGATTTGTATGGCAATATGGCAGAATCCTCAGAAGCTAGCGTAAATGTTCACGGCATATTTGTAGAGGCAGCCGAGTGGCACAAATCTGAAGGTGGACTAAGCGATGCTAAGGTTGGCGTTTTATATTCCAGACTGCCAGCAATACGTTTTATACCCTGTTTGCAGTTGGATACTGCTGGCAGATATGAAGCGCCTCTTTATAAAACTCAATCCAGATCTGGGGTTTTATCTACAACGGGACATTCTTCCAATTTTATTCTATCCATTCTTTTGGAAAGTTCCTTGCCCTCCGATTTTTGGATATTAAGAGGCACTGCATTGGTGACAAGCGTAGCTGATAATATTTCATAAATAGTTATTGTTTATTTTATGTTTATTATTAAATATTTCTTTAATTTAAACTCTACTTGTGTGCGAATGTTTCATCGATATCTGTCTACACTGTACAACAAAATGAAATTTTTAAAAATGGCAAGGTACTACCGACTGATTCTGGTAGAGGGTACCAAGAAAAAAAAATATGTGTATCGGCGTTTTGAAACTTTACGTCTGAGATTAATTTTAGAAGCAGTTAAATTCCACCCCTTTTGCACATTCTTATAGTGAATCGGCAAAAGATGTGTTCAGCACTTTTATGTAGAATACCACGAGCAACATTTTTACCAAACGATACAAAATTCCGAAATTCAGGCCACTATGTTTGGGTGGCATTACTCTGGAACTCTCGAAAGAAACTAAATACCTCGCCACAATCCTGGACTCCAAGATGTCGTGGTAACGTAATGTGGAGGACAGAATCAAGAAAGTTCTATGCGTGTAAAAGAATCTTTGGGAAAAGAAGAGGTGCTGATTTTAAACTCAGAGTCTAACTTTATCGACATCCCGAATAGAGGCGACACGAAGGGAAATTATGTAGCTCGATCTTTACGGACGGCTCCAAAATTGACTATGGTATTGAATCGGGGGTATTCTCTGAAGATCTTGACCTTTAGGTCTCGCTGAGGTTACCCGATACCTCCACTGTATTCTAGGCGGAAATTTATGCCATAACCGGAGCTGCAAAAAGGATTAACAGGTTAGTCTTACAGACGAGTACTATAGAAATTTTGTGTAGATAGTCTGCTCGCAATTGCAGCCCTCAATTGAAAGGAGGAGAAATCGAAGTGTGTACTAGCATGCATTGAACGAAATATAGGGCCTGATAGTGTAAGGGACTGGCGTAAATGCCTATGTCGTTTTCTGTAATAGTTTAAAGCAACACACAACCCGACAAAAACGAATTAGGCGTTTTCGCCAACGCCTTACACAATCAGGTCCAATGTCAAGATAGTGTGAACACAGGGGACAGGGGAACGAAATTTCTGATGAATGCACAAAAGCACGCTCGGTCTTGGATGGAGCAGATTCACAAAAGGATATTGATATTCCCATAGTTGAGCCGTCAAATGAGGTTAAAGGGTGGGCACTAAAGGAAACGATTCACTATCCTACACAATCGCGCGATCTGCCAAATATGACATATATGTCATATTTGGTAGATCGCTAAAAGAGAAGAAGAAGAAGAAAAATTTTTGAATATTTTCATAAAATGATAATTTCCATGCGATCATGTGTATGCATACACAAAACAAACAGATGTTTTTGCATAATTTTTGTATAATAGTGTGGCACCTACAACGCCATTTTGAAGCGATTTTTAAAGTCGGTCAGACTTTTGTAATATATTCCTGTGAATAAATCGTACGATTGTGCAGGATATTGAATCAGGGCCTTAAGGAAGACGGCATCAGGTGGTCCACAATTACCACTTGCAGTGTATCCAAGACTCTTTGGCCCTCACTGCAATCTCTTTCACACTTTAATACAAGCTTTGAGATTTTTATTAGACTTTTTAAGACGAAAATCAAATCAAAATCAGTCTGACTGTCAAAAAAGCTTAAAGAAAATTTTCTCATTACATTTTGTTTCTACACTATCACATTCCAAATAAAACGTAACACAAATAATTTGCAATAAATCAAATTTTTTCGTTTCTTTTTCTTTATTTATGGCGGCAAGGAAATGCACTCCTGTTTTTGTTATTTCTGATAATATGAAAAGTTTTATTGTTTAGAAAATTTCCTAAAATGACGAAAGCCATAATATGTGCTGTCAAATTTCTTTACGTATTATTTGACAGATCATAAAAATTTTTTTTCACACTTGAATTTTTACTTAAAATTTGAGTTTTTGACAAGTATTAATTCTAAATCTAATAGTCTAACGGGCGCTTTACTAGAGTTAGTACCAAGCAGCTCTTAATACTTGGAAAAAGATCGATTCATTACGGGGCACTGCACGATCGGACGTATGTTGGAACGGATTTCCTAATGATGGTCAATGCAGAAGCTTCTTCGACGAAGAAGAAGATTGAGTCCAAGATCTTCTCTGTGACAGCCTGGCTCTGCACGAGCGCCGGCTTAAGTACCTAGGTAATCGTTTCCTGCAGAACCTGAACTGTCTCAGGGACGCACCAATGGCAGGCCTGTTAGGCTTTGTAAAAAGTTCTGCGTGGTTCTAAGGAGCTGGAATACCAGCCCTTCGTAGGAATGTGTAGGATGTAAGCATCCGAATGTACTCGCTAGCATTAACCTGACTTAATTATATGATGGAAATCGATTTTAAAAACGAATCGATTTAAAACCGACCGTATTGAAGAAAATAGCAGAAAATTTAATATTTGACCTGGAGCTTGGAGAACCTTTCAAATATATTGGGCCTGATTGTGTAGGGCGTTGGCGTAAACGCCTATGTCGTTTATTGTAATAGATTAAAGTAACACACAACCCGTGTTCTTTAATCTAGTACAAAAACGACTGAGGCATTTACGCCAACGCCTTAAACAATCAGGCCCATTATAATTATTTGAATTTACTTTTAAATTGTATTATATTTTACTGTTTATTGTTCTTTTCTTTATCTTAAAATTAGACTTGGTTTAGTTATTACTAGACTATAATTACTATGCATATGTATGTTAGTTTAGAGCTCATCAATAAAACGAGCGTAGTTTTGCAGCAAAACTTTACTTTAGCACTTATAATTAGAAATCAAAATTGGATTATATATACAATACAAGCAAAAACTTAAACAAATAAAAGGTTAAAATTTCGTAAATTTTTAATAAATGTTAGGAATGTAATATGGTATGGTGGATCAATCATCAATCATCAATCAAATTGGGAAACATAAGGAAGATTATATTTTGAGGTTTCGGTTTTAAGTAATACTGCCTTAAAAAATAAATTTAAGATTATGGCATTCTAAAAGGTTTTTTGTTCTTAACTGTTTAAGTACGCGACAATAATAAGGGAAATAAGTAAAAATATATGTCATGAATTTCATGGAAGAAAAAATAAAAGAACTTAAAGAAAACACATATAATATAATGGAAATTTAAAGGCGTTTACTAAATTTTTATGATTTAAGAAGCTTTCAATTTTTCCACTTCAATACTTTCAGAACAAACTGCATCATAAAAGCATTTTGGATAAATTTTTCAAATTCTTGTCACATGCGAAAACCGTATTAAAAGCGATTCGATATGAAAGAGAACAATAATAGCAATCGAATGTACAGCCTCAAAAATCAGGTTCTTGGACATTTTGTATTTGATTTCTTGTCATGAAATTCATGACATAGGTACTGAAATTAAACTAGAGACAAATAATAATAAACACGCATATTCTGCTGATTTGAACTAATATAAATTAAAGTTATCAAGAGGTTATTGTATCGGCCTAAAATTTAAAGTTTAAAGTTTTTTAGTGCCGTCGATGTCGATTGTAAGGTCCTGTAAAGAACCACGAAGTGGTAGAAGACTTCTCTTTTCGGGATCTTTAGATTTTTTAGGTTTCGGACGATTGGTTTTTGTATAACGATTAATAACACCATCCGGTTCATCCATCATTCGTAGTATTTGAGTTTGGTCGGACGAATCTATAGGCGCTATTGAAATATCGCGCACAGCACGGAACTTGCCGCAATTGTTCAAGTGTTCGTTCTCTAGACGGAAGAAATTCCAAACAAAGCGACTGCAGGAAGGATCAAGAAAGGCACACATACAAGTAGCTTTAAAAAAATGGAAAATTTCAAAAGAATATATACCGGAAAACTTCCAAAATACCAGTTATAGATGTCATAATGTCACCGCTCAAATATTTCATTTCGGTTATGTAAAATGACAAGGCCCAACTAAAACGCAACAGCAAGTCTTCAATAATAGCAAAATAATAGAAACCCTAGAAATACAAAAAGTATTGAAATAGCTTTGGATCATTCACCGGCTAAATTTACTTACGGTTGAGGAATAAACAATTTCTTCTCTTAAGAAAGTATTTTCGCCCGCATTTTTGTCAAATAAGCCCCAATCCATTTTTATATCCCAGGTATAGGAATAACATGACGACACTACCGAGGCCACAATCCACAGCCATGTATAAGGATTATCAAAAGTATTGGAATAATAACCTAAAACATGAACTCTTGGCAAATATAAGATGTCCATTTACAATAATATTTAATAAACTTACGACTATTGAAACTTTTTAAAGTGGCAAATATTACCACCAAAAAAGTTGTCGAATATTTTCCGGCATTTACCAAATGTGGAAAAGCTTCACGGGTATCCCGATAACGTCTGAGACATTGAGCGAAACGAAACCAAGCTGGCAGGCAATTAAATATTGGCCTTATTATAAAGTCCTTTTCCATGCATATAGAAGCATCTTGTGCCTCAAACCAATTGCCATTGGTAAAGTAGAAACATATTAAATATTCAAAATCTAATAAAGCTGTTGCCAAGGAATTCAATTGATCACCCAGCCAGAAATCCGCAAAGCCTACATGAAAGAATGGAGCAGCAACCATGCGACCCTTTTTTTTTAAACAGAAAACAAGAAGAACAACAGATTAATAAAATATACTTTAGTTACAATATTGTTTAGAAACTCACCGATATTCTTAATAACCAAAATCGTGCATCATGATGCAAAACATGAAAGGGATTTATCAAAAATGCCACCATAATAATGGTCAGTGTTAGAGGATTTATAAAAGCCGGTATACTAAGGCTAGTCGAGTAAAGAAAACTTAACATACTTAAAGTCCATATTACTCCGAAAATTGCTGCCAGTTCCATAAGATGCTGTTCGGATAAATGATTTCTGGGATCCAATTCGAATATAAGTACATGATTAACACCCGATGAACGCCAGCCATAGATATTGACACCAATCAAGAATATAAACTCGATTATTAAAAGAGGTCCGCGATATAGACGAAACGTGACTTTAAGATTTTCTCCGCTTATGTCATGAAAAATTGCTGTAAAAAATATTGCGAATAAGTTAAGATAATATTCCAGTCGATTGGTGATAAAAATCTTTATTAGTTTTGCAGTTCTTGCGCATTCGCAGCTACATTCAAAATAAAATGATCCTTGAAAAAATCACAAATCCAAAACAGAGACCGACCGACGACGTTATGCAATATGTGAACAGCCCCTTACGCAATCGGCAAATAGATTCGATAAACATACTGATCAAATAATTCTTGCAAAAAACCGACTACAAAATAAGCGTGGCACTGCCCATAATTTTTATCATGACGATGTACTTTCACGAGAACTAATTGTGTGCTTAGTTTATGAGAATCGGTTAAGTATGTAGAAGTAGTTTAAATGAATATTTACATTTTATGGGCGTGGCACTGCCCACTTTTCTAATCATACTGTTGTATTGTAACAATAACTAAATGTGTATGCAAAGTTTCATACGAATCGGTTTAGTAGAAGTTGTTGATAACGAATATTAACTTTGTATGGGCGTGGCACTGCCCACTTTTTAATCATGATGTAGTATTCGAACAGAAGCTTAATATGTGTGCAAAGTTTCATAGGAATCGGCTGAGTAGAAGTAGCTAAAAATGCGTAATGGGCGTAAACGCGCCCACTTTTCAACGGGACCTTTTAAATAAAAAAAAAATCCGAAATCGGTTTATAAATGGCGCAGTTTTGAGAGAATATTCCTTAAAAAAATACATGAATACATTTAAGTCGGTGAAAAAGGTTGTGTTAGTCACTCTAGGTTAGGTTACACAGGCTGCCCGCATACCATCGAGTACACTTGGTGGCCATTAGGCCCATTGTGATGCACCGAGCACTATATACACTCTACACATTTCTACGAAGCTCTGGTATTCTAGCTCCTGAGAAGCACTCAGAACTTTTCACAAAGACTACGAGGCCAGCCAGTGCTGCAGTCCAGGTTCTGCGGGAAACGATTGCCTATAAGCTTAAGCCTGCAGTATTACAGAGCCAGGCAGTGACAGGAAAGATAATGAACTGACCCTTCTTCATCAAAGAAGCTCCTGCCTTGGCTGTCATGGGTAAGACCAGACGTACAGTGCCCCGTAATGACTCCAACCAGGAGTGCCAGCAACCTTTTTCCAAGTTTTAGGAGCTGATTTGTCCTAACTTCACTAAGTGAGGGCCAAAGAGTCTGGGATACTATACAAGTGATAACTGCGGCCCACCTGAGTGCCGCCGTCTTCCTTAGTGCCCACCCTTTAATCCGATTTGGCAGCTTAACTAAGGGAATATCAATATCGCTTGCGCAATCATCGGCCATTTCGTTTCTCTGAAGGCCTTCATGCACTGGAACACAAACTATATTGACATTATATCGTTCAAGCAGAGACCGAGATTGAATGCATGCCAGTACACACTTCGATTTCGCCAGCTTTTGAATTAAGGACCATAATTGCGGCCAGAATATTGATCTATATGTCTATAGTACTGGTCTTGGACGAGCCTGTCAATTCCTTTCCACTTGGAATAGGGTGGAGGTATCGTTTAACCTGAGCGAGACAGAAAGGTCAAGATCTCCAGTATCAGTGCCTATTATGGTGTCGTCCGCAAAGACCGAAACTGTATTGTTTCGGGTTACGTAATTTCCCTTCCAGTCGTAACTATTCTGAATCTCGACTGAGAAGGCTGTGTCGAAGTTCATAGCAGCAGTCATGCACATAGTCTGTTTGTCTCCCAAGGACTTGCCCATCTGCGTTTAGTAGAATGGTGCCATATCCAATACAGTCATGCCTCAAATCGCTTGACTCTTCGAGTCTAAGGGCGGACCTGGCACATTTGTATTGGATATAAACATCAAGGGGAGTTAAGTGAAGCAGTCAGTGTCTCGAGACTGACTTGAGGAGTTTGACCTCATTGCACCAGTAACATCAAGAGATATTATCCACTGCCCCCACGAGACAAGCTATCCATATGTAAGAATGGATCGAATCACTGCCGTATGCATATAATGTAGGATATACGGCTTCAGTACCCATCTTTTTCCAAAGGATCTTAAGCACCCATAGAAAGCTCATAGAGCTTTCTTCGTTCTGTCCTCTACATTACGTTTCCATGAAAGCTTACAGAACAGGGTTCTGCTGAGAGTTCCAGAGTAATGTCACCCACACAGGGTGGCCTGAAATCCGAAATTTTGTATCGTTTAGCAAAAAGTACCAATTCCGCGTTTGTAGAATTAATTTCTAAACCATTGTCCTGGATCCATTCAAGTAGTTTCTGATAAAGAGCACTACGTCCGTCATATTCATGACATGACATTTCTATACAGCTGAAGGAGGATTTTATTTACGACAAGGTTCCATAAGAGTGGAGATAGAATTCCGACCTGCGGCGTAGCTCTTGTCGTAACCTTCCTCTTCCTATTCATACCCAGACTAGAAATTATGGCCCTGCTTTTGAAAATGTTCCTTGTCCAGTCAACATTATATGGTCCACCATAATCTCACAAAGTGCAACCTTTTATCGAGGACACATCACATTGTAAAAAGCTGCTTTCATATCCAGAAAGGATGCCATAACATATTCCTTCCTTTATGGTTCATACGACATCATGCAGTGCTGTTTCCACAGACTTACCCTTTTGGTAGTCATGTTGTGGCGTCTGTATAAAAAATTCAGTAAAGTGCGGCTTTGGCTCTCACACGAAGGGTTCCATACGAATACGCATACATATATCCCTTTTACTTTTTGCCCTTTTTTTATTTTGCCAATTTTTTCATTTTGCTTCTTCGTTTAATTTTAGTTTTTTTATTTTTTTTATTTTTTTTTTTTTTTTTGATTAGCAATTTTTTTAGTTTTAGCGCTTTTTTAATTTTAATGATTTTTCCGTATTTTTACGATTTTTTCGCTTTTTGACGATATTTTTAGTTTTAGCGATTTATTTCAGTTTTAGCGCTTCTTTCTGTTTGGCGCTTTTTTCGGTTTTGGGGATTTTTTCCAGTTTTTGGTGATTTTTTAGTTTTAGTGACTTTTTTTTTTTTGTTTTGACACTTTTTTTCGTTTTTGACGATTTTTTCGGTTTTGACGATTTTTTCGGTTTTTGTTGATTTTTTTTTTTAGTTTTTGCGATATTTTTTTTTTGTTTTGGTGATTTTTTTCAGTTTAAGCGATTTTTTTAGTGCTTTATTTTTGCTTGACGACTTTTTTTCGGTCTTTTTAGGTATGGTAATTTTTTGCGTTTTAGCGATTTTTTTACGGTTTCCAAGATACAGCAAATTATCTAATTTACATCGTCAAAACTACATTAACTGATAGAACACCCTTTAATTTTTATTGTTTTAAATATGAGTGTTAATTGGTGTAGTCTATTCTACCGACTACACCAATTAACACTTACTTTCAAAATTAAAATTGTATATATATAAGTGTCTGCATATTACGTTAGTACTTCAACATGTTTCGTTGCTCGCTTTATAACACTCTTTCATTTTTAACTGTCATATATTTGTTGTTTTAGCGCCCAAAGTTTTACATATTCTGTGAAAATTTCAGGTCTGTAGTTCTTACTGTTCCCGAGAAAACAGACTGTGATAGAGATCCAGACAGACAGACAGACAGACAGACGAACAGTGTAGCGAAAACAATAGGGTTCCTTTACACTTTTGGTGTACGGAACCCTAAAAACAATGACAAACTAATTGATCTACATATAATCCTTCGCGTTCCCGTGGTTTAAATTTCTTGTTTTTGAAATTAGTTCCTATACGTGCGAGAAACATTAAAGATCGTCCCTGGATTAAAGATTTTTAGGATAATTTAAAGAAAGAAAAACCACTTTTTCAAAAATTTTCGACAACATAGCTCTTGATCCATTTAACTGATCTAGATGTAATTTGCAGCATTTGCAGTTTTTCAAGTCGTAAAATGGTAAAGTATTTTAAAATTTATTTTTAAAAAATATTTTTTAAAAAATTCTCAAAATCATACTGGGTAATCGTTTAATACTCTCAGTGAAAGAGTGTAAATTTTATTCCGATCGTTTCTATCGTTCGAAATTCACAAGCGAATACGACGACAAACTAACGAAAATTTAAGAATTTAAGGTATGCATTTTAATTACTTACCTGACAACACCACCACAATGCCCAAAACAATAAACGAGCCCGAAAACAAGCCCACCTTAAATGTCGTCCAAGGACTCTGTTGTTCGCCAAGCGGAGGAACACGCAAACGCTTCATCGCACGTTGACGATCTCCACCTTCCAAATCTGTAGTAACAGTTGTTTCTGTTTCATTTATTATATTGTCAATATCCTTGTTTATAAAAAAATGTGAAGCTTCAACATGATCCTGACGCCACTTTGCACCAGTATCAACACGCAACAATTTATCGTGTTTCTTCAGTATCTTACGAAAACCAGTGTGATTAAGATTTTGATAATTTTGTAATAGAATCAAACTTAAATAAAATTCACTGAATGCCAGTTTTAATTCTTGAGCTTTACGATGTGGCAAGCCGGCTTTTTTTAACGCTTTAGACTTTTTTGCACTACGCTCGGAGTCATCGATGCAAGTTTTTAGTTCAGCTTTTAGTGTGGCAAATTTACGTGTTGCTTCTGCCAATTTTTCAGAATAAAATGTATTAATCTTTTTCAATTCTTTATCACAATAATGAAAAAAGTTCTCATCGAAATTTGCAAAATGTCTTTTTAAAACTTCATCTTCTACACTGTCCACAGAAGGTGCTTCTTCAACCGCCATATAAAGCATGGCTTTCATTTCCTGCAAAGCACAAAAAAGTTTCCATATAAACATTTTTAAATTATATAGAAACCAAAAGAAAAAAACTAATACTTGCCTCATAGTTTATATATTGTTTGCGCCATTCTGGCGTTATGTGAGCCGATAAATGCTCAGCAAATTTCATGATGGCAACTTATCCAATTAAATCTGAAAATAAATAATTTGATTCGAAAACATATTACAGTTGAATCAGCAATATTGAAAACGGCACATGCAAGGCAAATTCCAGATGGCCTCGACAGCCCAGGTGATTATTTTCGCCTCTTGTATTTTTGATCTCCTTCAGATGTCAAAATGCATTTTTCACACACATATTTTGGTAAATTTTTTGGCATCCCAATAAGGTATTTTCGAAGCCGAATTGGGGCAAGTATCCCTGATATAAATATCCTGAAAACCAAGGCATGTTTATACCAGCTATACTCGACCCAATTCGCTTGAAAAATGCCTTCATGGGATGTCAAAATATATACAAAAAAAAAATGTGTGCAAAAAGCCTTTTGATATCTGAAGGACGAAAATAATCACCTGCGCTATCCATGCCACCTGATATGAATTCCCTTTACCTGAAAACTAAAAATGCCATTCGAAAATGGAAATATTTTTAATTTTATGTGAAACAAATTCCAAGTTCTTGTATTCTTTACATCACATATTGTCTGGGGGATTCCTAATTAATCTCGAAAGCTTAAAATTATCCACTAAGGGTGGGTTTTTAATGTGAACATTAGAGATTTAGTCATCCTTAATCTTTGTTTTCTGTTTTTAATACGATAATTAACTGATTTTATTGCCCAGCTTAAGCGGCCAACGTTGGTGGTTTAAGCTGTAAAAAAATAAGTATGTCAACACACACATTCAATTGTACTTTTTTCAATATACATATATATTAATAATCGGCCTGATTGTGTAAGGCGTTGGCGTAAACGCCTATGTCGTTTTTTGTAATAGATTAAAGTAACACTCTACCCGTGTTCTTTAATCTACTACAAAAAACGACTAATGCGTTTATGCCAACGCCTTACACAATCAGGCCCAATATGATATAAATTCTGTTTTTATGTTGTAAACCCGTCTATTATTTTATTTCACAGCACATAACAATTATTTCTTAAGTTTTTCTATTGTTTCTTTTTTATTTTATCTACTTCTTTTTCTTTTATTTTCTGCAATTTGCAAAGCCAGCTAATCAGAGATGCCAAATTTTATTATTTAGTAAGGCAATTTTGAGAGGTTTAAGCTTCCCTTTAAAAACGGCAAACAGAATTAGCACTCAATTAAATTTATTCTCAGATTAATTGATTATAGTTTCAAACTAAGATTAAATGTTCACATTAAAAACCCACCCTCAATCCATCTTTAATAATTCATCATTCGAATTAGAAGTTTGAAAATACCATTTTGCTGGAAATGAAAGCTTTCATTCCATCCAAGCAAATTTTAAATAGAACTAGATCGAAGTCCTGGTTCAATCAGACGTGCAAAAATGCATTCAGATTCAGAAAGGAAGCACTCAAAGTAAAATATTGGTAAATCTAACCAATTTCATAGGTTAGAATTGCATCAACCCATAAAATACAGTAAAATAAACCAATGAAATTGTAGTTGAGTTGATAGTGTGCTAAGCTATTAACCGGAAAGTCGCAGGTTCGATGTTTGCCAAGTCTTAAGCCCAGATCCCACTATCGGCGCAATGCACCGATTTCGTCGTAGATTTTCGTAGAAAAATTTTAAATTTCGATGGCGAAACAAATTTTGTTTTGTAAAAAAGCATATTAAAATTTTAAAAACAGAAATATGCAGGAAAACAGCCAAATATGCCACAAAAAAATAGAAAAATGCCCTAAATATGCGACTAAGTGTAAAATATGGAAAAACATGCTGTAAAGGGTAAAATATGCAAAAATATGCACTAACAATTCGATGCCGAAATTCTTAAAAAGTTCTGAAACATATAAATATCTTATTTGTGCCTACATGCATAGCAATGGCGCATTTGCGGGTTCCCTGCTTGTCAGAAATCATATACATACATACATAAATATAATCAAAGAAATGAGGTGTATTTACAACATCCCGCTTTCCACAAGATTTGTTTAAATCCCGCCTTTTTTGTCATATTTTCTTCAAAATCCCGCTTTGCAATCGTTCTTGTCCCGCTTTTTGCGAAAAGCTTCTGTAGTGAAATTCATTAACTTTTAACGCTTAAATAAGAGATAATTTTGTCTCAAATAATTACTGTTTGAATTAACGCTTATATGAAAAACGCTTATATAAAAAAACAAATGAATTTATGCTTGCACTTATACATATTTTCATAAATTTCTTTAATTTTAAGAAACAAAATTTAAATTAAATGTTTACATAATATAAATATTGTTATTTATATATAAAAGGTTTTATATGTGTGTATATTTTTGTCGAATAATTATTTGTAGTGAAATTCACTAACTTTTAACGCTTAAATAGAAGGCAATTTTGTCTCCAATAAATACTGTTTGCATGAACGCTAATTTGATTCGTTAACTTCGTGTTAAGGCCTTAAGGCTAAAATTTTATATCACTTTCCAACACTATTAAAATAAACGAAAAGCACAAAGAGGAATGGGGAAAAAACAAATGAATTTATGCTTGCACACGAACATATTTTCATGAATTTCTTTAATTTTGAGAAATAAATGTTAAATTAATTGCTTAAATAATATAAATATTGTTATTTATATATAAAAGATTTCATATGTGTGTATATTGTGGTCGAATAATTATTTGAATTTTGCCAAAAGACGACGTGCTTTAACTGAACAGCTGACTGTTGTCTATTCAATAACACCACAAAAATTATTGCCGTTTAATTAACGCATCTAGTAGTGCTTAAAAGTTTAAAGAATAGTAAAAGCAATCATTTTGGTGTTAACTTCTTTAAACGCCTTGTTTAGCTTTAAAATAAGTTTGTGAATTGCACTACTGGTCACGTTATTTAAATCCAAAGAAAATCTATAGATTATCTTCCTTGCAATTTCGTTGCGGATTGGTGTTTCGCCTGTTCTTTGGAAACCACATTCGGCCAGAATATCTTTAATATTTGTCGCAAGCAGCGGTTAGTAAATACTTGTAGTGAATGAATGTCATTTTCAGACTAATTCCAGGATTCCAGGATAGTAGAATAGATTCCACATTCGAAATTACAACACATGGCCGAATAATATAACCAACAAACAAACAAAACAATGATAGAATGCAAGGCAGATAGAATATATTCTAAGTTTTTTATTTCACCATTCATACATAGTTCAAAAGGAGCGATTGATTGAACTAGAAGACCGACCTAGTTCATTGAGGAAATACATGTGAACTAGAATGACCGAGCATTCAAATGAACTATTTGGCACAACTCTATCTAGAAGGTTAACCGTTTTCCATATTTTTTTATTGAAATTTTAAATATGTAAGTAAAAAATGTTAACTTTTGCTTTGTCACATTTATTTCTAAGTAGACCCCATCTTATCTACTAAAATATCTTTTGGAAAATTTTTAAATTGGTTAAGTTATCTTTGTTTGACTGAGACATAAGTATATAAATTTTGAAATCAAAAATATTTCATTAATTCACAGTAGTTGTGTTCCCGTACTCTTCTAAATTAGGCGCCCACGAGACCCCAATTTGCACGAAAAGCTTTCCCGTAATCGAAAATTGGGTAAATGGGAGCGCTTTTGAGATCATAACATTTTTCTTCTTCTTGCACGAAACAGCCCAGATTTTTTCTTCGGGCAGATCAAGTTATCGGCGAATTGATAAAGCAAAGCAACTTTTTTGTTCAAGCAATTGTCAAAAGAATTAACAAATTTACATTAAAACTTTTTCAATTTATTTAAATAAAAAAATGTATAAGGAAAGTTTGGCAGTTCCTTGAACAACCAGCTGTGCAAGATAGATCAACACCGGGTAGTGGCAAGAGAATTCGCCGTGGAGAATTTACATTTGGGCTGTCAAAAAAGCTGATACATTAACACTGCTGACAGGCCAAATGTGTAAACATTTACGTAAACAGCTGGGCTCTTACGGCCACCTAGTATGAATTCGCCTTGCAGCTGTGCTGATAACGCCATCTGTTATGAATTCGCCTTGGGGCAGATTGTGTAAAGTGCAAAACAATCAGATGTTTTAAAAATAAACAATAACAAATGAAAATTGTAATTCTAGGCAACAAATATGCTAAAGAAATAATTGCTAGTTTTGTAAAATTTAAAGCAAAATACATTTGTATGTATTTATCAAAATAACTAGAGTCCGATCGAATATTCGGTTTCGGATTCGGTCAAAATTGTGGTTTCGGGTGATATTCGGTTAGGCCAAAATTTTCGCCAAATACCGAAACCGAAACTTTTTATTCTGTATAAATAAAGAAGTTAATCGAAATAGTATTTTTCCAAATTTAAAATATGTCACCGCCATGAATCTGTTTTTTCCCGTACCATATCTTTGCAAGTTTATGAAAATTTTACTTAGAGGCTTATTTTGTAAAACGCAACGCCTAGCGTTGGTAAATTTTGTATGGAAGAAATGTTAATTACAAAAACAAAACACATACAAAATTAGTCAACGCTTATCGTTGCGTTTTCAAAATAAAGCCCTTAGTTTTATAAAGCGCAACCAAAAGATATACATATACCATATTTACACTATGCAACTTTGTTGCATGCAATTTTCATTTTAAGTGAGAGTGTTGAAATAGATTTCACATTTTGTATTTCTTCTCTGTCTTTCTCACTGAAAAAAGAGAGTTGCAAGCAACAAAGTTGCATAGTGTAAATATGGTAATAGTATCATATATTATTCAACTGTTTGTTGCCAAAATAAATAGCATAAACTAGGGAATGGTAAACCGATGTCGATTCCAAGCGAAAATCGATTTTGTGTTATAATAAATCGATTTTTGCAATCGAATTTGCACTGCGATTTTGCACTTAAAATTGAATATTATCTTTTAAAATAGATTTTTTTAAATAATATAAAAATATAAAGAAAGCTCATTTTCATTCTTCACGATAAATTCAATAATGTCGAGAAAAATTCTTTATTGTGTATATAACATCGATAAAACGCGGGCGCAAATCAAAAAACTTCACTTTAGTAGAGATGTTATCGTATAAATATAGTGTCAAAAATAGGTAAATAGGTCTGTTCAATAACTAAAAGTTGTTACTAAGTGTGTTCGTTTACCCAAAAATTTGCAAAAATTTTTACAAATTTGTACTGGATTTTACTGAAATGCGTTCGTTTACACATAAATTTGCAAAAGAGAGCATCAATTGAGAGAGTAAAGCGACCAGTGATGCCAACTTTTGGAACCCAAAACGCGCAAAAATTTTTCAAAAAGGGCTAAATTGAAAAAAGACAAATATAAAGCAATATCCAGTAAAATATTTTGAAAAAGCGCAAAAAAGGGCTAACTTTAAAGCACGTTTAAATTTTTGAACCAACTTAAAATCACATCCAATTTTTAAAAATATAGAACATTGTTCTAGACTCTTCTTCTTATTATTACTAGTACAGCGAACTAACAAAAGAAAATGAGTAAAAACGATGTTAGCATCTTAATTCACAAGTCGATATGCTAGAATAAAAGAAGAAAAGTTCGCAAAAACGAAAAATGTACCCATATTGACCAAAAAGTAAAAAGGGGCCAAAAGGGCCAAAAGATAATTGTAAAAAGTGCTAAATTTGTGCGTTATTTTGTTTAGGGCTAAACATTTTTTTCGCGTTTTGAGTAACTAAAAACGGGCTAAATCTAGCCCGAAAAGGGCTAAGTTGGCATCCCTGAAAGTGACAGTTGTTTGACTGAGAGTCTGCAAATTTTTACTGAACAAATTTGTGCCAGTAAAATCCAGTAGAAGAAAAAAACATATGATTCAATAAAATAAACAAAGAAAAGTAAGCAATCAAAATGTATACAATTTTAAAAAAATCGTTTCAAAGAAGAAAAGTGGAATTAAAAATTCAACACAGACTGAAAATAATTATTGTACATACATCCTAAGCAAGTTTCTTCTCAACTTGTATGTTACAGAAGAGCATACAACGCCAAGTTTTCGTTTCTTGGGACATATTGCAAAAATTTTCCTCTAATTGGTTTATTTACATTAATGCTTTAGAGATGTAAAGCTAATATATATTTGAATACTTATTACTGCATGTTAAACTGGGCTACCGAATATCAAAAATCAAGTAATGATGTACTTTCGTATGTCATTTAAGCAGAAACAAACTTAAAAGTCATGTACAAAATAAACAAGTGTAAAAGCTTCTCCGAAGTTCTATTTAATAAATAAATTTCGCTACGAGTTTATAATTATAGAAATGCATTGTACCAAGTACCAAAAATATATATGTGCTGGATAGTCGAATATGTGTCGTATATTTTACAACCCTATCCATTTTAGTGGCCAGCTGTTTTGCTAAACCTGCAAATTTTTGCAATTTTTCGTTCGCGTACTTTGTGCAAGAGCCATTCTTGTGAGTAAAATTCTCAAATTACCCAGAATTTACTCAACTACTGGATTTTACTGGAAAAGTAAACAAACGGACCTACTAATTGCTACTAGTTGTTACTGGAAATTGTTCACGTACTCGAAAAACTAGCAACGAGAGAGTGAAAAAAGAGCATAAAAAGTTGAGAGAAAAAAATTTTTTGCAAGTTTTTGCTAGTAAAATTTTTACTAGGAGGAATTACCCAAACAGCTGTTTAGATCTTTTGTTTACAAAACCAATGTTGGAAAAATTCATGAAAAAGTTAACTTTTTCTAATTTGAAGTAATTATTAAGAAATTAATACTTTTTAAGAAAACAAAAATATTAAATACGGTAAGATTGGATATTTTTCTTTAATTTGACTGAAGCAGTGGCCGTTAAAGAGTTTAAAACGCCTGAATCGGGTGGCAGAAAATGTTCCACCTTAAGGCTAAATCATAAAGGTTACACTCGAAATATTATGTGAGTCAAATATAAGAAAAAAAACCTGGCAAGTTCCTGCAAATAACAAATTCAACTAAATTAATAAAGAAAATTCCAGAACTGCATTGAAATTAACTTTATTTCTACTGTTCATAGATATTTTAAGTAAAAAATCCTTATGTATAAGCAGTTGTATTTTTATTTCTGCTATTTAAATACTTTTCTCATAAAGCTTTATTTACGGACAGTTAAAAGGTGACACTTTTTATCCTAAGTTGTGTTTATGTACCTCAAAATGATAAAATTTTCATATATTTTTTACGATATGTCTAACTTTCATACAAAGTACTAACAGCTAATGTAAAGTTTTCTGGGTGTACAAACTGTTTATTGTGTTATAGGCTTTTTACATCTACCCACATCTTTCATCAATTCGCCAAGATGGTATCATCTTCCCATAATAATTGTACGGGGCTAAAATATGTACATCTTTCTTCATCTTTCAAAGATGTTCCTATCTCATTTTGTTTCATATTACATCTTTCGATAATTTTAGTGTCATTACTAGCAAAATGACATTAGGTTGGAACAATATTAATAACATGTGTGTGAGCCAGTGATGGAAAAGTTGATACGATCGTACTTTTTTTATACTATTTGATATTAAAGTGGTGGCATGCAAAAAACGTCCATGGAAATAATGACCATGGACGTTATTTCCACGTTGCATAGCAAAAAATCTTTACTCAGCGAAGCCACTATTCGACATACTTAGACGAAAAAATCCTTAAGACCTGCCGAAGGCGGCCTAGGAAAAAACATTTTATGGAAATAATGCCCACGTACATTTTTCTTTTTTCATGTGAAAAACTGTCCACGGACATGGAAATAATGTCCGTGAACGTTATTGCATGCCACCTAAAAAATACCATGTTATTCCACTGACTCACTTGACTACTCTCCAAATAATATCACTGCTGTATATAAATTCATTAGCATATTCCATATACCTAATTAATTTATACAATTGAACATTAGGTAAAAAATTGCGGCGTCCGCAATAAATCTATCTGTAAAAACCCCGTATAATCTTTTATACCAACTAAGACTGATTCAACACTTGCGTTTTCAAAACGCACTTTGATATTTATAAGCCTTATAAGCTGGTTTTGAGGACTACATTCGCCTCTCTCGTTCTTATCTACAATAACTGATATAATGCTTAAAAGCCATGAATTAAGCTTAAAAATACAGAAATGTGCGTTTTTAAAATGCCCGTGTGACCTCAGCCTTACAAATAAATAATGCCGTAAATGCTCTGCACTGGTAATAAGGCCATTTTAAATTATTGCGCAATTATTTGAGAAGTAAGTCCGTTTGGCTTTAATAGATATAACTTTATTGCGCTGGCGATAATTAGTACGTTGCTACTAAGTATTTGAACTTGAGATAAGAAACTGAAATTTTTTATATACTGGTATGTAATGGAAATTGATCGATTTCAAATCGCGTAATTTTAAAAATCTAATAATAGCCAAATAGGTGTTCTGTATATCACACGATACAGTAAAACCGAATTTAAGTTCGAATAAAATGGTCTGAGCCTCGAAATTTTTTTATAAATCGGCGTGATTTGAAATCTATCCATTCCATCACATATTAGATAGCACAATTTTAGCGACATTTAATCCATTTTAGAGCTTGTTCGGAATATTGCAATTTTCGCGAATTTTTTTTTTATTTTCGCGATAAAAACGATTTTTTGCAAGTTTATAACTTTTACAGAATTTAAGCTATGCTAACTCAATATTAGACTATGATATCGTCACGAGACCAGCATTTTGCGAATTTTCGCAATTTACGCGATTTTTTCGTAGTTTTTGCATTCCTTGCGGCTTTAACGAACTGTAATCAATTTTAGGTCTTGATTTCAATTCTGCAACTTTTCGCTAATTTCCGCCATTTCCGCGACAAAAGCAGTTTTTTAAGAATTTTTAGCCTTTTTACAGTTACAGCAATTTTTTTTTCAATTTTACTGTTGGTTTCTTATTTTCGCAATCTTCCAATTTTCGCGATACATGCAAAATTTCCCTAGATTTAAGCAGTTTTTACATTAGAGTTTCAGTATTTTTTTGCAATTTTTAATAAACTTTAAATTTATTTCTAAAGGCAACAATTTTCCATTATTTCGGAATATAGATTTGTTTTATATTGTGTTTTCCAATCCTTGACAGTTTTTTACAGTTTTTGTGACTTTCAAACAAGTTTAAAATTTTGCTTCGAACAAAAACTGAATTGTAATTCTGTTCATTTAAGCCCTCAAAGAATTCATTCAATTAATATTTTTGTCTGGAACGAGTGCACGCAAGAATTTGTAATTCAATTTGAGTTAATTAAAATATTAATTCAATTTATATTTTGGGCAAAACGAATGCATTTAAATTTTTTTAACTCATAGTGCATTAAAAAACAAATATGAATCATTCTTTTACAGCTCTGCTGCCTAGGAAATCTCTATGTTAAAATAGTTTATTGTTTCCATTGGAAAGCAATCCAAGTATCAGTCGCCGCTAGTTGCGAAATAGTTAGCTTCAGGGACCGAAAATAAAAAGTTATTATCAAAATTTTAGTTCAAAAAGTCAGACAGAAATAATTTGTCTATACGATATTTGAGTATAGCATTGTGATGGTCGTGAGCTAAAGAAAGGAAATCTAAAAATACTTTTATTTTTTTACTTTTTTAAAAAAATTCTAAATATAACTGTTATTTTTTGACTCATACTTTTTCGGTCAAAAATAAAACTTAAAATTTGACCGGTATAAAATCTCCGAAAATAGCGTTACGTAATATGTGAATGGCCGCTTATGTCAACATGCATTTTTGCGCGACCTATCGCATACACAATTAATTTTTTTTTTTAATTTTTAAATAATAATTAATTTTAATTTTGGAACGTGCTAGTCAGTAAAATATAAAATTTTTATTAATATGAATTAACATTGATTATGGAGGGTATTAGCTAGTTCCTTTTGTCGATTTTTTTTTTTTTTTTGTACTATTTCATTTAGTTTTGTACTGTTTTTGCTTAACTTGCACAATTTTTAGTTTCTTTGGTGGCAATTTTGGTAGCAACACTGACGGCATGCGAAAAGTCGAAGAAGCCTTACAACATTTTCATTTGATGTGCGAATTGTATACGAAATTTCTGATTGTCGATCCCACTTTTCTCCGATATTAATACGACTGGGCGTAAAAGAAATTTTTCCGACATTGTTCAGATATGGCGAAAATTCCTTTAGAGTTTCCATGAAAAATTCTTCAGAATTCGTAGAAAATTCTCTCGAAATTTGGGCTAAGTTTTACGAATTTCCTCAGACAAAGAAGACCGCTTTCTTGTCAACCACTCATATGATTATCGGTACGTTTTCTGACCAACGTTCGATTTTGTGCTTTCTGGCATATAAAAAAATAAGTATCGTGAAAGCTTAATTAAGCTTTTGTCGTGCGTGATGAAATCAATTTTGATCGGGAGCGTGCGTGATGGTGAGTGTTAAAATTTGTTGTGCGTGAGCGTGCGTGAAGAAAAATATTATTTTTGTGATCGTGAGCGAAAGCTTACTCACGTCCACATCTCTAATTAAAAGCCTTATTCTTATTTCGATTCGAAAATGAGTATAAATAGTGAGTAGTGATTCACCTATAAAAAAAATTTTATGTCGTTTTTTAACTTTCAATTTTAACTACCACCCTAATGTACATATTTCATACTCCTATTTGGCCTTATAGGCTTGATTTTGAATTTGTAAAATAAATAAATAAATAATTTTATTTTTACTTCTTCATACGTACATCGTATAATTAATTAAATAGACTATAGAGACTTCACTATCTTCAAATTAATAAACCTCAGATAAGATATTAACAACATTTGTACATACCAATGGAATTTTTTTTAACTTTCTGTCATTTAATCATTCAAACAACACAAATTATTCAAATCGAATTTCTATCACTAAACCTTTTTAAGTCACTGCGTCATAATTTTGCACCTAAGTGCTAAAAGTTTAATATAATACAAATCTGTGCCCACAAGGAATAACGACTAAACTCAATTTCGGCAAGTGGTCAAAAGAGCATTTTTAAATCGTTGTCTAAAATCAGGGAATTTAGATAAAGCTAATCTTTGTATGCTCAATGTTAGCAATTTTATACTATACTAGCTGTGCCCGCAGCGTTGCCCGCCCGGAATTAATTTTTGATTAGCTATAAAAGTAAAAGCAAAAATCAGTACATAATACATTTTTTAGAAGGATGACAAATGAATTAGATTTATTCATTAATTAAATAAAAAACTAAACATGATCTTTTACAGTTAGTTTTTTTTTAATAGAAATATGTATGCACATATGTAAGTACATCATACATTTTATCTTGTTTATATCTTTATAGCTTTTAACTGCGATTTCCCTTGCAATAATTTATTTGATAAAAAATTAAGTGTTCTCCTACCCAATCTTTTGCCTAGTTTAGAAAAAAATGCTAAAATAAGCTATATATGAAACTATTTAAATAACGATCTATTTATGTTAAAAATTTTTTTGATAATTTCGGAGAGTCAGAAATCGCCCAGCTACCCTCTCTTGATCCTAGAATTGAAAAATTTACAATTTATTTGCCCGCCTAAATTTGAATCTATCTATATTTTTAAATCTGTCACACCCTTCTTGATCTTACTTTAGTAAAACTTATATGTATAGGCTGCGTCCTTTTGGACACAGATCTAAATATGTACATATCTACATGTGCATGTTTTAAAGCGGCTGCTAGACCGATCAATATTTAGCTTCAGTATATGTGTTTGTATGCGATTGTTATGAAAATCAAAAGTATTTGATATTTTTCAATATTTCCCATCCGTATATGTGTATCTATTTTTTTGTAAACAAACACACACAAACACATATATTGAAGCATCGCTTAACATTCATCATAATCGGTTGGATAGTTTCCGAGAAGCCGAAATTGTCCCCCAAGCCCCTTGATCTAAATTTTGAAAAAATATATAACCTATATAGCCTCTTAGACGCAGAAGAATCTATGTTTTAAATTTAATCAAAATCGGAGAGGCAGAAATAGCCCATCTGCACCCGTCGTGGTTCATGGTTAGAAGCAATTATACATATATCCTGTGTGTCCTCTTAGACGGAGATGTATTGTTTCACTAAAAACTTTTCTTTATTTTCGTAGAGGCAAAAATTGCCCCTACCTCACTCTTGATCATAGTTTAGATCAAATATGTAGCTTAGGCATCCTTCTAAACGCAGATCTAATTATGTTTAAAATTTCATTAAAACCTGTCGGATGGTTTCGGAAAGGCAGAAATTGCCCCTCTGCCCCCATACTGGTTTTAGTTTTGAAAAATATGAAGCGTTTGTGTTCTTTTGTACGCAGATCTATTTATGGTTTCAATTTCATCAAAAGCGATTAAATAGTTTCGCAGAGGCAGAAATCGCTCTTCTGGCCCCTCTTGGTCCTAGTTTTAAAATATAGGCCCCTATTATGATTCACAACTAAATTGATAGTTGAGTCGTAGTTGTCAAATTCATATCATGGAATACAACTTAATCAAAGCAGTTGTCTCAGGTTTTTATCAGTTGTGTTTTGGTTTTCGACTATTGCGTTACTTTTAATTACTTTTAAAATGGTACTTTTAGGCGCCAATCTATCCCATTTGTCAACAAATATTGTTGCCATATCCATAAAACTTAAAATCTCAAGAGAAAATAGTAAGGCCAAAACTAAAAATATTTAAAATATTTTGTGATGGCTACTATGGTTTCAAAAAACAGAGAGTATAGATAAGAACCTTTTTTCGAAAATTTTTTCGAAGACTACTAAAATTAGTTGTCAATCATAATACAAAAAAAATGGTTGAGTGGGATCGTAGCATTGACAACTCAACCTAGTTGAGTTGTGAATCATAATAGGGGCCATAAATAGCCTATTTGTTCTTTTGTACGCAAGTATATATATACATATGTTTTAAATTGCATAAAAATCGGTTGGATAGATTCGGAGAGGCAGAAAGTGCCCCTCTCCCTTCCACTATTGATCCTCGTTTTGAAAAAATATAAAGCCTTTGTGTTCTTTTGTATGCAGATCTATCTATGTTTTAAATTTCATCAAAATAGGCGAAATAGTTTCGGAGAGGCAGGTATTACACTCTGCCCCCTTCTGTCCCCTTCTTGGTTATAGTTTTGAAATAATATAAAGCTTTTGTATTCTTTTGTGCACAGATCTATCTATGTTTTAAATTTCATCAAAATCGGTTAAATAGTTCCGGAGAGGCAGAAAATGCCCCTCTGCCTGCGTCTTGGTCCTAGTTTTTAAAATATATAAAGCCTTGTATTTTTTAGACGTAGATCGATATATGTTTCAAATTTCATCAAAATCGGTTCAGCCGTTTAGTCGGTAAGGCGTAACTAACGAAAGTTACTTTCGCATTCCGACGGGGACGGGCAGGAAGTCAGACTTTCTGGAGAACGGACAAATTGACTGGAGGGCGAACAGCGTATTCACGTTAATAGGGTTTTGTTTTTCTTTTGAGTACGAAGCCATAAAACTCTTGCTTTAACAGATCTCTGCGAAAACGTTAATAAATATTGTCTGGATATGGGGGGTTTACCGCCCCTCGACCCTATCCTAAGCACTTTAATGTAACCCTATATAGCCTATGTCCGTTTAGAGGTTCCATTGTACATTTTGTTCCGGAGATTACCTCTTACAAACATACAAACATATAAACATAAACATACAAACTTTTCCTCTTTATAATATTAGTATAGAAGTATAGAATAATTTGTAGTTTAATTTATAATGAAACAACCAACAATTAACTTATGAGAAACAAACAAAAGTATAATGAAAAATCAACTTTCTCCTAAGTCGACTTTAGCTATTATTCCTTGTAGCCACAGAAATTGAATTGTAGTTATTTAACTTCAAACCACTTAAATAGACTATCAAACACAAAATTCCATAACACAAATTGAAGAAATTGATTTATTTTTATTTATTTCTCCGTCTGCTTTTGCTGTAACAAAATTGTCGGCATTCTTAAGTTTATGGTTTAACTTGGATATTGTGTGAATATGAATCGCTTGGACTTGGTAGATTTCGAAAATTTTCGATAATGTGTTTTTCTGAAATAGATTTTAAGACACCGTTTCGATCGAATCCAAAATGTAATCAGCTTTTAAACTTGAAAAACTACTTCGATTGCTGAAAATTCATTAAAAGCGATTGTTTCGTTTTAGATATAATGTTGTCGAAAATGTTCAAAAAATTTCTATTTCTTAAATCACCCCAAAAATTTATTTTCGTGTTTATTTTCTTCATTCGGTACTTAGAAAACTGCGTCGAATGCCGTAAATTTTATCTCAATCGCTTAAGTGGTTCTTGAGACCAGTGTAGAATTTTTTTTCGAAATTTGTTTTTTTTTACTAAAAATATCCATAAATTTTCGAGCGCTTTAAACTTTAAATTAGCAGGAAGTTCCATGGATGGCATGCAACGTCAACCGTTTTTAATATTTTTTATTTTTGTTTTTTTCTTTCCGTACTAAATGCTGGTACGGAGTTCTTACGGAAATTCAAGTTCCCATAAGAACTGTGTGTAAAACTTACGGAAATTCAGGTTGGTAAATTCCTTAAAGAAATTTCCGTTTGCTAGTACATACGAAGTTCCAAAAGAAAAGTACACGGAATTTTGGCATTTATTGGAGACTTTTATTTAGTGGAGATTTTTTCCGCCAACTGAAACAAAAATGAATGTTTATACACAATTGTTTGGTCACGGAATTTCTTATACTTTTTTTTTTTATTTTTCCCAAGTTGTAATCAGAAGGCTACACGATTATTTTTGAATGTATATTTTCAAATGTGAATTTCCGTAAGAACTCCGTACCAGCCTTCGCACATATCGTTACCTAAAATACAAAACGCCCCAACTAACAAAAAAAACTCGATATCGACATTTTTATAAATACCGATGTAGTATTTCACCAACATACACAGAAAAAAAGTATATGTATTGTGAATATGCGATTTTATTTTTATACACGTGAAACATTTGAAAGTGGCACCACTGAAATATGTATGTAGTTCTGCAACAAAATGTCAGCTGTAGAGGTGGAAAACTATCGATGCCACTATCGATAGTATCGATATTTATTTATTTTTATGACTATCGATTCTGCAATCGATTATTATTTGAAAACAATAGATATTTTCTTGCCGCTATCGATAGTGAATGATCCACTACTACTGTTGTGTTAAGACATTTTTTTTTCAACAATCGTCAGTTAAATTTGATTTAAAAATCATTGATCTCACATTATATTGAAATGTTCTGTCAAGTTCTGTTTTGTTTAAAAATCTATCTTACTTTGCACTTTTACACACATATTTAGTGCTTTCTCTGAGAACTATAAAACGTTGATAGTATCACGATATATCGATAGTTTTTCTAACTTTTGATAGTACAGAATCGATATATCGATATATTTTTCAAAATATCGAAAATTTTCGATAGTGACACTATGGATAGTTTTCTACGTCTAGTCAGCTGGTAAGATGCCGCTGCCGCTGCCGCTGCCGCTTTCAAAGTAATTAAGTAGCTTGCTACACAGTGACAAATGAAGCTAGCGACGTATATACGTGTAGCCTGCTGCAGTGAATGTGTTTAATGCATAAATGAACAGACTTAATATAACCGGCTAGGCATATTTAACAGGTACGTGCATTACTAAAACAAGAGACAATTTGTTGTAAAACTACCTTAGCAGATGTCAAAAAACGGGTGGCGCAGATATCTCTTGAAGTAAATGTCAAACACCACACAGAAGGAAGGATGTATATGCCCGCTTGACCACGGCAGACGAAAATAATATCACTACCGAACAATTGGAAAACGTTTCTCGGATAAAACGTTCGAGAACAACTATTGCTAGTGAAACGAAAAATAACTCATAGAGTTCACCCGTCGCTCAGTTTATGACAGCAAATCTTTCGATTTCGAAGGTTTTCTTTAATATTAATAGCGAATCTTTAGCCATATCTAAAAGGAACTACTTTAATGATATCACTAAATATTCACTAAAAATAATTCTAGTTACTCGATTATAATATCGCTAAACATTCATTTTTAATAGTTTGGCAATAGTTCGAGAGCGAAACTTATGCAACTTCTCCCTTCATTTTGAGTTCTTTCTCTTTTAATTTTTCTGTTTTGCTTCTTTTTTGCAAAGCAATTTTGCTTTTAAAGATTTAAGCTCGCCAAAAGAAGACCGCAATATCATTTATAAAGACTTGTTGAGAATTTACCAAAGATAACGTTTTTTATCTAACTTACTCAAAATTAAGTTCGCCATTTCTTCGCAAAAACTTCGTTATTGCAAATGTTCACTTTAGTTTTAAATTTTCGACGACTTAGCGAACCTTTTTGTTTCGTTAATTCTTCGCAGTGGTGAACGTTAACCTTGTTTTAAATTTTCGAACATTTAGCGAACATTTTTCTTTCGCTAATTCCTCGCAGTTGTGAATGTTCGTTTTTTTCGAATGTCAGGTCAAGCGGGTGGTGTTTGACAGTTTTGAAGGTAGTGATGATATCATAAGCATTTCATCAGCACTACTAAGTTTTACGTTTAATCAGGTGAGTCAGTTGACCTAGTGATCCCATAAATTAATCCAGTATACTGGTACAAACAAGTGATGTTGAATCGTGCTCGAAACACATACCATGCAAGCATAATGGTGCATCGTTCCAAATTCAAAAAAAACCCCGTCGGAAGAAAAACACAACACTCAATATTAATTTCTTTAAAAATTCTGTACGGATGTTTTGTTGTTGTAACAGCTCTGCTGTTGTTGTAGGGAGTTCTTTCTTGGAATTAAATAGAGATTAATTATTTGTGTTATGGGTGTCATTAGGTGGGAGTGGAAGCTGGAGAAACTTTGACACCTCAGTTGGTCTTAGCCATTCGTCTATAGGGTTGAGGGATGTGGACCTATTGGGGCAGTTGAACAAGTGTTCAGAGTCGTGCGGAGACAATCCGGGCATCGATTTAAAGTGCCGGGGACTATACGTTCTTGGCAGCAGTTGAGTATACTGCTCCAGCCGGCTCTTAGTTGTGCCAGAGTTGAGCGAGATTGTCTAGGGAGTTGCCGCTCACTGTCCGAAATCGCGGGTGGGTGGGTATTAAGGACTTTATTGCATCTATAGCTATTCATAATTCCTTCAAAGTGTTCGCGATGGACATCCTGTTAACGTCGGGTGGAATGGCGTTTCGAATTTCATCACGGTAGTGCCTGAAGTCCTTTCGGATGTGTCTCGGGAGAGGGTCCTGCCTCAGAATTTGATAATTGGGGTGGGTTGGTAGGTGACATGCCATCAGGAACTACTATGTGAGCAGTACATTATGCTGCCTAACAGGTAGCATTAATGTCTCCTCATGTAGGTGGCCAATATTGGTCATTTTTACACATCCTGTAGCGATTCGGGGTGCATTATTCTGAGTTGCTTGTAATACTTGCCATTGGGTGTCGCTGAGGAACGAGGTGCATATTGGGGCAGCATAATTTAATAGAGCGACCGATGGCTTTATATAAGTCGTTATAAATACCTCTTTATTCATGCCCCAGGAGGTGCCAGAGAGAGCTTTAAGGACCTTGTTCCGGGATTTCACTTTTTGGTTGATATGTGGTGTGTGACGCGAAGTGAAGGAGGCTGTCGAATACTACGCTCAGGATCTTATGGTTACGCACCGTAGGTATGCGCCTGCCCTCGACAGAGATGTCTAATTCCAACGTTTGTTCCTTAGTCCAAGAAGTGAAAAGGGACACTGACGACTTTGAGGGTGATAGCTTCAAGTTACGTTTCTTCAGGTAGTCTGTGATGGTGGCCAAATAGTTGGTTGTTTTGGAGCTTATGTCGGAGATGTTAACACCAGATGACATGATGGTGCAGTCATCGGCGTATGACACCAGTGAGACTTCCGGAGGTGGGGGTGGGAATTTTGGCAAGATAAATATTGAAGAATATGGATGACAGTACTCCTCCTTGTGGCACGCCAATTTTTATCTTGCGGTAACTTGATTTTTGACCTCTGAACTCCACAAACGCTTGCCTTCCATTGAGGTAGTTGGCGATCCAGCGTTTTGTGTCGTTGGGAAGACTGGAGTCCATGAGATTATTAATCAGTATCGAGTGATCGACCGTGTCAAACGCCTTGGACAAGTCCAGAGCAGTCACAATTGTGCATTGGCACGGTCTGTGCAGATTAAAGCCATTGGCGATCTGGGTAGCTATCAGTGCCATCGTGGTGCTATGGGCTTCCCTGAAACCGTATTGGTGTGTGGCGAGCGGGAAATGCTCCTTCAGGGATGACAGAAGTAGTGCTTCCAAAACCTTTGCTACGCGTGACAAGAGGGAGATATGGCGGTAGGAATATCCCTGATTAGCGGGTTTGTCTGGTTTTGGAATTGGGATGATCCTTGCGACTTTCAAGATATCTGGAATCACCAGTTGGCGGATCGAGTGTTCTAGTATTCTCGTGAGGAAAACCAGAGCTACTGTGCCAAGTTTTTTTAACATTAGCATGGAGATGCCATCTGGTACGAGGGCCTTAAAGGGTTTTGCTTTGGAAATTATGTTCTCAACTTTAGTGGGGGTGAAGGAGTATGCCTCAGAGTGTTGTTCCTGCATATAACTCAATTTTTATAGTTTTGGCACTTGTACCCCTTTGCTTTTCATCCCCTCAATTATATTTTTCGGGATTAAGAAATCCCGGGACCACGGTTCGGTATTTCGGAATTCTACTTCTAAGTCCCGAAACGCGAAAAAAAATGTTTAGCCCCAAACAAATTAACGCGCAAATCTGGCACTTTTTACAATTATCATTTAGCCCTTTAACCCCTTTTTACTTTTTGACCAATACGGGTAATTATTTTATTTTTACGAACTATTTCTTCCTTTATTTCAGTAATAGCGGCTTGTGAATTAACGTGGCAACACCGTTTTTAGAGTTCCGTACACCAAAAGTGTAAAGGAACCCTATTGTTTTCGCTACGCTGTCCGTCTGTATGTCTGTCTGTCTGTCACAGGCTGTTTTCTCGGGAAACGTAAGAGCTACGGACCTGAAATTTTCACAGAATATGTAGAACTTTGGCTGCTACAACAACGAATATATGACAGTTAAAAATTAAAGGGTGTTCTAAAGCGAGCAACGAAAAATGTTGAAATAATGATGTGATGTTTTCTCGGGAACCGTAAAAATTGAAAATTGAAGGGTGTTTTAAAGCCAGCAACGAAAAATTTTGAGATCCTAATGTAATATGCAGACACGCATATATAGACATTTGAACGATTTTCCGACATCCCACGTCAAATTTGGTTTGTAAACAGACCGGTTTCGGCTATGTGCCATCTTCAGTGTTCTATTGAATACTATATATAGACACTTTAAATGTTCAAAATTCGTGTTAATTGGTGTAATCTGTAGAATAGACTACACCAATTAACACCGATGTTTGAAACAATAAAAATTAAAGGGTGTTCTATCAGGTAATGTAATTTTCCTATGTAATTTAGACAATCTGCTGTATCTTGGGAACCTCAAGAGCTACGGATCTGAAATTTTCACAGAATATGTATAACTTTGGCCGCTACAACAGCAAATATATGACAATTAAAAATTAAAGGGTGTTCTAAAGCGAGCAACGAAAAATGTTGAAATACTTATGTAATGTTTTCTCGGAAACCGTAAGAGCTACGGACCCGAAATTTTCACAGAATATGTAAAACTTTGGCCGCTACAACAACAAATATATGACAGTTAAAAATTAAAGGGTGTTCTAAAGCGAGCAACGAACAATTTTGTTGATATTTTAAATAATAAAAATTAAAGGGTGTTCTATCAGTTAATGTAAGTTTACTATGTAATTTAGACAATCTGCTGTATCTTGGAAACCGCAAGAGGTAAACTCTTGAAACTTTCAAAAACGCTAAAACTAAAAAATTGCAAAAAAAAATTTTAAAACGAAAAATCGCTAAAATGAAAAGAGCGCTTAAAAAAGCACCAAAATGAAAAAATCGCTACAACGCAAAAAATCACCAGAACTAAAAAGATCGCAAAAAACTTTAAAAAACCGAAAAAGTCATCAATACGAAAAAAACCACTAAAAAAAGTTTCAAAAAAATCAGTTTTATTGATTTTTTTGAAAATCACCAAAAAACTAAAAAAATCCCCAAAACCGAAAAAAGCGCCAGAGCTGAAAAAAGCTCCACAAATTTTAATAAATCGCTTAAACTAAAAGTATCGTCAAAAAGCGAAAAACGCCAAAACCAAATAAATCGCCATAACAAAAAAATCGCCGAAATTCGGCAAAACCACCAAAAGTATATGTCGTCAAAACTAACAAAAATCGCCAAACAAAAAACATCGCCAAAAACCAAAGAAATCGCCAAACTAAAAATATCGGCCAAAACCGAAAGAAAATTGCCAAAACGAAAAAAATCGCCAAAAACCAATAAAATTGCTAAAATGAAATAAAATCCCTGAAACTAAAAATATCATCAAAAACCGAAATCTCGCCAAAACTAGTAAAAATCAAAAAAAAAAAAAATAGGCGAAATTAATAATGTCGTCAAAACCGAAAAATTGACAAAAAACGAAAAAATCGCACGAAATTGAAAAAATCACCAAAACGAAAAATAGCGCCAAAACCAAAAAAATGGGCCAAAGCTAAAAAACCGCCAAAACCAAAAATATCGCCAAAACGAAAAAAAAGTGTCAAACAAAAAAATCGCTAAAACTAAAAAATCACAAAAAAACAGAAAAAAAATCCCCAAAACCGAAAAAACCGCACAAAACTGAAAAAAATCGCAACAACTATAATAAATTGCTAAAACTAAAAATATCGTCAAAAAGTGAAAAAAAAAACGTTTAAAAAAGCCAAAACCACAAAAGCGCCAAAACTAAAAAAATCACCAAAAACAACGAACAAAACTTAAAATATAAAAACAAATAAAATTAAACAAAAAAAGCACAACGAAAAAACTGCCAAAACGAAAAAAGGGGTAAAAAGAAAGAGGGATATACATATGTGTATTCGTACGGAACCCTTCGTGTGCAAACCAAAGCCGCACATTACTTAATTTTTACTCATTTTCTTTTGTTAGTTTGCTTTGCCAGTAATAAAAAGAATAAGAGTCTAGAATAATCTTCTATTTCTTTAAAAATTGGTTGTGATTTTAAATTGGTGCCAATATTTAAACGTGTTCTGATTTTTAAAGGAAACTCTTTATAAGTTAGCTCTTTTTCGAAAAATCTTACTGGATATTGCTTTATACGTATCTTTTGTCAATGTAGCCCCTATTAGCCTATTTTTCAATTTTGGGCCCCAAAATTTGGCATCACTGCCGATTGGCATCTCTAATTGTGCGACAACGTACCCAACAAATTCCAACTTGTTCTACGTGTTCTGTCAAGAATGTTCGCTGGATATAGAAATAATCACAATTTATTTACCTTCTTTAATAGTTGTATGATGAATGTATGAATGCTTTTCTTGGCTTGATATTTTTATATCTAATTATAAGAACGTTTTGTAAAGATTAAACACTTTGTAAACAATATAAAATGTTTTTTTCTCGTGTCGTTGTTGTTGTCGTTACAAAATAATCAACAAACACTATTTTCACGTCAGTTGTAGTTGCTTTTTGCATTCAATATCAAAATCATGTTTAAATTGCTAAATTCTTGTTTTATTTTTTAGCGTTTTAAGTACAAAATTCACATTGTTAAATATAATTATTATAATTGTTATAAAAATATCACTTTTTGATTATCAATTTTGACGAATTTTAACTAAAGGCACGCATTTTACTTAGCAAATATAAACTATTTTCCTTAGATAATTGAAAGTATGTATTTGCCTGAATTCCTCAAATTATGAAGCAAATGCAGTACGTCCCAGAAAAGAATCGAAAAACAACTAAACAAAGAAACAGCTGTTGAATTAAAAATTGTCTTTTGATTGAGCGCAAAAGAAAATTGTCGAAACCGGGTGCTTCAAACATAATTAAATAATATTTACACATTGAAAAATTAGGAAGTCTGTTCTCATGTGTCACAGCTTCTGTGGGACACAATAGTCTATAAAACGGCCCATCAATAATACAATATTCAACCTGTTCATAGAATCCAATACGGATTGGTTTTCATCATTTTCTCAACAAAACCGGGTGATTGCGCTCATAAAACCCGTTCGTGCTTGATTTTGAGCATTTTCCGTTCAGAAACGGAATTAATTGTCCATGAATTGGAGTTTATGTGTCCTTTAATTTATCATTTAAGAGCTAGAACAATTTTTCCCCTATCTTCTAAGCACCAAATATACAACTTTGAATTTTGAACGAAAATAATCACTTTTTGAACAAACCCATCTCGTTACATTTTCATGAACCCATTAACAATTGGAATTGGATTGGGATTCCGTTTCCAATCCAATTCCGTATCGGATTCTATGAACAGGCTGATTATTTCATATGCTATTGTCAGTGTGGTCAGATCTAAAATAAATTTTGCAGCTAAATCGGATCAATAATAATGCTATAAAATGCTAAAACAAAATTTAAAATGCTAAAATTTTAAATTTCTTTTTATCTAGGATTTCGCCATATCGCGTTTATGTTTCATAATTTACTCCCACTTTCTGGCAAATATTTGATTTTGTTCGAGATAAACAAGAATTCAAAATCAATAAGATAAAAATGGTTTATTAGGTTTGTTTTTTATTCCCTTCGAAAGGAAAATATTAGGAGTTATTAAAGCATTGCTTTATTTAATATTTGCAACAACGATGATATGACAATCCCGAGTATTTTAATAATGCATGGAATTCGGAACAGGCGTGCATATAATATAATGCTATTGGGTAATTTTCAACACATAAATTCAAGTTTATATTTGTTTGCGTTTTTTAAGACTCTCACAATCACGCACGCTCACGATCCAAATTGATTTTAACACACACCCAAACGCACGACAGAACCTTAAGCTTACACGATAATTATTTCTTTATATCCCAAAAGACACAAAATCGAACGTTTAAAGTTTAAAGAATTTTTTAGTGTTCACATGAAAACGATCTTTTGGCCCAATGAAGTAATGGGTGAGTTCGTAAATGCACTAAAGTTGTGCGACCGGTCTGCAAGATATTGTAACAGTAATAAAAATGCTGCCGTTGTTGCAGCAATCTGTGGCAGCACTGTCAATTGTTTGTATAAAGAAAGTTTTGACGAAAAAAGTATTCCCAAGTGTTTGTTTTCGATCGCAGAACTTTGATTATTGCACAATTACTGAATTTACGAACCTACCCAATATACATGGCTGATTCTCATTTTGAGTGTACATTTTGGGTTTCTTTATTTTAAACATTACAAATTTAATTAATATAAATATGAGAAGATAGGATTCATGTTATAGTTTTCGTCTCATTCAATGGATCCTAATATAACATATCTTTAAATTTTTTAAAATGTTTATGTATTGGGAATGATTTTTACAAAAAAAAACCACAAAAAGCAGGTATAGGATTACAAAGGACTATATGTATATCTACTCTCTAAAACTTTTTTTTTTAATTGCAGGATGAAATTAAAATTTGACTTGGGTTCACATGAAAAAGTAAAAAATTAGTATCTTTTAAAATAATTTTTTACAAAGATTATTCTTTCAAATAATTCCAATTTTAATAAAAACGACCGACAATGTTAAAAGTATTGTCAATTTCAAATAATTATTCGTACCGAAATATAACAACCCACAGTGCGGTAAAATTAACATTTTTTGAAAGCAAATCAGAAGTTTCTTAACGGAGTAAGTAAGTATTCTCTATATCGTTTCTGCCCTTCCGCTGCTATTAACTTTTTTACCGTCCTAAAACTTATTTAAATTTTAATTAAGATTTTATTTAAGAATTTTGTTAACGTAACGCTAAATACATTTTCTTATGAATTTAATATGTTTTCAATTTAAAATTTGATGAGTTTTAACATAAACTTCTTATTTATACATTAGCCCATTATGACTGAAATTGAAAAATTTTTTAACCTGACGTTTTACGTAAGAACACTGTTATTTCAAAGACTGACAGATATAGCTGTACTCAATCGGGTATTTTCTATAACTATATGAAACCTTCCAAGTTTTCATTTGATGTATATTTGTCAGCAGTCACTTATGAAATATGAAAGTCATAAGGCTTCAAAAATGAGTTCATTTACCAGTTTTCAAAATATTTCGTAAAAATCCGCAAATGCGCAAATAGTTTTTCACCGTATAGCTTCGTCAACTTATGAAAGATCGTTGCCTTCCCTTCCTATAAGATTGAAATTATTCTCGTTTTCTAATGTTACTTTTAAGCGTAGATTGCAAGCATATTTCTCTGATCCAACATCATGACCACTGTACTTCCCCTTTTACTGTTATCTGCGATAATAGGCTTGATAAAAATATGATCATATTCTCAAAATTTGGCTTAGAGAAAAGAAATCATTATTTTTATATATTTAAAATAATTTTAATTTTGCTTTATTTTAAATTTTATTTTTTCTTGATTTTATTCGATATACATATGTGTATTTAATTATTATTGGATTTTCAATTTAATTTAATTTATGTTATATTTTTGAGTAGAATATGAATCATATTTGGCCTTAAAGGCTTGATTCTTAATTTATAAATTAAAAAAAATCGTACTACACAAAAATCTTTAGCAAGCGATGTTGTTTCAGTAAATAAGCGATATATCGTATTTCAAACGTTTTGATTTTGTGTGTGCTGGGTTGTCTTCAACTTCATATTCAACAGGCACTCAGTTTACAAAAATATTTTTGTAAACTAAATAATATGTCAAGCCCTAGCTGGTGCATACCGCAGCATAGTAGCGCCGCCAACAGTCTGGACACACCTGACAAATTTTCTTATTTTAGTTTTCTTTTTTAGACACCAGCTGCTACAAAAATAGGGTAGGTTGAATTCCGTTTCCGAACGGAATTGAGCTCTGTGACATGGCCGAATATATGTATAGAGTTTGTATAGTTTATTTGGCCCTTTAATCGCCAAACACAAACGGTTTGACAAACACCCACTTTCCGTTTGCCAATAAACGATGCAAACACAACTTGTACTAATACATACACACAAACATACAACATTCAAGATGTTTGCCATAAATCAAAAATTTTTTATTTTTGTATTTTCCAAACTAGCAAACAGCCCCATAAAGAACGCAAAGGGTTTGTGCAAACGCAAAATGTTCGCTCGTTTGTCAAACCGTTTGTGTCATTTATTTGGCCCTTTATACATTTTTCCGATTATTTTAAATTTATATAACCAGCCTGTTCATGGAATTGGATTAGAAGCGGAATTCCAATTCCGATTGTGAATGGGTTCATGAAAACGTATCAAAATTGCTTTGTTCAGTGTTTGTTTTCTCTAAAAATTCAAAATATCGCTTTCAACGTTGTACATTTCGTGATGAGGATAGGAAAAATATGTTCTAGCTTTTAAACGCATAAATTGAAGTGCTCTTTGACTCGAAAGTCATGGACAATTAATCCATTTCCCAAACTCAAGCACAGACGGATTTAATGAATCCAATCAACCGGTTTTGTAGACAAAATAATGCCAAAACAATCCGTATTGGACTCTATGAATAGGCTGAATAATCCCGCAGAAAAGGAAACAATGGCGCTATGCTCCAATTCACATCGTGCCTTTTCTGCTTGACTTTAAAGGCACGACTTTAGATTTTGTTAAGAAGCTTACGGGTTAAGAAAAAAAATCTCGAATCTCAAATTTGATGGATTTCCGTATCAGTAGTTGTGGTGCTTTTTTTACTCCTTTTTCCTCACTTTTTTGATTGGTAGATCTGTTTCTGTACGTCCACGAAGTTGCACAAACTAACCCAAAATCGTGTTGAAAAAAGCTTTCCCCTAAGCATGGGTAACATCATAGATGTAAAGAAATACGCCCAACATATTATTCAAATGAATATCAACATTATAATTGCAAAGAATACTTTAAATTTATTTTTATAAATTTTTAAAAGGACTCACTCAACGAATTATTATTTTTACTCCTTTTCAGTGAAACACATTGTACCAAACTAGCTTTAAAATCTCAATTTTACTGATTCTGTAAAACCAATTAAGTATTTACGAAAATTATATCATGAACAATCTTATCTCTAGTGCACAATAAATGTGCTTAACGATTATTCTAATTAAGTTGATTCAATAAAAAGATGCAAAACACACATTCAAGGCATTTATAAATACATACAGATATTTTTAAATAAATATGTACACACTGGATTATAAAGATAAAAAGATATGTACGCATTTGGTATTATGTTAAAAATATTTTTGGCGAAAAAACTTAAAGCTTCCGGTGCACTTAAGCTATTTATATGTACCTTATCTTTTGAATAATAAAAAGCACTTACGCTTCCAATACTTTTGTCTTTGATATTAAATATCAATAATATTTTTTTATTTGTGTACAGTTTGTAAAAAAAATCATTGAGAATATTAACTATAATGTGATCGTTGCGTTTATATAGTTTATAGGAAAAGTTTAAATCTTAGCCACTGGTTTTAAGCCTAATATATTGAAAGAACTTTTTAGAACAGCAGCTGTAGCTTCACACAATAAAATACGGCTACGGTTGACTTTAAGAATCTTGCCTTCTTTGTTCTTTTCAATACAATAACAGTTATCATAAAACTCTGAGAATACCGCACATACTTCATAGCAGTATTCGCAAAGTATATGCAGCAAAAGATCATAAGAAATTTTAACCAAAATATCAGGAAATTTAAGCAACGTTTTTGCCAGTTTCCATTCCTTTTCGTGATCTAATTCGAGCTTACATGTTTCCAAAACTTTATTCAAATCAGAGAAATCTTCACCGCTGTTTCGTGAAATAGAGCAAATGCGAGTATAGGCATATAAAAGATAAACAGCTGTATTACCGCGGTCCTCCAACATTTTATCGAATGAGAACACATATTCGTTTGTGCGATTGTGACTTAAATCAGCGTACTTAATACAACCATAAGCTACAGACTCTTGAGCCGCCTTAAGTTCTTCGGGCGTTAGTACCTTGTGACGTTCCTTTTCCATAAGTTTTTCTAAAGATCTCCTTAGACCCTCATCTAACAGATCACTTAGCTTGACAGTTTCACCCGATCTAGTCTTGAATTTTTTACCATCTTCTCCTAGTACAACGCCGAACTGGACATGATCAGCACGATGTTTTTGAGGATCTAAAATACCACATCTTTCAGCAGCTGCATAAATATTTTTTAAATGAGTATTTTGTCCAGCATCTACAACATATATTATCCACTCGGCTTTTTCTTCTTCGATTCTATAGCGTATAGCAGCCATATCGGAGGTATCGTAAGTAAAACCACCATCCGATTTTACAATAGTCAACGGTATAGAGTTCTTCTCTTCTGTTGCCCACATAATTTTACGGCCTTCATCCAATTCTAATAGATTTTTGGATTCCAAAAATTTAACCACATCAATCATTCGCGATTGGTAGAATGATTCTCCCTTTTCAGTCAAACGAACATCTAAACGGTCGTAAATTTTTTGGAATTCCTTTCGCGACACATCGCATATTAATTTCCAGGCTTTAGTTGAATTCGGTTCGCCACTTTGTAACAGCACCACACGGTTATATGCGCGCTTTTTGAAATCTTCATCTTCGTCAAATCTTTGTTCAATTCATTAAATTTTTCTTTAATTTATTAAACCGATTATAATAAAAAAAATAGAAAATATATTTACCTCTTTTTAGATTCTTTATAAAAAGCTTGCAAATCACCTATAGGTGGGCTCTCATATAGGAAATTGGGAAATCTGTCTTCCAGATGCGCAATCAGCATACCAAACTGCGTACCCCAATCCCCTAAATGATTGACGCGCAATACATCATGACCCATAAATTCCAACAATCGGCAAATCGATTCCCCAATAATAGTGGAACGCAAATGACCCACATGCATTTGTTTGGCAATGTTAGGTGAGGAGAAATCTACAAGCACACGTTGGCGTTTAACATGGGGAGGTTTTACACCGGTGCGCAACATATTGGTTAAAGCGTCAACGGCATATGCTCTAGTGAAAATTAGCAACATTTTAAAAACTTAAGGAAACTATGCCTTCTTATAACAAAAAAAAAGCTTACTTCTTTAAAAAGACGTTAATAAATCCAGCACCAGCTACTTCCATTTTCTCTACCAACGGCGACACTTCACATTGTTTTAAAATCTCTTGTGCAATATCACGTGGCGACTTGTTAATGCCACTTATCTTTAGAGTTTTTGCTAACGACATGGCACTGTTGCATTGATAATCGCCGAATTTAGCTGCATTTGAATTTACGGGTGATATAATAGCTGCCGTTCCGGCTAGTGTTGGATATGCTTTAGCAATGGCGTTTGTAAACAAATCCAGCAAATGATTACTAATAGAGACAACTTCATTAATTTCCTTTGATATAACGGCAGGAATATAAGATTTAGGGCCCATGTCTTGAGACTTTTTCTCAACTTCCAAAGCCTTAAGGAGAGTAGATTATAAAAAGATACATACATATATTATTTTTCCTATTTCCTAACAAAGCTTATAATTATTAAAGATGACTTATTGTATGCATTTGAAGGTCCTAAAGACGAATTGGTACCAAAGTATTTAACCTCACATATGTATGTTCCATCTAAGGTGACAGAAAATATTGCCATTAATTATATTACCGTATTTTAATGTTATAATGGTCCCGTTTATATGTGAATTTCTTATCAAACATTTAATAAGACTCGGTTCATGTATCATGTTTTCTTTTTAACCGTCGACCAAAAAGAGTGGTGTTATAAGTTTATAGTGTGTGCCGGTGTATCTGGACCGATTTTGTTTTGGTTTTTTCGGTTTGAAAGGTGACTTGATCGAGGATGTTCTTAGCTGTGTTTGAAGAAAACCGGTCCGGCCGTTTAGAAGATATCACATCTTTTCTAGATTTATCCTGATGAATCTGTGTCTTTGACACCGTAGCTCCCAAATGGCGATATCGATTTTAATTTAGTAAATTTATTTTTAAAGGTTACTTGATCCCCAATCTTCTAACCTATGTTTAAAGAAAATTGGTCTAGCCGTTTTGAAGTTGTCATCTATTTTCTTCGGAGGCTTTTAAAAATTTTAAATTAATGTTATTTGATAAACTCTGTCAAATTTTAAGTATGTATAATATGTACATATGTATATCGCCACAGAAAATGCAAAAAGCACCATCTGACATTTTAAAAGTTAAACAGTGGAACAATAAACTTATTTAAATGAATATATATATATATATATATATATATATATATATATATATATATATATATATATATATATATATATATATATATATATATATATATATATATATATATATATATATATATATATATATATATATATATATATATATATATATATATATATATATATATATATATATATATATATATATATATATATATATATATATATATATATATATATATATATATATATATATATATATATATATATATATAATATATATATATATATATATATATATATATATATATATATATATATATATATATATATATATATATATATATATATATATATATATATATATATATATATATATATATATATATATATATATATATATATATATATATATATATATATATATATATATATATATATATATATATATATATATATATATATATATATATATATATATATATATATATATATATATATATATATATATATATATATATTTTTTTTTTTCATTTTAATATATATTACCAATTAGTGCAAAATATTACAATATATAAATTTGTGGGTCCTTTTTTACTTGCATTGTAAGATTTTGCACTAAAAGTTTAATACTTCTCCTGTAAAACTTTTAAAATGTTAGACAGGACATTTTGCATTTTCTGTGACAATATATTAATAACAACATTCAGTGCTTTGTTAGCTGCATATTATGCTCCCCTATGGGTAGCATTAATGTCTCCTCATGAATGTGGTTAATGTTGGTAGTTTTTACATTGTTTGTGTCGTTTGCAATGCTCGTAATGGGTGTCACGAAGGAACGAGCATATTGGGCGCGCAGAGGATTTTAACCGCAAGTACACGTGTCTCCGACTGAGATATTTAATTGCATCATTACTTCTTCAATACAAGAAGAGGAATATGGAACAGACGATTTTGAGGGTGATAGCTGCAAGTTACGTTCTTTTAAGAGTCTGTGATGGTGCCACGTATTAGGTTATTTTGGCTCTTATGTCGGGGGATGCTTACATCGGATATGTTCGTATAGTCGCCGGCTTATGACACCACTTACACGTAGTCGCTCAGTGTATTAACTTAAAAATTACAGGGGACAAATTACGGCATTCGATATCGATCGATATTCGTATTTAAATTGTATTGAAATTTCGATCGATATCGAATGCCGTATTTTGCCCCCAGATCTTCTGCAATCATAGGGCTAAATTTCCCTCGATATCGAGTATGTAAACTCGTTAGCTCATCTAGATTTGCACTTTAAGGAACACTCTATACACAAGTTGGTCTGGTATTGTATTTACAATTATTCACTACTTTGTCTATGAGCACGGAGCCGATCGATATAATTTCTATAACAGCCAGCTCCAACACAAAGCGTGACAAGACATATATCACAGACAATTTTCTAAAAAGTATTATGAGCACCAAACTGTGATTCATATTGCTGTTAACTCCTTAAATTACAGTTGTTAAGAAACTCAAAACCTTACGTTGTTTAATATAGCCAAACGATGTTTAAGCTTATTATTTTCCACTTGCAAGTTCAAGAGCTCTTCGTCATGGTCCTCAAGGGCCTACACCATTCTTTGTATCTTCAATTTGAGCACGCAACTCAGCTGTCAATTGTTCCTTTAAAAATAAGCTATTTGTTAAAATGTAATATTCGTGTACAGATTTCTTACCAATTCGTGCAATGGTATTAATTTCACGCTTTAAACTAAACATTTTTCATAAACTGTTGACCATCTTTTTACTTGCACAATTTGCCACATGAACAGAGGGCGAGGCCGATGTAAAATGGCGGTCGGCGGTGGCTAAAACTATATAGTCGGCGGCGGCTTATAGCCGGCTAAAAGCCGAAAATTTTTGCCGTCGGCGGCTAGCAAAATATGTCGGCTAAGTGCAAAGCGTACTGATAGGGTTCACACAGGTCAATTTTTGTTGCGCAACTTTAATTCGGCCGCGAGAAAGAGAAAAACTGTGTTGCTTTCTCTGTCTTTCTCGCGGCTTAGTTTTTTTCACATAGAGTTTGACACTTTAGTGTAGTCATCTGATGATAATTTTACTAATAGGGCCACCTGGTATCAATTCGCCTTGGCTAAGTGCTGATTTACACTGGCAAACATTGGTTTCCTAAAACTTTATTTTTCAGTGCAAAGAGAGATATAGTGAATATAAGTGGTTATATATTTCTATTTCATCACTCTCATGCAAAAGAAAATGTTCGACGACATATGTTTCCAATGTAAACAGCGTGTAACGGTCGGCACACAGGGCAATTTTTGTTGCACACCTCTTAATTCAGCTGAGAGAAAGACAGAGAAATTCTGTGTTGCTTTCTCTGAATCATAGAGTTTTTTATCGATAATAAGCGCTCATTTGAATGACGGGAAGTATATTTATATGTGAACGCTTGACCTCCAATGACACGCTAATTTTAACATGATGGGTTTTTCAGCCGAATTTTGAGCGCAGGCAGTATCATTAGAACGCATGCTTTAACTCATTTTTTCTTCATTTTGCTGGGTAATTTTGCAATGCATTGGAAGGAAAATGCAAATAAAAACTGATACAGTAGCAGTATTTATTCCACAACATGACACTATTTGTCTGATGCTACGCTTAAATACCTAGTGTTCATGAAAGATTAAACTTCTTTTACATATGTACTTTTAAAATTTCTAAATGTATTTTGTATATTAAATACACATGGTTGAAATACTGTATTTTGTATTTTAAATGCCCCACGTTGAAGGTATTTTAAATACTGACTCCTGAATGTATTTAGTATTTACTATTTTAAATACGGCAAGGAATATATTTTCCCAACTCCGTTAATAGTTATAAGAGAATAAAATACATAAATAAAACTTAATTTTTGCAAAAGTAATTTATGGTTTAATTAAAAAAGTACATATTATTCTGTGGCTCCTTAACTCTTATTATATTAAAAAACGTTAAAAAATTCTTTACTCATAGTTTGCGAAATTTTTAAACAAACAACTTAAAACTGAACGTAAATGGTATCATCACATTTAGACATTTTAATTCCATGTGTATACTACAAACATTACACTAAAAGTTCCTTAGTTTGAAATTTCTTTGCAATTCTATAGCCAATTGCACAATAAAGTTAAAAATGTTTTCTTCATACATACGTATATATTCTAAGGCCTTCCCCTTAACACTAAGCCTCTTTCTCGTATGGCTTCTGCGACAGCATCTTCATACACCTCGTAGTAGAGCGGCCTTAAACGTGGACGTCTGGCTGGTGGATGTACAACAAACACATTATTCACATCGTTATCGTTACCTTCGCTTCTACGGCGCCTTCTTTGTAACCCATGCTGTTGTATGGCAGTATTTATGGCATAGTTACTCAAATACTCCGCACGTTCCTGACGATCAGCCCTCAATACGTCGATTTATAAAATTATCGCATTCGCACTCAAAAATAGCATTGTGCTGCCATAACACTAATTGCTCATCGGTCATTTGAACTGAATGTAATTTATTAATGTACATTTGTCCAAAAAGTGGTCATGCATACATATTTGTATAATTAAATTAGCAAACATTTTATTTTGATACATGCAAAGTATGTACTTACAATTTGATGGTGGTAGAAGTGCAAATAAAAAATCCATATTCATATCAAAATTTTGCATTGTTATTATTTGCCAATAAAACTATTGATTAGTCTATGTTGTTAATTTATATATGTATGTTGTAGCTATAAAAATTTCACATTTGTTATTGTTTTTGATTATAAACAAAGGTCATACTTTGTGACAAAGTACTAGGGATAATGTCAGGCATGGAAAACTACGATTACAAATTGAACTCGAGAGTACTTTTTGATTTAGTAGCAGCGTTGCCGCTTTGGTTATTTGTAACCAAAAATTGGCTAATTTATTAGCAAATAAATGAATAATAATAAAATGTTTGGTTGAAAATTTTTATGATTTAAGTTATGAAATTCATTAAACTTATTTGAGAAGTCTCACGGCCGTATGCATAACCAAAACTTCGAATAAGTGACGAAATTGAACTGGCTTTTAAAGTTTTCTCATACATTTGGGCATTTAAAATCAGTGTATATTGTAGTCCTGACTCACCACTATACTCTACACTGATGCTTTATATCAAATAGTCCAGTTGAACTCGTTAAGAGCCAGTTCAATGCCATCGTTATGCAATCTTTATTCCAAGTTTTCGTTATGCATATACCTTCTGAAATTATTTATTTAAAGCTGCCTTCCTAAACTTCTGTATGCAACGTCAAAGCTGTGTTTAAATTAAGCAATTATAATTTACAACACTGCCAATCAAATGCATTGTCAATAAAAAGCACTTCCAATTTAAATATTGCGTTAGTTGAGTTTATTTCCATTTCAGCTGCGAAACATATAACTTAAGGAATGCCTTACATTGTCAAAGTTTGCACGGCTGCGTTTGGGAATACGTGACATGGTTGAACTGCAAAGGAAAATTGCACAATGTAAACGCAAATGCAATTTAAAAGAAGAACCGACAAAAATTGCAACGACAAAAATCGTACAATGTAAATGCAGACTAACTTACATATGTATGTTCGATTGGAGTCCATAATTTTTGAGTGTTGTGTTTTTCTTCCGACGGGGTTTTTTTGAATTTGGAACGATTTTCCGTCATCCCACGTCAAATTTGGTTTGAAAACAGACCGGTTTCGGCTATGTGCCATCTTCAGTATTCAATAGAACACTGAAGATGGCACATAGCCGAAACCGGTCTGTTTTCAAACCAAATTTGACGTGGGATGACGGAAAATCGTTCCAAATCCATAATTTTTCTTACAATCTCATTGTATATACTCGCCCTTCTGGGGAGCTAAGCACCCCCAAGAATCGCTATAGACCTCACCCTAGAAATTAAAAATATTGGAGAGGGATAATGTTGGCTTTAGCCCAAAAAACTTTTTTTACAAGCTCTAGTTACGCCAATGTACAACCTTCATACAATTAGACCAGACCGACCACCTTTGAAAAAGCAATTTTTTTTATTTTATTATTTTCTAGAGAAGCTAACCATACTTCTGTTTCCACTTTCGTGAGAGTTTTGTTTCAATAAACACCTGAATGTCAACAGTAAAGCTAGTTTTGAAAACGTGCGTTCAATAAAATAACTACATACATATATGTATAGATTTTTTATAAACTTGAAATTTTATAATGGAATTGTTTTATTTTTTTATTTCATATATAGTAATACTAAGCTATTCATGCTAAAAAAATGTATTACAAAGTACTTGTTATGTTCTGAGTAAATACAAACCAGCACAAAAACATAATGTGAAAATAAGGCCAAGTTCCTATCCAAAAATTTCGGCCGTAAAAAGTACTGAGATCAAAATAAGGTACACGTTGTTGATAGGTGCAATACCAACTCATTTCTAGACAAACTGTAAACTACTAACAGGTAGTGGTGAAAGCACATACATATGATTTCTTTAAACCTTTCCTCATGTCAAAATTTTTACGTTTGCATACAAATTTCTACCAAACTGTGCAAATCGATTTAATACCAAGTGGCCTTGTTAGTGCAAAAACAACTGGATTTTACCAACCTGTCATGTTAAATGCATACATAGGTTACGTTAGGTTAGGTTGAACAGGCTGCCGGTTTCTAACAACCGGACCACTTGGGTCCTTTGGTCCCTTTGTGATGCCTGGGATGGATAGTAGGGAAGCTCAGAGAGGTGTCACTCCTATCCCAGAGGTTGGGTCGGTGTTAAACCAACCCGAGTATCTTATGAAAGAATTTATTCCCCTAACGTCGCATTCCCCCAGGTCTGCTAGTTCGGTAGTGACGGATTTCCCAAGTATGACGCCCTATTTCTATATAGTGCTGGACATCGACAGAGGAGGTGTTTGACAGTTTCTTCCTCCTCCTCATTCTGACAACTTCTACAGAAATCGTTAAAAGGAAGATTTAATCTTCTGGCATGGACACCAATAAGACAGTGCCCTGTTATGACCGCTACGAGTATACGCAGCTGTTGACGAGGAGCCCCAGTATGGTTGCAGATCTTGCGAAGTTATACTGGGGCCAGATGGATCTGGAAACCTCACAAGTGATTTCATTTGTCCATCTGGTTTGCGCTTCTCTAAATAGTTGGTGCTGAATTTGTATTTTACAGCTTTTTAGTGGGACACCTACTAACCAGTCGATGTCATTTTCATGTAGGCGGGCAACAGCCTTGGCTAGACCGTCCGCGATAATGTTACCGGGCACCCCGCGTGGCCCGGTACCCAGAAGAGCCCTAGGTTCGCATGTCTCGCCATCTCATTCAGAGATGCCCGGCATTCTTTAACCAATTCCGATGTTGTGTAAACACCAGATAGAGCATGTAGTGCCGCCTTACTGCCGGTACAAATTCGGATGTCCTGATCGAATATCCTGTAGTACCTTAACCAGTTAGCTGCCCTTTTGATTGCTGATATTTCAGCCTGAGTGATGCTACATTGGTTTGGTAGCCTAAAGTTTATCCTACGTTGCATTTGTGGGATGTAGAAACCCCCGCCCACTCCGATGCCCGACTTTGACCCATCAGTGTAGATCTCGAGCACATCCTCATATTGCATACATAAAAAGTTTAGTTTTTTACATAGAGTTTGACACTTTAGTAAAGTCAGCTGATGTTCATTTTGACTACTAGGGCCACCTGCTATCAATCGCCTTGAAACTGTTTGTGTGAGAGAAACATGCAAATTACACTACAGGCAGGCTTTTTTTAGTTTGAGAGAGAGAGAGAGGTGTAGAGAAGCCATATATATTTAAATTGTAATTAAAAACAACTTGTGTTTTTCAGTCGTATTTAGCTGTTCTTACTTAATTGTGACAAAAATATGGTACACCATAAATTTCCCAAAAAAGTTGCACAGCTACTAGATAAACAAAGAAAAGTTGCCCCGCCGATTTTCGAACAAAAAAAGAAGTTTGGAAATCGGTCCATAAATGGAGTAGTTATGCGATAATCAATATTTTTTTCTTCATTTCTTAAAACTACATTTTCAAAAAAGTAGGTTTTCGAAAAAGTACCTTTACTTTAAAATATAAACGGTTAACAAAACAGTACCAAAATTATATTTTTACCCTTGTTCGGCCTCTAAATGTACAAATTTCAAAATAAAGTACAAAACAGCTATCCACTCATTTTTCTATCTTATTATGACGCTTTTGGAATTTTATGTCTACCTTACTTAGATTCGGAGATATAAGTACACCGAGTTTACCCGTTTTTACCCTTTTAATCCCGTTAGAATTTAAGTTTTCAAAAATTCGTTCTTAGAGAATATATACAAACATATGCATTCAGTATGTGTATCAATGTGCATAAAAAATAGTTGTATGGAAAAAAGTACCAAAGAGGGCTACCAATTTTACCTAATATATATTTAAATTTGAAAATATACAAAACTGTTTTTGAGGGCTTTTTAAGGAGAGAATAATGAATTTCAAGTTTAGTTTATAACTTTATTACTTAAGGAGATAAACTGTTAACAAAAAAAGTACCAAAATTATATTTTCACCCTTTTTCGGCCCCTAAATGTACAGATTTTAAAAGTCCGCTTATATATCTATCTTATTGTGATGCTTTTAGAATTTTATGTCTACCTTACTTAGATTCGAAGATATAATGTTACCGATTTTACCCGTTTTAATCCCCATAGAATTAAAACTTTCAAAAATCCTTTCTTAGTAAAAATATACAAACATATTCATTCACTATGTATATCAATTTGCATAAAAAATAGTTGTATGGAAAAAAGTACCAAAAAGAGCAGCCAATTTTACCCTTTATATATTCGAATTACAAAAAAGTACCAAAACATGTTTGAGGGCTTCGTAAGAATAGAAGAATGCATTTTAAATTTAATTTCTATCTTCATTACTTTAGGAGATAAACGGTTAACAAAAAAGTACCAAAATTATATTTAAAAAAAGTACCAAACACCCATCCGCTTATTTTTTGATCTTATTATGCTGTTTTTGGAATTTTATGTCTACCTTAGTTAGATCCGGAGATATAAGGTGACCGAATTTACCCGTTTTCACCCCTTTAGCGCTTGAATTTCCCAAAACTATACATCCTGAGGGGAGCCCACATACGAAATTTCAACTTTCTAGCTTTAGTGGTTTGGGCTGGGCGATGATGAATCAGTCAGTGAGTCCCTCAATAACGTTACTCTTTTATTAATATAGATATTTGATAACCTTAAATCAAACCTTGGGCCATCTTTTGCTCCGTAACTCCGAAACTCGATTTAATTGCAATATAAAAATATTTTAGAGAAAATATCAATATTCTTTGCCCATCCCTATTACAGGCTGGTATATTTAATTTGGGGACGGACATTCGGGAGTAAGTCTTTCTGACCCAAGAATGAATGTAGCGTTTTCCAGGCTGAATTCCTAGCGATTCTAAGGGCTACGGAATTGGTGGTGATAGTATGACTGAAGGCGAGGAGTTAACCTTCTACGTTGACAGTCAGGAGGCGTTAAGGACTTTGAAGGACACAGTGTCAAATCGCAAAAGGAAATCCCTGATCATGCTTATCGCCAAATATAGTGTCCGACTGGGTCGCTGCATTGTTGTGGTAAATGAGAACCCCAGACGAACTGGCAAGAATAGTTTCCACGTTAGATGAGGAAGTAGTTTTATATTTGTTAAAGCTTAAAATATATTTGAAATTAATTTATTATATACGATTTAAAATGCATCAATGGGGCAATTATTTATTTTTAGAAAACGAGAAATTTTTTGTTTTCCTAAACGCATGTTGCTTTGAAGTAACACATTGCAACTTATTCCTAAATGTAATACTTAAAATGTGGTCTGTTCCAAACGTATCATTTCTTTTGTCGAAAGCCATAAAAGAGCAAATTGTGTATCCATACAAATTTGGATGCAAACCAAAACACAAACTAACTTTACAATGAATCAATACGGTATTAATACTGTATTAACACATTGTAAACATGCGTTTCGGAAAAAAACGTTTTACTCCGATTTGGTTTACAGAACAGGCCCGATACTTAAAAGCCTTAAATCATTCCTAAATTGTTTCGTGTGTAGTCTTTAATATTAAAATAGAGAAATTATGTTCAATACGGTTTTATCATCAACAAAGAAACGGCTTCAGTCGGTGTTCAACAATTTGGTTGATTCTACGGTAATTTAAATCATAAAGTAATTGGATATGGAACATTAAAATTAAGAAATTGCTGTAAAATTCATACATACATACATAGTTTGTCCTTTTTCAAATGTATAAAGTGTATGTTTGTATTTTATGTCTATGTTTAATAATAATATTGATGGTGAGATTTAAGTTTGACTTAAATTAATTGTCTTAAATGGTTGTTTGTTATTTTCTTAAATTAAGAAGAATCAGTATAGAAGATGGTATCGTGTACATGGGTGATAGACAGGACAAGTTATTTGACATGTAAATTTTGTATTTTTATGTTTTGTATCGTTTCTTTTTCTAACTCATAGTAGGGCGTTTCTTTGTGGGATTTTAAAAACTTAGATTTTGTTAGGTATTGTTTAAATTCCAAGACTGCAATTAAAAAAGAAAACAGAAAGAAAGAAAATTATTTATTATATTATTTGAAGATGAATACGATACGATGTTCATATTTATTTTTACATATTATTTGATATAAAATTTTAAGTAATGAATAATTTAAGCAATACATATCGATGATCATACGTGGACAACACGTAACTGATTTTGACAACTTTTCAGTTGAAGATTTTACATTATAAATGGGCTGAAAGCGTTACTAACTGCGAAAAAAACAACTGAAAATTAATTTGTGGATATTAGTGATGTTACGAATATTCGTATTCGAATCGCCGAATATTCACCTCTTTCATGATATTCGTATTCGCCAAATTCAAGCGAATATTTCAAGAATATTTTGCGAATGCGTTCCAGAAAATAATAAATAAAAAATACTGAAAATTAAACAAAAGTATTAATTCTTAATTATTTTTGCTAACAAACCCTTTGTCTCTAATGCAAAATAGTAATCTTCTTTTAGTAAAGAAAAAAGAAACAAAATATATTTCACAACAACATGGTATTTAACAAGTAAAGTCCTGTTAAATTATTTAATTAATTATATGTTAAATTAATTAAATGTTAAGGTAATAATGAAAGCTCAGTAGAGGAATGTTGATCTTCAAAAATAAAAGTTTTGAAGTCTTTTCTCCTTCAGGCCTATTGCGATGCAGTGTATAAATAGGCCCCGCTCCACTAAACATTCGCTCGCTCGGAACACTCGCTGGTGGTGTCACTAAATATTACCTGGCTATACGTAAAAGAATCTCGTATTTTTTCCAAAAATTAAAAAAAAAGTGGCATTCTTGTTATTAGTTAATAATTTCAAATTCAGTCATCGAAATTTCATAATAATGTTAATAAATACCTACAATATTGTCACAGTTATTCTCAATTTATTGTTATTGACGCAAAGGGTAAATTTGTTCAATTAAATTTGAAATATCAACTGGCACTAACTCTTTAGATTTAATATACATATTCGTATTCGAATTCGGCGAATATTGGAATATTAAAAATTGATAATCGTAACATCACTAGTGGATATTTGAGAGTAGCAACGTTTTCTAGAGATTTATATAACGTTTCTACGTTAAATGAAAAATTAAAAAATCAGGTGGTGTCAACATATGATATCTACTTAGTAAACTACAGATTGCTTGTGCAAATCTCGATATTATATTAAACATAAGGGTAGATTTTTATATATGTATGTATATACAGTGAATAATTATACATACACATATAAAAAAGAAAATTTAAAATAAAATCTTAACAGAGTATATTTTAATATATAAAAATCAAATAATCTCGATTGTTTCAATTAAAATGCCAGAAAAAAATAATAAAATATCACAAAAATCTTACATGCGAGAACCCTTTTGTTGCAGTACTTTTGCTCTATCGTTTAGTTCGAGTTCACGGCCACTTGATACTCCACATTCCTTGGAAACAACGGCAAGAAATTCATTATTATCAAATGCACCATAGTTTGAATGATATTGTGTCCCAACACTTATCAGTTGTTCAAATCTCCAACCATCAGAGAGTGTTGAGATCATCTGAAGAAAGTAAATATTTAAAGATTTTTTTAGTTTTTCTAACTTTGCAAATTAATAATTAAACGTACTTGCGTCAATTCCTGTTCACGGCATTGTAGAACACGATAAACACGTTTTTTGTCTGTTTGCGGTCTCTATAAAAAACAGTAGATTTAAAAAAATTTTGTTTGGCAAATCAAAAATATTTAAGACGGCTTTACACTTAGTTTTCGTCTAATTTCAATAGATAACTTTAAGAATATGACATTTAAAACTCATATTGTATATCAGATGAAAATAGAATAACAAAAATTAAAAATTGTATACATATTAGTCGCGATAATTCACTTTTAGATATTGAAATCTGACGAAAACTCAGACACAGTAATGACAGATTTAGAAAATTACAATTTATGGCACATATTTATGTTTCTTTTATTTATTTTTTTATATATAAATAAACTAACTTGATCTCTGTGATGAATGCATTCTTTGAGCAAAGCTATTAGTTGTGTGACATTATAAAACTCAGCCTCTTCAAGAACTCCCTCCTCAGAAACTCCGTCGAGCACTAATTTGCCATGACGTAAATAATTTAAAACTGGCGCAAAATATTTTGGATCTCTGTCTATTAAGTAAGCACCTGTTTCATCCTAGAAAAAGCGTTAAAAAATATGTATGTATATATGTGCATATAATAGCATTAAATTAAAAATCTTAAAAAACCCCGAAGAAAATGGATGATAACTTTAAAACTGCTGGATCGATTTTCTTCAAGCACTTTTTATAAGATTTTAGATCAAGCCTCCTTGCAACAAAAAAAAAAATAATAATAATAAATGTTAATTAAAAATCTATTCAGCTACGGTGCCACATTCTCACAAATTCAAGAGGATACAGCGAGAAGATGTGATAACTTCGAAGCCCCTGGACCAATTTTTTTTAAACACAGATAAGAACACTCGATCAAGTCACCTTTCAAGGCAAAAAAAAAAAACAATCTTCGAAGTGTTCCCACTGAGCTTGTGAGTGATTTGGTGTTCGAATTTTCGTAATCAAATGATGCACTTACTTTATAAGGTGGAGCAAATTAAGTAATATGAAAAATATATCGGAAATCATGTCGCAAATTACTTAATTTGGGCAAATCAAATATTTTGGCCTAAATAACCTATGTATATGGAAACGCACTATAAAACACTTATACATTCCGCACGTTTGAGAACAAAGTTTTAGCACTGGTAGCCATGTTCGGTATTTACACTCAGCGTTTCCACTGAAAAATCATTTTTCCTACCAAATTTTCCCAAAAAAAACTACCAAATTTCTTTAAATTTATTGATTGCGCTTTTTAAAGTATTCTGGTAGCCAAGTTTAAAATACAGCTTTAAATTTTTTTTTATTTTTAATGGATTTATCGCACACACATATTTTGATCGGAGTTCTCTTAGTTCCGTAGTTTTATTCCTATCGTTTTCGTTTTACCATCTTTAGATTCCGTTCATTTCATATTTGAATTTTACAGCGATAAAGTGTCATACCTCAAGATGGGCCTTTAAACCTTTTTAAGAAAAAATAAATAAATCTTTAAGAAATTTATTATTTGACATGTTATAATTTTATTTTAAATGAAGTCATTTGCTGATAGGTGAGCATTGTCAATATGCATTTCATTGGCGCTTTACCAAATCGTCAGCAGACTTCGAGGTTTGTAACTTTTCAAAGTTGTGGTTGAAGTCTACTGACGATTTGGTAACGCTTAACTATCAGCAAATAGACTTCATTCAGAAAAAATACAAATAAAAAATATATAAATCTAAAATCGAGAAAATCCCTAATCAAATTGATTTTGAAAAATGTAAATATAAATCCAAACGATAAAAAATGTGTATCATGATATTTAATATGTATATCAATAAAATAGTTCATATGATGATCATTAAGGAATAGAAAATAGTCGTTAATAAAGACAAAAAACTCAAAAAATACTTAATCCGAACTATGGATGCCGCTGTGGCTGATTCGTAGCAATGCTACCCTATGAGTCAACAGGTATCGGGATCGATTTCCGATGTAGACCCTGGGTGTTTTGGCTACATAAATCGGTCGCGGTTTTTTTTTGTGAATTTAAAAGTAAAAATAAATAAAATAAAAATGATTTTATATGAGTGTGAAAATTTGGTTAATTATTGGCTTTTTCTTTGTAAAGAAAAATAATATTTTTTAGCTTTTTCAGTGAAAATTTGCAATGGAATGAGTTTCTGTACTACAGAATTTATTACAACACTTGCCAGGGTAAATTTTCATCTTAATAGGATGCTAACTTTCAATTTTTATATAAAAATTTAAAGAATTTGTAGTTCGCTAGAAAAGAAAACATCATAACCTAAGAAAATTTAATACATATTCCGCAGAATCTGCGAAACTTTTTTGATTTAGTTTTTTACAAGCTGCATTGAAACCATTTTTAAAAATTGTGCATAAATATATTCTCTAACCTAGAAAATAAAAAGATTTAGCCTACCATCCTACCAAACGAAAAAATTTGGCAGGAACCTACCAACAATCTAAAAGTACTGAAAATATATAATATATATTGCAGATTTATATACATACATTGTTAACTAGATAGAGTGCAAGGAAATTGAATTATATTAAATCTTACCCGATCAGATATTAAATCACAGTCCTCTTGTATTAAACGTGATAGAAATGAATTTGGATCCCGAGAGAGTGTTGTCTTTGTGGTAAGGAAGTACTGACCACCCACATTTAATTTAACCCATTGGTCTGTGCCCTGTTTTTTGAAAACATTTGGACTTTTACGTGTATTTATATTAACCGTGGTCATATTGTAGAAATTCTATTTGTATTATTTAAAATATTAATTGTGTTTTTCTTTTTTGTTTTAATTATTTCACTTGTAAAAATATGTTCCACCATCAACAAAAGTACGAAAAAATGTAAATTTTAGTAACTTTCAATGCAAAAAAATAATCGGGATCTTAAGCATTTCATTTGTGCGCTTTATGATAACATTTTATTAACTGCAAATAATTAAACTTTTGTAATTTGTAATAATAAATAAAAATGCAGAAAATGCCACTTTTCTATGTAATTTTCTATTCTTCTTCATCTACTTCATTGAACGTTCATTGTTGTACTATTTAGTACCCAGGTTTTTTCATAGATGCTACTACTTGCATTAAATTTGCGAATCAACTTTTTATTCGAATAATTATATCCATTGATTAATAAAAAAAATAAATTTCTAATAATTTATTTCCATTAAACAAAATGTTAGCATTTTGTGTACAACGCAAGGTAGATAAACTGGCGTTTCGATAGCGATAAAGAAGCGGTAAAGAACTCTGTTGAGATTAGCGGGAGCTATCGAAACGTCAGTTCAACCCTCCGCGCAGTCAAAAATTTTCTTTGTCTACATGCTTCACATTTATCTCTAAATAAAAATACAATTTAATTGAAAAATTATATTAAAACCGAACTCTCAAGCCAAAATAATCAAGATTTCTTCGGATATAAATCCATATAGTTCGACTAAACTCATAACTTAATTGTTAAACTCTAATAAGTAAATGTAGCATCATTTATTTTCTATTCGTATTTTATTTCATTTATTCTAATTTACTTTTGTTTTTTAGTTTTCTTTGCATTTTGTTTTTGGTATATGGGCGTTTCCGGGGAAAAGTTCACTTTTCCTAACGTAACGCCAACAAGCAATTAAGCTGTATTTTAAAGAAACCCCTTTTTTTAACTTCTTTGTACAATTTGTTTAGGTCGTAAGTAGCTCTACATTTAGTAAAATTTTAGGAAAAATCGAACCACATGGTTCTAAAATGCAGCTTAATTCTAATATGGCGTTACTTTACTTTTCGCAGAAAGTGCCTATATGCTACTGTTTGACGTTCTCTACATGAAAATCTATTTTCTATAGATTGATACCTCACAAAAGTTACGATACATATTGAATAAACAGTAACATGTGTTATTAATGTAGCAGATTTTGGCAGTTTATCCATAACCTCACGACTCGACTAATTTACCATTAATCAGCTCGTTCATAGAATCCAATACGAATTAGTTTGACATCATTTTCTTTACCCAACGTCTTCACGAGCCATCGACTTGACATGACGCACAGAGGGTTGAAATGTACCAAAAGTGAGGATTAATTCAAAAGCTGAATTTTATCCTACACATTCGTGTGTGGTACTGGGTGAAAGGTAATTAAATTCTACATCACTATTTGCCAAAAACTTTTGTTTTGAGTAAATTACTCTATGGACTGTGAGCTGTCAAAGTCAAATAATTTTTCAAAATTTTTCGTGCCGTGCCTAAAACTGAAATTTTAGATATTTTGGGTGCTGATAATTCTTATTAAGCGTTCTAAAAGTAATTTTATTAAAATGGAACCATCAACTTCAGGTATTTGGCTACATAATTGCATTAATGTTTTTTAGATAAATGTTTTGCAAATATTTTTAATTTTTTTTAAAAGTGCTCCATATTTGGGGTATTTTCGATATATACACAGAGTTTCAACAAATTTCTTGTTGCGATCCAGCAAATTTTATTAAGTGATATTTTACTATAGTATTTTAGCTTATATATTCCACACCAAACTTTTGCAGAGGCACCGCGTTTTTTTACTTATTAAAATTTTTTTTAAAGAACTCAAGTTGCTAAATACTTAATCTGAAAAAACAAACAACAAATCAACTTGTTTGTTTTTAACTCTCTTTTGTCTTTATTTTCGGTATTAAAGTTATTGTTATAAATGAGTTTGGTTTCTATCAGAGATGGTTGCGTGAGTTTATTTTGACTCACGCTCACCGAATTCTAATTTTTGCATACGTTCGTACTTTTATTAAATTTAAAATAAAATCACGAGCTCGAAATGATCACGAAAACACTTAATGTTCGAACAAAACTAAAGCTTAAATACTAATATGTACATATATTAAATGCTAAAAAAATCTAAGAAATAAGCTAACGCACAAATTCGGCAATAACTTACGTTATTATAAATAAATTTCTTGATAAAATTATATGTAACTCACGAACACTGCATTTAAAAATATCGTATCACGCTTCCAGCTCTTTTAATTGTTATAGTTCATTGTACCCTACATAAAAAAATTGGGCAAAGAAATGTAAGGAGTTAAGAGACAATATTCCTTTACCTGTTTTGGCTCACACCACACAAATGAGCTTCAGAGCTTCTGGAAAAACTGATGCTTCAAAAATAGTTAAGGAAATAATATCATCTCCAACAAGAGCGACAAAATATAGAAAAAGTTTAGAAAACGTACAAGCACAGCAATTAAGTGCGGAGGAAGCACTTTCGGTTTTAGTTGAAGCGAAGTTAACTCGACACCAATATATCATTAGAAAAGCCGCGCCTGATAAATTTCCTTCATATACAAAAGTCCAAGAAGCTAAGAAAAAATGTTATCCAGAACAAGAACATATGAATATTTCTGAAACATCAGCGCAAGTAAGTCTGCAAGGACTGTTAGATCATACCACTGAGCGTCTAGTTATGGTACAGAATTCTGTACTGGATTCATTAAACAACGAGGAAATATCGCAAATGACTTTGTACTCTAAGTGGGGCTTTGACGGAAGTTCGGCCCATAGCTCTTATAAACAAGCATTTCACGGATCTGAAGCTAGTGATTCTGCGGTATTTATAACATCTATTGTGCCATTAAAAATTGTTTGTTTCAATAAAACAATTTGGCAAAATCCTCGACCTTCTTCTACTAGATTTTGTAGACCCATAAAAATTTAATTTTTGAAAGAAACCGTAAGTACTTCACAACTTGAAAAAGAAAGAGTAGAAAATGAAATCAAAACTCTGAAGGATTCCGTGGTTTTAGTAGGTGATAAATCAATAAAAATAAATCACAAACTTATGTTAGTGATGATTGATGGCAAAGTGTGAAATGCTATAACCGAAACAACATCCACACAAAAATGTTACGTTTGTGGTGCTACGAGCAAAGATTATTCTGATCATGATAATGATGATTATGATCATGATGATAATGATCATTATAATGATAATGATGATTATGGTGATGATGTTGAGGATATCTAAAGCTATTATCACAATAATACCCAAAATGGATTTAAATGCATATATATGTACATATAATGTTTCTCTTCTTTTTTAAATAAAAAAATATTTTCTATCAGTTTTTTTTCAAAAACCTTATTTTTCACTAAATAATGTAGTTATTAAAAAAAAATTATATCAACAATAATTGGCTTCTCTGAATTAATCCTCAGTTTACCTATGTTTCAACCCACTGTGTGACGCCAGCAGAGTAACTGGAAAAAATTAATCAACTTCTTTGTCGTGGTGAATACGTCCGATGTATCAATGTATATGTTCGGGCATCGATGTCACAGCATGGACGAAACATTGACATGAGCGGTCTACATTAGCCATTTGCGATGTCTGACATGATGCTCATACCGAGTTCATGGCTAGTGTAGACCCCCTGTTACAAAACCGGTTGATATCGTTCATGAAATCCGTTTGTGCTTGAATTTGTGAAATTTTCGTTTGGAAACGGAACTACGTGTTCATGAATTTAAGCTCAGGAGCCATTTAATTTCTAGAATATTTTTGTCATCCTCCAATCACTACTTTGTAAACGAAATTTTTAGTTTTGAACAAAAGAAAAATACTTTTAATTAAAAAGTTATTTTTTTGGGAATTATTATATTACATTAATTTTAATTTTTAGCTTGCTTTTTCCCAAATTAATATTTTACTTTTTAAGTAAAATATTAAATTTTTATTGAAATACATTGAAATTGATTATGGAGGGGTATTATTTAGTTCCTATGGCCATTTCATTTGGGCTAATGCAAATCGTCAGGGAACCTTTACCCAAAAATCTCATAGAAAAACTAAAGATATTATATTAAACTCCTAATCATAAGAATAAGAAGTTTATAATATCAAAGTTGAAACATGAGCTCCACAATCAATCATGTTTTTTATTTTCTTTACTTGCGTACTACAACAGGTTGGTATTTTTCCAACTCTAAATTGTAGTTGTAAAGGCAGTTGAAAATAAATAAAAGCAACAACAGCTACAAATTGTTTTCGCAATGAGCTGTGATGCCAACATGTATTTTTTGCGCGAGCACTCGCATATTTATTATTAAAAAGTTCTTTTTTTGGGAATTATTAAATTACATTAATTTTAATTTTTAACGTGCTTTTTTCCAAATTAATATTTTACTTTTTAAGTAAAATATTAAGTTTTTGTTAAAATACATTGAAGTTGATTAGTTTTTCTATGAGATTTTTGGGTAAAGGTTCCCTGACGATTTGCATTAGCCCCAATGAAATTGACATAGGAACTAGCTAATACCCCTCCATAATCAATTTCAATGTATTTTAATAAAATTTAATATTTTACTTAAAAAGTAAAATATTAATTTGGGAAAAAGCACGTTAAAAATTAAAATTAATGAAAAATACTTTTCTTCAAACAAATTAATTTCGTTACGTTTTCATTCATAATTGGAGTTTCGTTTCCCATCCAGCCTGAAAATTTTGTATTTGGGACCTATAAAACAACAAAAATTTAAGATAGACCTTTTTCTATATCAATACGTGCATATGCATTTTAGTAAACCATCCCGATACAAGCCCAATACAAAATACATATAATAAATAGATTTATTTGTTCAAAGAGAATTTTTCAATAACATGAATTTTGTTAAACCTACATGTTGTAGAAAAATATGTAATGCTCTTAAAATGTAAAATAAAAATACCAAAACTGGTCAGGATCAATTACCATCTCCCAGTGAAATAATACTTACCGATTCAAATAAGTTAATAAAATTTTAATAAATTAAAGTTGCGTTTACATATTTTAGTCAAATAGTTTAATGCAACCAAACCCAAAAGCGATATGTTACAAATCCGAGCAAAGTGGAAACAACAAACGCTTTGAAAGCTAAAATAAGTCAAGAATGACGCAAATCGGTCAATGGAACATACATAACGCCCATCAATTGTGTATTTTTCACATTTCCATCTCCATCTTTGTCATACTGCAAATATAATTTGAATTAAGACTAAATTCTTGCCGTTATGCTTAAATTAAATGGGAACCATACCTGCATCATATATTGTTCTCCACCTTCGGGACCTACTGGTACTATTAATCTTCCACTATTAGCCAACTGTTGTATTAAAGCCGAAGGCGTTTCAGCAGCGGCGGCGCCGACATGTATTGCATCATATGGTGCGTGGTCTGGATAACCTTTACGACCATCTCCCTCTTATTATGAAACACACTAAATAATATTTAAGGAGTAATTTGCAAACAGAAAAGTTTTTCTTACCAACAATAATAAGTTTTCCAGATTGTAACATTTGGGGGTCATCATTGTTTAGATTTTCTTTGCTTGTACCGACCAATTCATGTTGATGCTCGATTCCTACAATTTTAGTGTCGGCATTTTCTCCTTGAGCTTGTATATAACGATAAAAACAAGCCGTCAAATAGCCAGAGCCTGAACCTACATCTAAGACATGTGCTCCAGGTTTCATATGATCTCTTAAATATTCCATAGCAAAAGCGTGCTATTCAACATATATACTTTTATAAATAAAAAAACATAATAATAAAGATAATTGTATACCATATGTGGTGCACTTATAGTTACACCATGCCCAATACTTTGAGGAGCATCCATGTACGGATTACGTGGTGAATAAAATTTTCGATCCGTAGCTATCATTGCCTCAGCTACAGCGTCGGACGCAATTACCCTATAGTCTTTCCATAAAAAACACTATGCAATATACATATATGCGTACATTTTCCAAGGCATACATCCATATTAATGCGCCTTGAGTTTTAATTATAACTTACCCTTCAGTTTCCTGATAAGGTCCGTATTATTTGCTCCCACCGAACGCCAGGCCATTGCGGTGCTAATTAAAACAATAGTTAGCAAACAAGTTAGGACTAACTGTAATTTACCCGTGTTTTTATATTATTATTTTTATGTGAGTAGCTAGAACCATAAAACTTTTGCAAGAAAAAATACAAAAACAATTTCAACAGACGTTAAACGTTTTGCAAAACAAAGCCAAGGCACAAAATACAGCCCAAGGCGAATTCATACTAGGTGGCCTCAAGAGCCCTGCTGTTTACGTAAAGTTTACACATTTGGCCTGTCAGCAGTGTTAATAATGTATCAACGTTTTTGACATCCCAAATGTAAATTCTCCACGGCGAATTCTCTTGCGAGTACCTGGTGTTGATCTACGTTGATACAGCCAAGGCATGATACAATAATACAGGTACATCCATTAGAAAAATTTACTTATCTATCTTGTCAAATGTTCATGTGACTTGTCAAAAATTACATACTGAGCAACAACAAAATTCGTTGCACACCCAACCAAACACGTACATACCAAGGTAGATTAACACCAGGTAGTCGCAAGGGAATTCGCCATGGAGAATTAACATTTGGGCTGTCAAAAAAGCTAATACATTAACACTGCTGACAGGCCAAATGTGTAAACATTTACGTAAACAGCTGTGCTCTTGCGGCCACCTAGTATGAGTTCGCCTTGGTACATACAAAACACAGCTGAAGAGAATATTAGCTAATGCATGTACCTGTATAATTGTATCATGAGCCAAGGTAGATCTCAGGGTAAATCCACACCAGATAGTCGCAAGAGATTCACCGTGGAGAATTTACATTTGGGCTGTCAAGGCTGTTGACAGGTTAAATTTGTAACCATTTTCGTAAGCAGCTGAGCTCTTACCCTACGTCCAAGGTCGATATATAGATCTACCTTGCCCTACGTCTGTACCTGATATAATTTTATCATGATACATGTAAAATGCCATATAAGAAAAACAGCTAACATAAACTAAAATATTTTTCAATATAAAGTTTGACATTTGTCATTAAAATATATCAGGTCACCACCTTGTAAAACGAATTCGCCTTGTTTTGAACATGTTTTGATTCGCCTTGTTTGCAAATTTCAATAATTTCATGCAAGGCGAATTCATACTAGGTGGCCGCAAGAGCCCAGCTGTTTACGAAAATGTTTACTCATTTGGCCTGTCTGCAGCAAGGCGAATTCAGTACCAGGTAGCCTTATCATCGCAGAGGGTCATCAGCTGATTACACCCAATCAGTCAAACACTATATAAGAAAAGAGCAAAACTCTAACCCGAACTGTCAAAGTACAAATAAAAATAGTCCTACACCTACTTTGTATGTGTGTTGTTTTGATGATAAGGCCACTTGATATTAATTCGCTTTGGTCTGCAGTGTTAATGTATCAGCTTTTTTGACAGCCCAAATTTAAATTCTCCACGGCGAATTCTCTTGCGACTACCTGGTGTTGATATATCTTGAATTTCATGTAAATAAATTTGACGTCCGAATAATACAGTGCTTGAAAAGAGTTAATTCTAAAAAGACATGGAAAACGATTTTTATTCAAGTCAATTCACTTATTTTCATAAATTACGACGTACAAAATATGAAAAATTATTTGAAAGACGACAAAAACAAAATATTTAAAATTCCTTGAGCAAAAAATTGTATGGACATTAATTACAGTGTTAAGGCTGGTACGTAGGTCTTACGGAAATTCACGTTCCCATAAGAACTGTGTGCAAAAAGCTTACGGTAATTCAGGTTGGGGAATTCCTTAAAGAGATTCCGTTTTCTAGGACGGAGTTCCAAAAGAAAAGTAGACGGAATTTTTGGCATTTGTTGTCTATTACAGGGATTACAGGGATGTTACAACTATAAGTGGAGAGTTTTTTCCGCCAACTGAAACAAGAATTAATGTTCATAAAATTGTTTGGTCATGGAATTTTTGACATTTCTTATTTTTCCCAAGCTGTAATTAATTTTTAGTGCTTTTGTGTGTTGTAAATTAAGAAATAAAGGAATTTTTGTGTATGCAAACATAATTCTCTGCAGAAGAGTACACGATTGTTTTTCTGTGTATAAATAAATGTAAATCTCCAAATGTGAATTTCCCTAAAAATTATGTACCAGCCAAGGTAGATGGAACAGGTACCACTCCGAGATCAGCTGTTTTAGTAAATTTAAGAAAATATCAAAATTATAAATATTATAATCTTTTCTTTTTTAATACTTCTTTTTTTTCACAAGAACTCAAATTGTTGTCGGTATACCGGTATATCATTGTCCGATTTACTGTCTTCAAAATATTCAAGACAGTAGTGGAGACAATTGAAAAAGTGTGTATGTATTAGTGAAAAACTGTTATTGTCAAGACAGCATTGTCTAGTGTTAACACTGAGTAAAATAAAAATTAATGTTCAGACAACTGTTCATTCAAGGGATTTTATCCATTTTTTGTTTGTGTTTAAGTGGTCTGGTTACTAATAGTTGAAATGGTTGGCCATGTTCCATTAATTGCGGCAAAATATACTTTGATATAAATACCATCATATATACACCAAGAATATTTCTTCAACAAAAACTAATAACAATACAAATAAAAATATTTTTCCATCGAACAAAAATTTTCTATTTTTATCTCCACGATCATTACGAACTTCTCTTACAACGATCTTAAGGCCATGTCAGATAAAACTTTTGCTTCGCGTTGCGTTACAGATTCGCTTTGACATCTAAGATGAAATGTACATACTTATACGAAACATGTCACATAAAGCACTTTTAACGCAGCGTGAAGCGAAAAGTTCGGCAACTCTCATCTTTTTGCTTGCTTTGACAATCAGCTGGAATAATTTTCTTTTATTATATTGCCAAACGAAACATATTGCGCGTTTGAATCTGTTTTAATAAGAGGTAAATATGTATGTGGCATTTATTTATTTATAATAAATCGTAAAATAACATAATTGACTTTTATTTTTATAAAAAATATATATATAAATAGCAAAATTATCAACTACTTTTTTGGTAAACGATCAATGCGCGAGCAGAGGGCGAAGCCGATGTAAAATGGTGATCGGCGCCGGCTAAGAACAAATATAGTCGGCGGCGGCTATTAGCCGGCTAAGAGCCGAAAATTTTTCGCCGGCGGCGGCTACCTAAATTTATCGGCTAACGGTCGGCTAACAGAGTATTTCTTGCTTACTTACATACAAGGTATATTTACAACAGGTATACTCGGCCCAATTATAAATAAACTTGCCTTTCTAGACGATTTACTGCCTTATTTATAAAAATAATTTTCATAAGAAATTTTTTTCATATGTTCCAAAACCGAATTAAATATTTTTAAATGCGCATGTTAGTAAATATCCACTTTTTATTATAAAAAATCGGCTTAGCCGCTAGCCGATATTAGCCGCAATAATCGGCGGCGGCTAAGTGATTGTGAAAATCACCGGCGGCGGCTAATAGCCGGCTATTAACCAACCGGCTTCGTGCTCTGTGCGCGAGTGTTGTCAAAGTTTCCATTGTGTCATACACCTTTTGCTTTACACTTTTCTATCAAAGTTAGAAACGTCACGCAAAGCGACAAAGTTTTATCTGACACGGCCTTTACGGAGTTCGCTATAAACAAGTTTTACTGTAGTATGTCATGCAACTTTTTTTAGCTTCCAAATAATTTAACCATTTTAAAGCACTGCAATAAAGTTGTTTTTTTTTTAGCAAACTTGTGAAATAACATTGAAAAATTGAATTAAAATCATGGAATCAAAAGTTACTGTCCTTACTCCAAATGGTAGAAGACAAAATATTAAAGTTACTCCTAATACCACTATATTGCAGATATTGGAGGAAGCATGTTTAAAACATGCTTTCTCAAGCGATGAATACTGCCTGAAACACCACAACAAAGTGGTGTCCTTATCGCAAATGTTTCGTTTCAGTGGCTTACCAAATAATTGCCTATTAGAAATGTTTCAAACTGATAAAAAGCGTATAGATCACCCAGTTGACATATGTGTTCAAAGTGAAGATGGTGCACGTAAACAAGCTCAGTTTATTCCAGATGATAATTTATGGCATGTTCTAAAACAATTGCAAGGAGATGTTGAATTAAAAAAATTCGAGAGTCCAGTAGTACTGTATATGCGTCAAGAGATTTTGGGCATGGAACAGCTGTCAAAAACTACTTTGAAATCTTTGGGCATAATGGAAGGTAGAGCTCTACTACGTTTGTTGGACAAAAAACCAGAAATATTAAGAACGTAAGTCAAAAATGGTTTTCAGAATATAAAATTGGAAATGGGTTAAACCTATGACTCTTGCACAATTGATTATGCGACATTTTGTGTATCACAGCCAGTGATGTCAACCCAAAATATGCCTTAGAGGTAGATTCAATATGAAAAAGAGGTACTTTCAACCAAATCTTACTATGAAAAGAGGTAGATCTATCATTTCTTATTTTTAGGGTATTTCAAACATCTTGGAAAAAGATATGGAACAAATTTACTTTAGCTACATTCCGCCAAATAAAATGAAAATTTATCTGTCTGATAGAAAATTTAATTCTAAGAAAAAAGTAAAGTACAAAAATCCTCGGAAACGCATATTTTCGGACTAACAAAGCTTTGCAGATCTTAACAATTTACTTATATGAAAGCTTATTAGAATTATTCGATGCATATTTAAATTCGATACATATTTAAAAAAATTAGCCCATTCAGGAGCGATGTTTTTCCTTTTTTGTATTTTTTCAAATTAAGTGTCTCCTTTTTCATTTTTCATTTTATTTATAGTTACAATATATGTTTAACGAAAAAAGTTAAATAATTTGTTTTTATTGTTACTAAAGAGTTTATGCCTAGCAGGCCTTTGGCCGGACTTAAAGGTTTTCTCCTCTATGTATGTCGAATAGTGGCTGCGCTGAGTAAAGATTTTTCGCATAGCCGGACAATAGTTTTCTCCTCTATGAATGTCTTATAGTGGCTTCGCTGAGTAAAGAGTTATTGCGTAGCCGGCCTTCGGCTGGGCTTAAGGGTTTGTTCCTCTATGTATGTCGAATAGTGGCTTCGCTGAGTAAAGATTTTCTGTCCTGTTCTTTTTTTGTTTGGTAAACTTTCATATGAGTAGTACACTTAATTTGAAAAAATAATAAAAAAAATTTTTTTAATATGTTTTTCATCGAATAATTTTGAAAAGCTTTCATATGATACCTTAAGATCTATAAAACTTTGTAGGTCCGTAACTCCGAAAATATGCGTTTCCGAGGATTTTTGTATGTACTTTACTTTATTTTCTTAGAATTAAATTTTCTATAAGATATTTGATTATTTGGAGGAGTGTAGCTAAAGTAAATTTAAGCGGCTATTTTGACTTAGCTGCACAATCAACTCTTCACGATGTTTGTGCAGATAAGTCGAAAATGCTGTTATCTTAAATGTACATACTTAACATAGCGTCTTCACGAGCCATTGATTTGTGTTGACAAAAGTCAAAGTCGATATGAAAAAATAGCACTAACATTTTTCTGATGTTTGTAAGTATAAAGTTTGACAAATGTTAGAACAAAATTATGTCTCGTGAAGACGGGGTGTAAGCTGTTTTTAGATTCTATAAGCTGCTCGACTTCTGCATAAAATGCAACCCTGATATAATGTGTTGTTATTGTTTTTTTTTTAATTTCCATAATTCGCAGTCTACATCTAACTTAACTTAACATTATGTAGGTCGTTCAATAAACAAAAATCTTTTTTTTATCTTTAAATTATCTTTCATCATGAAATAATATCTATGTAAGGGAAAAGAAACCAACGAAGCCTCAAAGTGTACATTAGTTTCGATTTAACTGCCTTTTTTAAGCGCACTTTTGATTCAATTGCACAAAATTATTAAGTTGTGTCACTATTCCTTAAAATCCCATACAATTTGGTACTTTCTATACATATAACATATTTTTGGCAGTTTTAAATTATTCACATACAAAAAATATAAGTTAAGCTGTTTGTAGACCAGACATCACCATGCTAAGCCACCGGTGCCCGAGTACTTTTCGTCATTTTCACATATACAACACGACTGTTAACGAAACTCACTACATAGAGTGTAAAGGCAGCGTCACATAGAATCCGTCATACTTTATACGTCGCCTTTTTCAACTGACAACTAACTTGAAATACATACATGTTTTCTTATGAGCTTAGTCACATTCGGTACATCTACGTCAACGCAAAGTACGAAAGTTGACCAACTTTTAACGTACGTTGATTACTTTGACAGCACTCAGTTGAGTTTTTGCTTTGTTTTGATTTAGTTTTTTCTGCTGTTTGGCACCAAAAATTAAATAAAACAAAATAAACAAAATCAAATCAAATTTAGTTGCAGAAACATGCGAAGAAAAAACAGTTGTTTAAATATCCGTCAACAAAGTACTCATTGTGTCAACCTCCTCCGTCGTTACGTTAATGCCAGTTGAGAAAGGCGACGTATAAAGTACGACGGATTCTATGTGCCCCGGCCTTAAGGGCAAAATACACCATCAATCTGCTTGATGTCAGATTCGCGTACGTGTGCTTGACGAAAAATCAAAAACAAGTAGATTTTCCATCAAGCGTCACACATAAGCTCTGTTTAATAACTGAAAGTTGTTACTAATTGTTACTGGAAAGTGTTCACGTACTCGAAAAACTAGCAACGAGAGAGTGAAATAATTCTTGCAAAAAAACCGACTACAAAATAGGCGTGGCACCGCCCCGCTTATTTAATCATCATGTACTTTTACGAGAACTAATTGTGTGTGCGAAGTCTCATAACAATCGGATAAGTAGAAGTAGTTAAAATGACTAGTTACATTTCATGGGCGTGGCACTGCCCACTTTTCTAACTACAATGTTGTATTGTAACGAAAACTAAATGTGTATGCAAAGCTTCATAAGAATCAGCTACGTAGAAGTAGTTAAAATTCTTATTTACTTTTCATGGGCGTGGCACTGCCCACTTTTCTAAACGTAATGTTTGTTGTATTGTAACGATAATTAAAGCTGTATGCAAAGTTTCATAAGAATCGGCTTAGTAGAAGTAGTTGAAAACGAATGTGTATTTACTTTGTATGGGCGTTACCACGCCCACTTTTCAACGGGACCAATCTGGAAGTACATCCTTTTGAACAGAGAAAAAAAATCCGAAATCGATTCAGAAATGGCGGAGTTTTGAGGGAACATACATAAAAAAATATACATGGCGAATTGATAACCTTTCTCCTTTTTGAAGTCGGTTAAAAAGAGCATAAAAAGTTGAGAGAAAAAGAAAACTTGTTTACAAAATAAATGTTTGATAACTTCAGAAAAAATTTACTTTTTCTAATTTAATGAATTATTTAGAAATTTTTAATTTTTAGAAGTTAAAAATACTAAAATAATTTGACTGCAGCAGATTAAGAGTTTAAAACGCTTGAATTGGGTGTCAGAAAATTGTCCACCTTTCACCCCACCCCGTCTCACGAGACATAAGTTTGGAAATTTGAGTGTTAGCAATTGTCAAAATTCTGTCCTAACACAAGAAATTAACGTGTGGACCGAATGTGTTTGTGTCCTAACACATGTTTGGAAATCAATGTTAAAACACAAGCCCGAGGAAATATGTTAGAACACAAGCTGTCAAATTTAATATGTATGTGTGTTTTTTTATAATTTGTTTGATTTTATGGAAAAAAAGAATAAATAAAGTTAATAAATAAATGTTTTAGATGTTTTTTTTTGTACATTATTTATGTTCATATTCATTTTTAAAAATAGGAAAATAATGAAGAGAAATCCATTTTTTTTATAAATTTTTATGTTCCAGAAGACCATAGAGTACCAAGTTTTCTTAGCACCCATGGCAGAATTTTTTCTTTTGATTGTTTTATTTACATTCATGTTTTAGAGATGTAAAGCTTATAGATATTTGAGTACTTATTACTGCATATTATTTCAAAATTGATGTATTTTCGCATGTCATTTCACCAGAAACAAAATTTTAAATCATGTACAAAATAAATAAGTGCAAAAGCTTCCTCCGAAGTTCCATTTAAGCGGCCTTCAGACTATTAGATTTAGTATTAATACTTGTCAAAAACTCAAATCTCAAGTAAAAATCCAACAGTGTGAAAACAAATTGTTATGATTTGTCAAATAATACGTAAAGAAACTTGACAGTATTATGGTAATCGTCATTTTTAGGAAATTTTCTAAATAATCACATTTTTCATTTTATCAGGGTTGTCTATTGCACAAACAAGCATAGGAATAACAGAAACAGTTGTGTATTTGTTTGCCGGCATAAATAAAGAAAAAGAAGAACGAAAAAATTTGCTTTATTGCAAATTATTTATGTTACGTTTTATTTCGAATGTGATAGTGTAGAAACAAAATGTAATGAGAAAATTTTCTTTAAGATTTTTTGACAGTCAGACTGATTTTGATTTGATTTTCGTCTTACTAAATCTAATAAAAATCTCAAAGCTTGTATTACAATGTGAAAGCGCCTTTAATACATACATTTCGTCCCGAATTTCTAATTATAAAAATGCATTGTATCAAGTACCAAAAACATGTATGTACTTTGTAGTTACAACAACACATATTTTACATCACTACGCTTTATAGTGATCAGCTGTTTTGAGTAACTTGCAAGTTTTTGAAATTTTTTCCATTCGCGTACTTTTTTGTGCAAGAGCCATTATTGAGAGTAAAATTAAAAAAACCCAGAATTTACTCAACTACTGGATTTTACTGGAAAAGTAAACAAACGAACCTAATGTGTGCAGCTAAAAGCTGTTTTACACTAAGTGTGTTCCCGTACTCAACATTGGTCATCCGCGGGCGCCGAATTTGCACGAAAAGCATTCCCATACTCGAAAATTTGGTAAATGAGACCGCTTTTGTGAACATAACATTCTTCTTCTTGCACGAAACAGCTCGGACTTTTTCTTCGGGCAGATTGTGTAAAGTGCAAAACAATCATCTGTTTGAAAAATAAACAACAAATGAAAAATAATTTTAGGCAACAAAAATACTAAGACATAATTGCTTGTTTAACAAAATTCAAAGCAAAATACATTTGTATGTATTTATGAAAATACATAAAAATGAAAAATGGCATTAAAAATCATTGTGTTGGTTTTTATTTTTATGTTTATTTTCGCACCACTTTCATGTAATTTTTCGGGATAGAAATTTGGTTTTTTGCGTTCCCGTACTTTTGTACATTTTTGTCTCACAATGAGAAAAATATGTGTTTGTTCTCATTTTACCGAACTTTACCCAAAAAGTACGGGAACACACTTACTATCTCACAAACCGTTCGACTTTTGTAGAAAATGCAACCCTGATCTAATGATTTTATGGAAAGTTTTAAAAAAGCAATAACAACACATTATATCCGGGTTGGATTTTGTGCAGAAGTTGAACAGCTTGTATAATAGTCTAAAACAGAGGTCATCACAAAGAGAAGCACTTAAAATGAGAATGTATTGGTGTTTTTGCAAATGCTGCAAAATGAAGAGTTATGAAACTACTAATAGCTGTTTTACACTATCTCACAAGCCGTTCGACTTCTGTAGAAAATGCAACCCTGATGTAATGTGTTTATGGAAAGTTTTAAAAAAGCAATAACAACACATTAGGTTAGGTTAGGTTAGGATGTACAAGCAGCTTCCGCTCACTTGGCTCCATAGTTGGTTCCTTTGTGTTACCTGTATAGAGAGAGGAAAGGGGATAGTTCAAGTAAAGTTGTGGAAAAATGAGAAGAAAAGAAGGAGAGAGAAGTATGGCGATCATTCGCCAGAAGAGTATGGTTCAGGACTGGAACCATCCACTGCGCCTTATGAAAAGGCTAAGTTTGTTAGGGGTCGTCGTTGCCAGTTCAGATAGACTGACGAAGGACTGTTGACCGAGTTGTGTCAGCCGCTGGTTCACCAGCGAAGGGCAGAGGCACAGGAGGTGAAGAATGGACCCCTCCTTGTCCCGACAGCTTCTGCAGAAGTCGTGAGACGTTAGTCCCATTAGCTTGGCATGGTTGCCGAATTTGCAGTGACCTGTGATCGTTGCGACTACGTCTTTCAGGTGTGATTTCTGAAGTCTTAGTAGATTCCTGGTGCGGTCTGAGTCCAGCCTTGGCCAGATCAGCCTGGAGATCTTACAAGTAGGTTCATTGAACCATCTGATCTGTGCCAGGGTGTGGAAAAAATTTTCGATTTGCTTTTTGCAAGCGTGTAGGGGAATACTGCAGAAGACATCAATGTCTGGCTCTGGTAGTGTCGTTCCCCTTTTAGCTAGTTCGTCAGCGATGCAGCTACCTACGCTGGTCCCATGTCCAGGCACCCATATAAGGGTGATATTTGAATGTCTCGCCATCCCGTTCAGGGATGGCCGGCATTCCTGGACCAGGTTTGATGTTGTGTATACACCTGTTAGGGACCTGATTGCGGTTTTACTGTCGGTGAAAATTCGGATATTTCTATCAAATATCCTGTGATACCGAAGCCAGTTTGCCGTTTTTTTATGGCCGATATCTCGGCCTGTAATATACTACATTTGTCTGGAAGTCTGAAGGAAATTTTGTTCCAGTTGTTCAAAGTAGACCCCTCCTCCAACCATGTCACCCCTCTTGGAGCCATCCGTGTACACATCGAAGTGCTCCACGAGGGGAGAATACCCTCCTGTGGGCCACATTTCCTCCGAGATGGAGAACCTGAAGCCCCTAGAGAAAGTTGGTCTCGGGGAGGTATAATCAGCCCGGGTAGAAAATAAAGCAAGAAATGAAAGAATTCCTATAAAAAACATTCTTTGATGTGGCAACTCAGTACCACTTTGTCCGGACAAAAATTAAAATTAAATCAATTCAAGCTGAAAATGTTCCGAACAAAATTATTTCTCTTCTGTTTGTTCTCTCTCTCACAAAGAGAGACGTCAAACTGCATATAAAAAAATTTTGTCCGGACAAAAATTTTGTTCGGAAAAAATGGGTGAATCCACCTTTAAACAACTAATTATTGCTCAATTATTTAGTTTTCTCTTTGCCTGGCTCCGATTTAAGCTGGATTCTCCCATTGTTTCCGAACAAATTTTTTGTCCGGACAAAATTTTTTTTATATGTAGTTTTACGTCTCTTTCCTTGAGAGAGAGAGAAAAGCAGAGAAATAATTTTGTTCCGAACATTTTCAGCTTGAATTGGTTTAATTTTAATTTTTGTCTGGACAAAGTTAAACTGAGTTGCCACATCAAAGAGTGTTTTTAGAGCAATTCTTAAATTTCTTGTTTTATTTCTATAAATGTGCCATGCAAGTAATATCATAGTATTTAGTTTAATAGTTATTAACATAAACACTTGTATCTTATCCAATTGTTAAACAAATTTGTCTGAGATGTTTATTTTTTATTTACATATAACATATGGTAGCTTTGATTTTCCAGATAAATTGTCCAAAATGGGTGGGTGGGTGAATCGTGTTGCAAAAAACTCTCAGTAAAAAAAGTTTTGTCCGGAAACAATGGGTAAATCCACCTTTAGTACAATACCTATTAACGTACAATCCAGAGCCAGACAAAGAGAAAACTAAATAAATGAGACGTAATTTGTTGTTTAAGTGTGTTGGTGTTTATTTGCTTTGTTGATAGGTCAAAACGACAGTTGTGGTCTTTTTGTTGTTTGTTTTGATTGTTTGTGTTGTGTACATGTAAGTTGTCGGCACGAACGTCGTGGGCCATGCCAAGCATCGCATGCCTCTGGTATAATCTATGAATTTGTCGCAGTTGTTTTATTTTTATTTACATGTTATAAAAATGAAAATCTGAAGTCCAACCCCGAAGAAGTCGCGGCTATACAATACTGCCCTCCTTTTTCGGAGTTTTGAGCTATTTAGCTTTTAAAAATAAAACAAATACTAGAAGTGGTAGATGTGACCATTTTGCTTAACGTTTTTCAGTAATTTGCAGTTGAAAATGGTGTTTTAAGCTTAACATAAAAACCAGAAACATATTTGCCCTTATCTCAATTTTGGAATTTTTGCACTTGTGACTTTCTTTCTTAGGAGAGCAGAATAGTAGCACCGACCAACTAGACGCGACATGAACAGCAATCTATTGCCTACTTACTCTTGACAGACTGGCTTTCAAAAGAGAAATAAGAAAGTATTGGTGTTCAATTTTGTTTTGTTTTTCGCATGCATACGTAAGATTTGCAACACTTTTATTTGGATAAAATGAAACAAGAACATATAATTGTTGTCTCTTTCTCAAACGGCTGTCCTCAAAATATGATTTGGGCAATTTTTAACTGTCCAAATTGTCGTGTCTGGTTGGTCGGTGATAGTAGTCTATAATTCTATAAACTGTTTAGTAAAACTAACTTTTATTTTTACTTTTCACTATAAATTGTAGACAAGCAATGGTCTATAAACCTCCAACTTCTTCTAACAGTCCTTCAGCAATTGAAGAAAATGATAAACCGAAAAATATCAAAAGTGTAGTGCCTGGAGGAGGTGGTTTTGCCATAACCAAAGATTTGGTTCAATCGCTTAAAAAAGCATCATCAAACGAAATAACTGAATCTATCAAGGAACCAACTGAAAACCAGGAAACAGCCAGTTGTTCCTCAAAAAAAGAAGAAGTTCTGCAGCCAGAAAAACCGAAATATGATTGGGGATCAGGACCAGGCCGTTCTATGTGTACATCCGAAGTACAAATGGAGACGGATGAAAATGAAAATTTGGAGCCAGCAATTGAGCCTGAATACAACATTGTAAGCAGAAACTGTCAAAATTAAAAAAACTAGACTAGATTTTACTTCCTCGTTATAGATTGGAGAACGCAATGCATTAATTTATTCGTTGGATTCAACTCAAAGTCAAATAGAGGATTTACCAGACTCTTTTTATGACTTAACGGTGAACGATTTGAAACTAGTTTTGCGCGATCTTAAAAAAATTGCTTCTGGCAATGAAGATGCTCCTCTTCTCACTGAAAAGCTCAGGCAAATAGAAGATAATAATACAATGCTAAGAAAAATTTCTCAATATAAAAATTGTGTTATACGTATTCAATTTCCTGATCGCCATGTTTTACAGGGGATGTTTAAACCAATCGATAAAATATCAGATGTTAAAGATTTTACAAAAAAATTTTTGGAAGAACCTGAAAAACCTTTTTATTTATGTAATGTCATGTAACTAAAGTTATGCTTTCCAAGTTTTTATTTCGATTTTATTTTTATTTCCTTGCAGTCACTATACCACTTAAAACCAAATTGGATTTGGATAAAACTTTATTGGAATTGGATTTTGTTCCAAATGCCTTACTACATTTTTCACTGGAGGATGAAACAGATAGTATAGCAAAGTTCATAAATTCGAATTATCTAAACAAGTTGACATCTGCAGAAGGTGCCTTTTATGCAGCAACTAAACTAAGGTAGTTTTTTCAAATAAATATCTCATTTATATTACGCTAACGTGGAATTTTGTTGACTTCTTTAGGAAGGAAAAGCATTGTCATGCTAATAATCAAAATGCAGGTAGAATTCCAAATCCATCTACTGGTGCAATTCCAAAACGCCCCCGCCATGATGTAACGAATAACGAAAAATAAGTTACTAACATCAATCCTTTAAAAAGCATTTAATGTATATTTACAAACAAAAATTGGAAAAAATAACGCTTTTTATTTAAAATTCTGTTTTTGTCTTTGCTTTTCAAGTATGAAGACTTCATTTCTATTGTTTTATTTATTTTATTTTAAATACAGTTCATTTGACCAATAAAAAATTGTTCGTATAATACCACACGCATTTACATATCTGTAAGTTGGAGGTAAACTACGCCAATTTACAATTTAGAAATTTTACATGAGACTGCAAAAACATATTGAAAATCGCAAATGATTTTTTATCTGTAGTTTGACTCACACCGAGTATTTTATACAAACTAAATTATTTAAGAAATCTATACATATAATAAAACTGTAAAAGGGGCGTGTCTGTACATGAAATATTTTTTGAAAATTTTTATGGTGGCGTAAACAGTAATCGATGTCCAAAATTTTGGAATTTTTGTCTGTCTGTCTGTCCGAACACGCTTCACGCAAAAACCAATGAATGGATTTTCATGAAATTTGGTATGGATGTACTTTAGAGTCCTGATTCAAACATCGGGTACCTTTTACCGCGATAAAATATCTCATTTCTGTACCCTATGCTACTAATATAAATGTGATTGGAAATTACGTATTTTGGAAAAAAATGCGACTTTGTGTAGTTTACCTTCCATCTACATATTTTTCCTTTCGAGATTTAGCCCCTTTTTTGTAATTCGTGATTTCTAAGCAATCTTACTTTTAACTGATTTTAACATTCAGTAAAAAACTTACACATTAATACGGATTTTCGGTTGCTTTCAATATTGTCCGTTGTTTATGTTAGGTTAGGTTGAACAGGCTGCCGGTTTCTAACAACCGGCCCACTTGGGTCCTTTGGTCCCTTTGTGATGCCTGGGATGGATAGTAGGGAAATTCAGAGAGGTGTCCCTCCTATCCCAGAGGTTGGGTCGGTGTTAAACCAACCCGAGTTTCGTATGAATGAATTTATTCCCCTAATGTCGCATTCCCCAGGTCTGCTAGTTCGGGTAGTGACGGATTTCCCAAGTATGACACCCTATTTCTATATAGTGCTGGACATCGACAGAGGTGGTGTTTGACAGTTTCTTCCTCCTCCTCGTTCTGACAACTTCTACAGAAATCGTTAAAAGGAAGATTTAATCTTCTGGCATGGACACCAATAAGACAGTGCCCTGTTATGACCGCTACGAGTATACGCAGCTGTTGACGAGGGAGCCCCAGTATGGTTGCAGATCTTGCGAAGTTATACTTGGGCCAGATGGATCTGGAAACCTCACAAGTGATTTCATTTGTCCATCTGGTTTGCGCTTCTCTAAATAGTTGGTGCTGAATTTGTATTTTACAGCTTTTTAGTGGGACACCTACTAACCAGTCGATGTCATTTTCATGTAGGCGGGCACCAGCCTTGGCTAGACCGTCCGCGATAATGTTACCGGGCACCCCCGCGTGGCCCGGTACCCAGAAGAGCCCTAGGTTCGCATGTCTCGCCATCTCATTCAGAGATGCCCGTCATTCTTTAACCAATTCCGATGTTGTGTAAACACCAGATAGAGCATGTAGTGCCGCCTTACTATCGGTACAAATTCGGATGTCCTGATCGAATATCCTGTAGTACCTTAACCAGTTGGCTGCCCTTTTGATTGCCGATATTTCAGCCTGAGTGATGCTACATTGGTTTGGTAGCCTAAAGTTTATCCTACGTTGCATTTGTGGGATGTAGAAACCCCCGCCCACTCCGATGCCCGACTTTGACCCATCGGTGTAGATCTCGAGCACATCCTCATATTGGTGTATATAGTTTGCCTCAGAGGATGTGCCCGAGAAGTCCACCACGAATCTCTTGTCGGGCATCAGAGTAGGCGAGCAGTAGTCAGTGTGGTCGGGAAGATCTGAGATTTGCTCTAATATCGTCGCATGGCCTACGTTACCCCGCTTCCATGCACCTGAGGCATCTAGTCTAACCGCCGAGTTCATGGCCAGTTCTTTGATCATGAGTTCAGCAGGAAGCCAATGCAGTATGGTGAACAGTGCTTTGGATGGAGCAGTGCGTGGTCCACCCGTGATCAACAAAGCAGATGTTCGAAGAACCTTTTCTATTATTTTAGAGTATGTGGCTTTATTTAAGGAAGTCCACCAGACGACAGACCCATACATTAGTATGGGCTTTACCACCATTTCAAAAAGCCAATTGACGTTTTTGGGACTTACGCCCCACCTGTTGCCGATCGCCCTTTTGCAGGTGTATAGAGCAATAGCAGCCTTGGCTGCCCTAGCTTGAACGTTGGGGTACCATGAAAGCTTAGAGTCCAGTATAATACTGAGATACTTCACGCTAAATTATCCTATTTGTTAAGAATCCTTGTATGAAGCTAATTGTTGACCGATCAATGTTCAGTCTTTCTAGTTCCATAATGATGGATTCAGGTCGTACATTGTTAAAGACACCCTCTACATCAAGAAAGGCCACGAATGTATATTCTTTGTTTGCCAGGGATTTTTCAATGAATCCTACAAGCGAGTGAAGTGCCGTCTCAACTGATTTGCCCTTCGTATAGGCATGTTGGGAGGTTCGGAGAAATTGTTGATCTAAGGTTTAGATCAATTATCCGTTCCAGTTTTAAGGAGAAAAGATGATAGGCTGATGGGTCTAAAATCTTTCGGGTTTACGTGTGTAGTTTTACCCCCTTTGGGAATAAAGACCACGGAACATTTGGTCCATGCTATCGGAATATACGACCAAGTTAGACAGGCCGAGTATATCCGAATGAGCCATGGAGTGATCACGTCTGCATTACGCTGTAGGTCAGCTGGAATAATGCCATCGGGACCCGATGATTTGAACGGGTCAAAGCTGTTGATGGCCCATTTTTTCCCTATTTAGGGTAATCGTGGCCATGTTAGAATGTATTGATTGTATGGCTGCAATCTCTCCCGTGTAGGGAGTGCAACCGGGAAAGTGTGTGTTCATTAGTACCTCTAGGGTCTCCTGACTACTGGTGGTCCATCCGCCACCTGATTTCTTAATGAAACTGGGGACAGTTGGAAGAGTAGCCAAGATTTTGCGAAGGCGACTAGTCTCAGAGGCTCCCTCAACATTGCTGCAGAAGGACCTCCATGACGTTCGTTTCGCATCCCTGACGAGGTTCTTGAACCTGTTTACAGAGGCTTTGTAGGCTGACCAGTTACCCAGTCTTTTTGCCTTATTGAATAGTCTGCGACTCTCCTTGCGAGCGTTCGCTATTTCAAGACTCCACCATGGTGGTTTTTTCTTCCCACGCAGTATACTAGGTGTGCATGATTCGGCCTTCGCTAAGTTGAAAGCATTTGTTAAATTGTCAACCACGATGTCAATGTCTTGCCTATCGTTTATGATTGGCGATTGTGTAAGAAAGTCAGAGTGAATAAGCTTTTGCTCTTCCCAATTTGTTTTCTTCGTATTTATTATGGGCGTAGCCCGATCAGTCAGAATCCCTATAGTGAATTCAATATAGCGATGATCAGAGAAAGAACAGTCATTTGATACCTTCCATTCCCTAATAATATCAGTAAGCGTAGAACTAACTAGCGTGATATTTAGAACCTCCTTCCTATTTGATATGACGAAAGTGGGTTCTGACCCGACATTTGATATGTCTAAGTTGTTACAAAGAATAAAATCAAATAAAGACTCACCCCTTGTATTAGTGTCAGAGCTTCCCCATACGACATAATGTGCATTTGCGTCTGCTCCGAGAAGGACTGGCAAGTTACGTTGGTTTGCCATTTTAATTGCGTCGCGAACCTTTGCGGGCGGGGATTCGCATTCGTGCGCCATGTAGCTCGAGATGACTATTATCGTGTCCATAGTCGTCTCCCAGACTGCTGTGGTGGTATCTTCGTCACTGAAATCAGATAACAAAACGATATTTAGGTTGCCCCTGGCTACTATGCATGCTCTGATCCTACCTGTCTCAGTCGCATGCAATAGCCTGAAGCCTTTCGTACCTAGTCCGCAAACCCTACCTTTGTGAAGCCAGGGTTCTTGGACTAATGCGATCTCCTCCCCTCTTTCTATGAGCCGGAGGAGCATTGTGGCAGCTGCTGTTTTAGAGTGGTGAATTTTCACCTGAGTGACCCTCACCGCCATGGTGTAACGGCTTGATGGTGACGTTGATGTCCTCCTGGTCAAAGTCCAGAAGGTCATCCTCGTCAACTGCCTCGTCTAGCTGGTCAAAGAATTCTCCAACCCAACCTGAGTTGGAGTTGGTGTCCTCCTGAGAAGCTAAACTAGCAGTGTCATCGACCGACATTGCGTCTAGATCCGGTTGATCACCTTCCTGAGCAACTTTGTCCCTTTTGTCGCCCTTGAAGCTACTAAGGAAGATGGCCTCAAAACCATAGAACATCTTCCCTTGTTTCTGCTCGAGCGGCAAAATAGACTCGTTGTTCAGAAAGATGACAACCCGTCTGTATACTCCTACAGGTTCTGAAACAGAGACAACCTTCCAATTTTTGGTCGGTATGTCACTGTTGCAGGCCTGCAGAAGCGCCAGTATATCCTCTGGTGGCTCTAGGTCGACGTGGAACCTCATCTAGAGGGACCACATCGAGTCTAGCTCCTTCCCATAGACCTTCCAGAAGAGCAACCGCCTGCTTGTATAGCAGAATCGATCGCTCATCCGAGAAGGTCATGAGCCCCGGATTGTCTTTAAGGACTTTCCAGAACACCCCCATCACCTTCTTTCGTACCATGTTCCACTTGGCGTAGGTCATGGAGTAGTCTGCGTCACCCCTATCAATGACAGCTTGAACAAGGTGGCCTTTGGCCATCTCGCTGAAGGGTTCTGGGTAAGCTAGACTTTTTGCCTAGCTTACCCAGAACTCTTTCGGCGGAGCGCCGTCTCGCGAAGCCCCTTCTGGCTGGTGTTGTGTACCTTTGGGTCGTTATGTTGCCTTGAGAGGCTGGAGTCACAGCTCGGAGACCCGACTTCGTGGTCGCAGTCTCCTTACTGGAGGGGGGATGTGGTACTGAGGAACCCGACTTCGAGGTCGCAGTTCCCTTTGTCACAATAGGCACTGAGGTGACTGCCGCTTGTTTTTTGACAGCACCCAAACAGGGTTTTTTAGCTACCGAGGTGGTAGCAAGGACCTTGGCAGTTTTTGAGGTGCTTGGTTTTGAATCCAGGGGCACCCCACTGCTGTTTGTTTTACATCCTTTGGATGGGTGTTTGAGGTTCTGCTTAGCAGATACCGACAGTGCGCACTTGGAAGGCTCAGGTTTCCCCTTGCCCCCTCCTGCGTGAGTGTTGTAACCAGTAGCTTGCTGATTAGTCCGGCCTGGTGCATGCACCGTACTAATCCGGAACCCAGTAGCACTCGACTCCCCATGGCCTGAGGTCGCCACCAGGGGAGCAGGGTCTCCGGAGATTATTAGGCCCTCAACCGGATACTCGGGGCACTTGTTTTTATTTGACATTATTATGTTTTGTGGGGGGGGGGGGTTTGCATTTTATACTTGCTGCCAAGTGAGAAAGCTGTCAAACAGACAGATCACCAAGCCGCCCAATATGGAACAGACGCTTGGTGGATTTTAACGGACACGTGTGGTGGACGTAGATCCGAGAGGATCCAGCGGACGTATTCTGGTGAAGAGCCCAATCTCAATGAAAGGGGAACTCTCCACCCACAAACGGTCTGAAGCCGCCCCTTCTAGGAGTAACAGACGCTTCAGACACTGGGATGGGTAGTTCTTAGTCCATGCTCGCCATGAGCCCCTCTGGCAAGGTTGCACCTACCAGCACGGCCTACATGGGTCATCACACTTAAGCCCCCGCATCGCGACAAGATGACTACCCGTTCGCGGGGTTGTTTATGTTATAAGAACCAAAAAAGTCCATGCATATAAATAACACACACACACACACACTCAAATAATCAAAATATTCTGTACGTAAAATTAGCTGAAATTCCAGAAAATATATGAATAAACATTTAAAATCAGTATTGTAGTAGATAGTACGTTGGAGTATCAAACGGGAGGTCACATGTTCAATTTCATCCAAGACCATGCGTGTGTTTTTTTCTTAATTTGTAATACATATTAAATGCATAAAATTGAGTAAGGTTATGTTGTCTTCGTGTAGCTAATTGACATACTCGTACTATGCTTTGGCCGAGTGTTTGGTGCGTTAGATTTCAAACCTGAACGAGCTTTGTTCGATTCCCAGTGGAAGTTAACATAACAACTAGTGAGTAAAAAATATAAATTTAATCAAATAATCCCTCCTATTATAGTAACAGCAAAAAATTGTCACTTGCCTCTTCGTTGTCCACAACAAATGACTACTACTGACAGTCTCTTACAATTTTCTGAGGTTTATGAAATTAGCTGAGCATGTTAATATCAGTCAATTGTTGTCGACAAATAGTAGACAAGTGACAATCTTTTGCTGTCGTGGCGATGAGGTATCAACGTCGCCATTCATAATAGGGGGAAATAATTAAAGATACGAAATACACAGCATTTAACATTTAAAAATAAAGCTTAAATTGATCCAAACAAAGAAGGAATCATTCATTTTTTATGGTTTTAAGCCTGTTAACTTTTTACCATTTAAAGTCTACTAAGCTTTTTGTTAAACTTAAATGAAAAATAAGTAGACCGGTTTTTAATTGAGTTTTAATTTATTTTATATTACAATTTCAGTTAATTTTAAGTACAGAATATTTTGAGTGTACACATGCAAAGGTAAACACGTTCCAAACAAAACGAGCCATATTTCATTAAAATCTTTTATGTTATTCACAAATAAGTGAGCGAGCTCAATAGATAAAAATCAAAACATGATTTAAGCGCCCACCCACTTGCAATATAATGGTGGAACTTTCATATTGCAAAATAATATCGCTAATGTGTCTGTCATAATAGAAGCTTGCTCAATATATTGGCCAACATCAAAAGGTTCTTGATTTTTATTGCACAATTAAGAAAATTGTGTAATGTGGAGGCAACATTGTTCATTGTTATGTTTACTTTATCACCGTCAGGAAAATTGGCAATATTTTTCTTGAAATTATTGGGCCATTTATTGCATAGTATAACACGCAATTTACACCGTGATTTTTAAGACATGTCTTTTTTTAAATTCTCTTTTAAAGTTGCTACCAAAAACTTTTTGCATTTATACAATGAATTTTCATTTCATGTCTTTTTTGTACATTACTCTCAAAATTTTCTTTATTTACTCGTTTATAACAACAAAAACCCTAACACTATCACATAAGAGAGAGAAAATGCAAATGGAACTAAAGAAATATATGAAAAAAATCTCGAAAACAGAAATCTTGTATTTTTTCTGTCACGCTTTCTTCTCTACCCCACTCACTCTCATACAAAATAAGACGTCATTTAAAGACAAGTGAAAAAATCACCGTATAAATTGCGTGTAAGTATGTCAAAACGACATTAATATGTACAACAACATGTGCAATAATATTGTATAATGGATGGGCCACTTTAAGCACTTTTCCTTATTGCCACAGATATTTAAAGGGGAGTAAATCCGTTTATTTTTCGATTTCATCCTTTATATTAAATAAATTATTTTTTGTTTCTGTTTGTTACATGATAAATTTTAATTGGAAAACATACCGAATGTTACTTTAAATATTTCACAAAAATATGCTTAAAAAATTTTATAAAAATATTGCTCAATAAAATCAAAAAGTGGAGATACCATATACAAATCATCATCATAGCCGACATATTATGTCGGTGTACATAGATACATATCGTTATCTTAATATAGAAAGGCCCTAATTCATGTTTTTTTTAATAGATTTCTTTGCATATTTCGGTAGATGAATCTAATGAGTTAGGGCGTTTCTATATTCTATATGATATGTATCCATATGTAAAAAAATCTTATGGATTTTTATTTAAAATTGCTAGCAATTGTAATCATAAATTATATGTACATACATATATACATAAATAATTATTGCTATTTTGGTTTTTTTATTAATAGAATTTTTTTACTTTCAAAAAATATACAAATTGATAAACAAACCTTATTGATTAATTGTTATATCTTTAAAAAGATACATTTATATATAATTAAACTTTTCACTTAAAATTACTTTAAAAACATTTACAATTAATTGGCATAGAGTAGTTCATAGAATCAATACCATCGCCTTGATAATGTCAGTAATCCTTTTCAAGCATAACAACACTTTGTTCTTGAGCTATTGCGGCTAACTCTTTTAGCCATTCATCTAATAATACAGCACATAATGCCAAATCTTTCGTACGTTCATTTCCGCCGCTCGTGATTGCTCCCATCGTTGAAGATATTGAATCCAAGGAAGCTGGTTCGGATCCATTTCCACCACCGACACCATAAGCATTTCCTAACGTAGATGAAGGTGTCAAAGTCGTAGTTGAGCTTGTTCTATCGCCCAAAGAAGACAAAGCTGCAGTTGATATATTATGTTGTGGAAAATGCGAATAAGAAGTTGCTGCTGTTGATGAGTTGTTCGATGATAATGTAGCCGTACTGCTAACACTGCCGCTACGTTCATTTGTGCGCTCATTTTTTGTAGCTTTTGAGGATGACCCTAAAGTTTTTGCTCCTGAAGGTGGTAGATTTGTTAAACTTGTTTCTCTTGTTAGAGAATTATTTAATGTGTTGCTTTGTTGATTTTGATTATTATGAGTTGAAATGGTTGTATTCGAGCCAGCCGTAAATGGTGATGTAGAGCCTATAAATTAATTTAATTTGATGGGCACATTATTTTTTAGGCTTATATATTTTATTGTCCTTAAGATTTTATTGGTAATTGTAGTTTAAAAACACGCTAAGAAAGCAGTTAAATAATAATGCAATACATAGAAATAATAAAGAAAGAATAAAGTATTAAAAGCATGCTATAATTTTATTTGAATATAAACCTATGGACATTTCCAGAAAAATTAAACTTTTGTCGCGTCCGTCGCCAAGCACTTAAGCTAATTTTTTTTTAAATGAAAAACTTGAATGTTTTTTTATTTTATATTTTTGCGCAGAACATAATTAAGTAAAAGAAAAGGGAAACAAAACTTGAACTTTTCGTTAAAAAAAAAATACAACCTTAAGTGTTTGGCAACGGACGCGACAAAAGTGGACTTTTCTGGAATTACCCATATGTGTCTTTGCGCACTTTTACAATTACATATCCAGAAACTTTTGAAAAAATTGTAAAAACGTTTCTCTCCAGAAAGGTTTCAACGAAAATTCCGTATATAACTTGTACAAATTATCAGGTACGCAAACATAGCTATATATTTGCTCAATTCACAACCTGTTGTAAGTGTTGTAGATCGTAAAAATGTTGTTGCTAATTTTCACATAAACATGTTTCTAAGCAAATGTTTACTTGGAAATTACCAACAAAATATATACGATCTACAACACATACAACAGGTTGTGAATTGGCCAATTGTCAATAAAATATTTATTTATTTATGACAAATATACTTTACAAAATTATTTTATAAAATATAAAAAGATGTGGGTAAATAATAAGCGCTCAAAATTTTAGCAAAAGTATAAAAAGTTAGATAATTAATTAGATTAAAATACTATTCGTTAAACTATTGTTATTAGTTAACTAAAGACTGTGAATTTGAGCCTAGCTAGTGTGTATGTACGTCGTAATATAAGAGTGAATATAAGAGTGAATAAGGCAAAAATATGTAATAATAAATTGATTATCAAATATCCCGGTTAACAGTAAACATCTCTTTTTCTACCCCAATTCGCTTCTATAAATCAATCAATAATATTATGCAGATGAGAACCTAGTATGGAAAGTGGACGTCCTGTCCTGTTAGTACATGTGAACCATTCAAATAGGTGTTGCAGTTTGAGCAATTAAGAAGATCTTTAGAGATAGACTTTCTTAAGGCCACTTATTATTATATAAAGATATTTATTTTCAATAAATCGCCACTGCCTCGTGTGACCTTTTCAGAAAAAAAAAACGGATGAACAAAATTTCATTCTTGAATTTATTTAAGTTTATCGTGGTTTTCCTGCTTTATGGCAAGTTAAATTGAAGCAATATAGCAATAAAAATTAAAACAAAATTCTTAGTACGAGATATTGCTTGAAAAATTTACAGAAAAAATCCAAATGCGGAAAAAAGGATGACGCACAAAAAATTAACTCGCTTCGGACTGCATATGGAACGGAGTTAAAAAGGGAGTTAAAAGGAGTTAAAAAAACTAATTTTCAACAAATAGTCTATGTCCATACGAGTCAACTTTTGCTGCGCAACTTTTGAGTTTATGGGAGAGGTGAGAAGATAGGGAAGGGGTACACTGCCTCATGTACATGCAACTCTCTTTTGATTCTTCTTCGTAATATTAAGCAACAACAAAAGCTATGTAAAAAAAAACAAAAGCTGCGCAACAAGAATTTCATTATATGGACACGAATGCAGCTTCAAAAGAAAATTTAAGAAAGTTGCAGATGCAAAAGTTGACTCGTCTGGACATAGACATATTACGAAGAGGAAAACAAAAGAGAGTTGCATGTACATGAGGCAGTGTACCCATGGTAGAATAATATACAAGGTAGCCGCATAACCAATACAAATGTACATTTGAGGTCCGAAATGTCAAACATTAATAGAGAGTGGATGTGTGTGTTTGTATAACAGAATCACCAAACATACGTGTTGTATTGTGTGTGCAACGTAGTTATTTCACATATACACAACATTTGATAGTTCGTACCACGAAAAAAAAAAATCAGCTGGCGTTCCAGGGCTACCATTCTACCATGAGTGTACCCCTTCCCAATCTTCTCACCTCTCTCTCCCACAAGCTCAAAAGTTGCGCAGCAAAAGTTGACTCCATGGTGAAATAAGTATACAGGTGACCGCATAAGGGAAACAAATACAACAATACAACAAAAAATAGATGCTTGTCAAAAATATATACGTGCTGGACGTGGATTATGCACAAAACTAGCAGAGCAAAAAATAATCAGCTGACATTATGCTGCTACCTGTATACTTATTTCAAATTGGTTGACTCGAATGGACACAGACTCAGCAAATATGCACAACCGTTTTTGCTCAGAAAAAAATTTACCTAGCAGGACTGACGTGCAATGTGCAGCCAAATGTTTTTAAGCCTACGTCTATACCATGATACAATGATACAGGTACATGCATTACAGTATGTTTACAACTGACAATGCTGTCTTGACAATAAAGAATACGTATTAGTTGTCAAAAACGCTGTTAATTGTCTTCGTGACGTAGACGTCCAGACAATAACTATGGCAATGATTTTTAAATTCCAGAAATTTCGTGTTTTGCGCGAGCTTTGCAAGTTAAAACTTAAAAAAAGTAAATAAAATATCAAAATTATAAATATTATAATCTTTTCTTTTTGAATATTTTTTTTTATTCACAAAAATTCAAATAATTGTCGGCATAAGCCAAATCATTGTCTGATTTACTGTCTTCAAAATATTATAGTGAAGACAATTGAAAAAGTATGTAGTGAAAAAATGTTATTGTCAAGACAGCATTGTCTAGTGTAAACACTGAGTTAGCAAAAATTCTCGTCAGCTGTGTTTTGTATGCACGTGTTTGTTTGTGTGTACAACGAATTTTCTTGTTGCTCAATATGTAATTTTTGACAACTCACATGAAGATTTGACAACCTAGACGAACAAAACTTTTAAATGCATGTACCTGTATTATTGTATCATGCGTCTATACCTGATATATTTTTATCATGACATCGTCGGCAAAATAAATGTAAATTTTTTGTTATTGTTAGTATACATGCGAATACGTTGTTTTTTTGTTATGATAAATTATAATTTGTTTGCTTTTATTTAATTAAAGCATTCATATTTAGCTTTATTCGTATATTATTATTTTTTCTTTTTGCAAAAATTTTAGTTTTTGAAAATAAATTGAAACGTCAAACTGTTTGTTTACGTTTTTATCAAGTCAAATTTGTCTAAGCTTGAGCTCTGACAAAATTGTCAAGACTGCAATAACACTAATAAATGCAGTCTATACCTGATAAATTTGTATCTTGATAACGATTTGACATTTATCATGATAAAAGTTTATCAGGTATAGACTCACTGTAACATACTATAAACAATTTTGAATATGTATTCATGTATGTACACCCAGCAAAAAATAAATGAACACGTTTAAAATGAAATAGTGTTTCATGATTTATTGAGTACTTGTTTCTCCCAATGCATTCTGAATGCCATCGTAAGTCGTAAATAAAGCTATAGTTTTTGAACTCATTAAAAACGCATGCAATATATTGCATAAAATATCCACCGAAAAAGGCATGAAAAAATCATTACATTGACACATTTTCAAAAAACAAGTTTTAGCTCCAACAAAAAATAAGAAGACAATAGAGTTGTATGGAGCATATCTTAACAGTCAGAAGAGCATGGTTCGTATCCCAGCTGTGGCGATATTTTTTCATTTTAATTTTTTTTTATTTTCATGAAAAAACGTCGTCGAATCAGGAAACTTGCATGGGTTCAATTCATTCATTTTAATGGAGATCAATTTATTTATATTTTTACGTAAACACATGATCTCCAATGACACGCTAATTTTAAAATCATGCATGTTTCACCTAAATCGAACGAGTTCGTCATCACTTGAACCCATGATTATGCACATGATTTGTCATGTTATTTTTTGCTGGACATGTTTTTGAAAGAACTACATGCAAGTAAGAAACTTTACCAATTAGCCTTGGTGTTGTGACCGGATTTTATTATATAAACAATGCTTTATGTAAGTAAATGATTTTTTAACATCTTTCTACAATTTTTAATGACGTTATATCTCTATAACCAGACGAGTTATATACGTTATTTTTTGTAACAAAATAATCCCATACCCATAGTTCCATAAAAATCAGAGATAATTTTTTGATTTGAGATGGAATGTGTTTGTACAAATAGAAAAAATTATATATAAATGGTGTTGTCATTAGTCAAAAATCACGATCGCTTTGTATTAATTTCCTTTTTTCCTTTTTCTTAAAAATACAAATAAAGTAGCATTAATAAATAAATAATTCAAACATTAGATAAAATTAAGCTACAACTACAATACATAATAAATGAAATATACTATATTATTTAAAGAATTTTGATCAAACAAACAAACAAATGGTACCAAGTAAAGTGAAATATTTACCGGTGAAGAATGCATAAATTTGTGATAAGCCAGATGTAGCTAAGGAAATATCGTAAGAAAAAAAAAAAAAACAAAAATCAAAATATGTAGTACATATATTAAAATGTGAGAAAATTGTTGGTTTTTTGTCATGTTATTTGTAAAGGGCAATAAATTGTGTTCGTGAATTAATGTTGTAATGGCAGTAATAAAAGAACAAACAGAAAACATACGTAGTATATTAATAAAAACCAATTTTTTTATTAAAAAATGTCCACCTTATTTTTCTCCCAAAAAAATATATTAAAATTTAAATATCGATTAAAGTGTTTTAAAAAATCATTATAACTGAGTATTTAATGTATATTATGGATTAAACTGTTATAAAAATTAGAGTTCTACTTACCATTTGGCTTGCGGCTAAACATATTTGTAAAAGATTTGCTAATACTCATTCTTTTTGTATCATTGCGTTTGAAGGGATCATATGATGATGAAGGTGTAACCTGGACGGGAGAGGACGCCGATATGGTAGCATATGCAGAATGTTGCGTTGTCATACCTTTGGCTACATGTAAAGGAGAACTTTCCGATGCTTTACGAGCATTGATCAAACGAAACTCACGATCTATAAGATATGATCGGGCTACATCAATTATTTCTAGGGAGTCTTCAATCACTGGAAGTTCTGCATCGATTTGCTGCTTAAGAATGCGTAAAACTTGATGAAAGGATGGAGTGTCTGAAGTAATAACAATATCAGGGCGTAATAATATAGAGTGTATTAAAGGTAAGGGGTACCAGGCCAAACGTGTAATAAGCCCCGTAAGATGCAAATTTACGTAAAGTGTGTTACTGGTAAAAGTTTGTAGTTTAGTACAAACCGCATTTAGAAAGGGACCTTTAAAATATAAAACAATTATAATAAATTTGTGTAGTATTTAAAGAATTAAGCTTACCCAATGATACGGTCCCCTGTGCAAATAAATCTTCTGAAAAATCCAAATCTGTTAAATGTAAATCATTGCGATTTTTTGAAATTCTCCAAATCTCCTTCTTTGTTGACAGTGAGCTTTGTTTGTGGCTGCTACAAGTGCTAGAATCTAAATCAATATCAGCTGTATTAACTGATATGTTGGTCAAGTGGGTTAGTTCTTCCACTGCAGCTTCTTCATCTGCAGGTCTCCATTTAAACGACTCATAACCACTAGATTCCCCTATAGATTGTAAACTATCCAATTGTTTCTTATCATCATAAAATGTGGCGCTTGATGTAATTAAGTTTGATTGTTCTAACAAAGGGCTATTGTTGAATTCATTAAAAAATTGTTTAACCATTTCCAAAGTTTGGTTATTTGCTTTGCCAGATTTTCGAGGCCATTTGTGATATTTATAATTATGGGACCATGTGGAGCAAGCCGTTAAACATTGCATTATACGAAAGTGAGCTTCAAATAAGTAGGCATGGTAATTGGCATACAAACTATCGCCTGTATGTAAACCGTAATAATTCCAATTGGCTCCAATAGTTTTGCTCAAAGTTGATGTCGGCGATGGCATGCTAGGATGTGTATGATGCGCTGTATCGCCTACATGTTTATGCTTCGTCAATTCTCTAGCTCTTTTCATAACGTCAGGCGTTAAATCTAAAAAAAATTCAGCCGCATTTGTATAAGGATCAATTTTGTTGATTTTGTGACGATATGATATGGGTACATGTTTACCCGGTAGTAAATATTTTAATAATAATTCCAACATTATATCCTCGCAATGCAAACCCAATAATGTATCAAATAATGCCATCGTTACCATGCATAAATTTGGATCTGAAGAACTTAAGCGATCGACCAATGTATCCAATATACGCTCGCCATCAAATTTTTCAATATCCAATAAAAATCTCACAAATAATTTCATAAGTTCAGGTTCTGTCACCGACCGCAGTATTAGGTCCAAATAAGACATTGCCGAAATTTGAGACTCCACATTTGTCTGGAAATGTTTTCCTTTTAGTGTCTGTGGAAATTTTTAAAACAAAAAAAAATTGTTTCGATTTTTCATAATTGGTGTGGTTTTATTATTTATTCATTGATTTAATAATTTATTAACAAAGTGTTAAAAACAACAATTATACAATATTCAACAAATGCTAATGATTAGAGGACAGTGTACATTTAAAAAGGTTATATTTTGTGTCAACGCATATTTTTTTTTTTTTTGATGATTTGAAATTTCTCCTTGCCCCCTTGCTATACAAGGGATGGGAGGTTTACTTGGCTGAACCTTAGGTTATAACGCCACCAACAATTTCTAAAAGGAGTCTCTTCCAAGATAATTCCAAGCGACATATACCGTCGCACACGAAGCCGGAACTCCCAAAATCCACTCCTTGCTTCTTCGCAATTGAGTTTTTGTTTGGTTCTCCAACCAATTATCAATGTATATTTATTCTTGTCCAAAAGTGAGGTTTTGTTTGGTTCTCCAACCAGTTATTAATATTCTTCTTTATAATTGTTTTTCTTTTGCATGTGGTTAATGGAAACCAACGGGATACTGCACGGTTTACCGTTAACCGACGCCAACCACTAATCACATGCGGTGTGAGACGCAAAACTCTCGAAGGCCAATAAACGACAGTGGCCTGGTTGCATTTACGAAGTAATTGCCAACGACGCGTGATGTTGACTCGCCCAGAGCTGTTTTACGAATCCAACGCATATTTATATTTTGTGGCATATTAAATGAACAATTTCCACAAACACAGAGAAGTGAAACAATTAAAACCACTTTTTGAATACGAGACATGGTGAAATAAGTATACAGGTGACCGCATAAGGGAAACAAATACAACAATACAACAACAACAAAATAGATGATGCTTGTCAAAAATATATACGTGCTGGACGTGGATTATGCACAAAACTAGCAGAGCAAAAAATAATCAGCTGACTTTATACCGTCACCTGTATACTTACTTATTTCACCATGATACGAGATTAGAGATTAAATTAAATATAGTCTCTGTATTTACTCTTTGAATTGACCTTTTTTTAATTTTTGTTTATAATTAAGCCACTAACATTGGCCGCTTACGGTCATTTTTTGAATACGAGATCATCGGCCATGTCACAGAGTTCAATTCCGTTTGGAAACGGAATTCAACCTACCCCATTTTTGTAGCAGCTGGTGTCTAAAAGAGAAAACTAAAATACGGAAATTTGTCAGGTGTGTGCAGACTGTTGGTGGCGCTACTATGCTGCGGTATGCTCCAGCTAGGGCTTGACATATTAGGGTGGATTGAATTCCGTTTCCGAACGGAATTGAACTCTGTGACATGGCCGTATATGTTGGTGGTTTAATCCTAAGCTAGGAAAACAATTTAAAAAATCAACTCAAAGAGTAAATACAGATATTAAATTTTATTTAATAATTAATTTAAGAGATTAAATTTAATCTCTAATCTCATATTGAAAAAGTGGCCCTTAGAGTTAAAAAGCACTAATCAGTTAGGAAATTTTCATTTCAATATCAAAATTCCATACAACTTATTCTTTATTTATTTATTTATTACAAGCATCAGTTTGATAAAAAAAACAAATCATAAGTTTTTGGGCCTTATTTTGTAAAACGCAACGCTAAGCGTTAACAAATTTTCAATTTTGAATTTTTTCCATACAAAATTGATCAGCATGTACCTGTACCCATGTTCTGTAAAGCCCTGTACAGACGGTTGTCAGATCTTACAATATTGTCAGATCTGCCAATGTGCTGACGATGTACTGACAATAAAAAATTGTCAGCACAATGTATATTGTTAGTTCACACGGTTGTATCAAAGTTGTTAGAAAAGCTTACAGACAATTGTCTGATAATAAATTAATATTGTCAGCAAAAAAATTGTCAGACAATCGTGTAGTCAGATGCAAAAATTTTCAGATCTGTTGTTTGGCGCTGCCAGACTCAGATCATTTAACAGAAATTATCAATTATTTATCATCTGTGCTTGTGTTAAGTTTAAAAAGTGAAAATATAAATTAGTATTAAACATAAAGAAGCTATTTTAACTATTTTAGCTGCATAGTTTCTTTTATTTTACTTTTTTCCTTAAAAAAAAAAGATGTCTGCAGTGCTGCCAGTATAAAGAAGTCTCTGACAGTGACGCCATTGTCAGATGCAGGAACTTCACACATCTGACAATCAAAAAATGTCTGACAATACTCTGATAATGGCAACGCGATGCGTTCCCACGATTGTGAGATGTCTGACAATTTTTTATCAGCAGGTAGTATTAAAATCGGCTGACAATGCTTTTTCTGCCAACGTTGTTAGACAAAAATTTTCAGTTCACACGATTGTAAGAAATTTTTAGGACATTTTACTTACAATATTGTAAGATCTGACAATCGTCTGTACATAACTTAATTAATGTGAGAACTTTTCAATCTGAGTAAATTTTTATCATCCTGTAGAGCACAGGGTGAGTAACAAAAAACTTAAATTTTCTTTGTTTATTTTAATGTACTGAGTTGAATTATTTTATGAATCACCCTGCAAAAAAGGGGATGACTAATATAATTATTAAATTTTTCTCGACGCGAAAACATTTCGCCAGTTACAGAACATGGGCACTGGTCGTCATTAAAAGCCGTGAGTTTTATCGTAATATTAAAAAACTCGACGATTCACAATATAATGCTGAATGGGAAAATTATATTAGTTTTTGAGAAACCCTTAACTTTATTTACTTTTTAATATTTGATGCTGTAGACTCCCGCAATAATAAATTAACTGTGAAAATTTCAATTGTCATCTATTACGGTTCATAGATATATGTAGCTCAATGTCCAAATTACGTTGCTTGCAACTAGAACTAAAAAAGAGAGACAAATATCAACTCTTACGGACTGCAAAATACATATCGCGACCTCAGTCCGGTTTTGGCCTACCGACCATTTAAAAAGAAATTTGTTAAGTATGGGGTATATATATTTTGAACACCCTCTTTCAGAGTCCAACAACTGTTTCGCGAAATCGTTCCTGGTTTCTGAGATATCAAGCATTCATTGTGCTCCATACCATCAATTTTGATAAATTTTTAGTAAAAAAAATTTTTTTTAAATAAAAAAATAAAAATCAGAAATCAAGTAAAATACCAAGTTTCATCAATATTAACTTTTTATTCCATGTAAATATCTTTTCTAATAACATTTATAGGCTTATTTTCAATAAAAAGTAGAAAATTTCATCTCAATAACAAGTTACTCAATACACAGCAGTTAGTATGGGAGCAAAAAAAAAGCTACTTTTTACAAATAAAATAAAAAAGTGGCTACTGAAGCACAAAATAAGAATTTTTACTTTCAGTAAAAAAAAATTTAATTTCTAACCGGATTGATGAAAGTTTACAAAAATTTACATTTTTCTTCCAAACATATGCCGGAAGCAGTAGTGAGAATACAAAAAAATTCTATCGGATATATTTTGAGAAAGCTTTATGTAAATCTTCTTTGTTGTTTTTCTCTATTCCGACTTTTTGGCATATGGGCTAAACCAATAATGAGGTCGCGATATATAGACAGCAAGCATTTTCATAAGCCTTTATAACTATTACTAAATTCAATAGATTAAAAACAATTTTTGATTTATTATTTCCAGGTTCTTTCTTCAATAAAATTTTTAGTTTATCATTGTATGACATTTTATTGTGACCACTTATCGTGTACAAATTATTTGACTGTATAAAGAATATTGAGAACAATTCGGCCTGTGGCCTATAACTACTTTTATTATTGAACGGCTTAAAAGGGTACAACTCGCGTCATTGAAAGGCTTGAGTGAGCCAACGGAAATTTAATTTTCTAAACGTACCATGCATATTAGAAGAAATGCAAACATTTATAACATTTAACTTTCAAAAAATTTTAGGGATCGCTTTTTTCTATGGTAATAAAAAATGTTTGTAACTCATTGTAAGTATAAGTATGTACAAAATATAACGCTAATAAATAACTTAGTTCTTAATTAATTAGTTCGGCTTAAGCTCATTTTCAGTTTGATCTTTCGATCAAATTATTTTTTATTTAAGAAAGAAATTCTAAAGCATGTAAATATTGAACATTCAAAAAAAAATTATTAAAGCTCTAAAGGCACTTAGCTAAAACATGAATATGAACTGTTCCAAAAAAACTTGGGCAAAATAAACATTCAAAACTCCCAGCATTGAAAATATCGATAATATTCCACGCTGGTAAGACCGAAATGAAAAAAGCTTAAAATAGTTGAACATGCTAAGAAAAGACAGATAGTGAAGTTTATTAATAGGTGCGACTCGCCGCGAGGTGGCGACAGTCTGTTAATTGAGGTTACTAAAATTAGTAGGATTTTCGCTAGGATGTTGTTGCTACCGTCGCTGGTAGTGTAGGTAAAGGGCTCTAATGAGTAGACTGTTGTAGTCTCGAAACAGCTGTCTGTTCAACCTTCCGTACATTCAAATTTTTCTTTGAATGTTCAATAGTTACATGCTTTAGAATTTCTTTCTTAAATAAAAAATAATTTGATCGAATGATTAAATTGAAAATGAACTTAAGCCAAACTAAATAAATAACTTTGGATAAAAACCATACAGTTTGACTAAAAAATTCATAACTCAATTATTAGTTCTTAATTTTAAAAATTATACGTATTAAAAGTCATTTGCATTTCCGCAAATACATATGTATTGACAAAATATATATATTTTTTAAATAGTAGTTACCAAATATAGAAAGCGATTAATCTTGCAAAAAAAAAAAACCAACACCACATAGAAATCGAAGACAATTTTTTTAACATACATACAAATAGATTTAATTTAGGAACACATTCACAAATAACATACAGAACAGTGATGGACAACAAATGTGTTTCACTTGTGCATTTGTACATATATCACTTGTTGGGTGTCCCTCGATATACATACCTGTAATAATGCCGGACCCAAAACTGGAACAATAAATCCCTGATACATAAAATCAAGCAATTGATTTTTTATCATTTCATGTGCCACCTGAACTACAGCATTACAAAATTCCAATGCATTCATAAAAAGAGTCAACTCAGGAATTTCAGTAACATCATCTGGTGTAATGCGATGCCAATCAATCGAATTGATTTCAATTGAATTCGGCAGACGAGAATAGAGACCACCGAGGCCAGTTACCAATAACGGACACATGGACGAATATTGTGCTATATAAGTACCGATATTGGAATTTTTTTGTGATAGAGCCATGCAAAGTAGTAGAGCGTCCCGCGCCTGATGACCCAAACTTCCTTCACGATGAACATACGGTATGAGTAGAGAGAAAATTATAAAACTGCAAATGAAAAAAAAGAAATATTTCATTAACTATACCTCCTACGTATTAACTATTCCTGGTAATAGAGTAGCATTGAAAATTTAACTTTGGATTTTCTTAAAATCCCACGACGATTATTGTGATGCTTATGTGCTGTTTAAAGAACCCAAACAATCGATTTGAGTGAAAAATTTGTATGCACTCAGTTTTTTTTTGTGATTTTCATACATCGAGTCGTAACCGCACGAAAGTCGCAACCAAAATATTTTTCGATATCCCTTTTTTTATGTAAATTGATAATAAACGATGCTTTGCGCTATCTGTAAAAATTTTATAGTTCTACAGAGCACCGTAACAAATTTATAGCAAAATCAATTTTAACGTAAGCCTACATTTATTTTTGTTTATATTTTTTCGTGACTAAAAGGTTGGTTACGATAAAATTTGTTCAACTAAACAGAAGGCAAAAATATAAATAATAATCAAATTAACCTGCAAATTATCATTGTAATACGTTAATATCAGAGTGTGCAAACAAACAAAACGTTTCGCAAACGTTTTATGCGAAGACACAAACTTTTAAAATATTTTTAATCGTTTCGTACATGAGCAAAACCAAAACAAATACTTTTGCAATGACAAAAAATGGAAAGAAAACAATTGGCTTTTCACTCATCTGTGTGTTTTAATATCCTGTTTCAATCGTACAATTGCAAACAAAACAAAAATAGAAATGTATTTATTTGAATGGTTTATTATATTTAGCATAAATGCACAACACATTCTCTACTATGATGAGCAAATCATTAGGGAAACGTTTGCAAATGTATTTTCTTAAAACTTTTCAATTTTGTTCTTGTTCTTTTCTTTTCTAGCTTCGTACATTTACGTTAATGTACATTTTGTACAAGCACAAACAATACAAAACTAAATGGGACTATCGTTCTCGTTGTTATTGTTTGGTTTTTGTTTTACACATTGAAAAATACAAAACAAAACGAGCGCAAACGTTTCGTTTATTTTCCTACTCTGGTATTTACTGAATTTCTAGGACATATAATGCTTTGGAAATAAAATGAATCAATTTTGATGCTTTTTCTATCTAAAAAAGAAAGAGTTTTCAGCACCAACGAAGTACGTCTCATATGGATTCATATATGAGATCATATATCGAAGCATAGGTCATATAGGGACTCATATATGTACATATATGCATTTCCATCAATATGTTTCATGTATGCTTGCATTCATACATACATGGTTACGTAATACATATATGTGTATGTAAATGTATATTGTCACGTAAGACCGATGTATGAAAATATATATGTACATACATAAATAAATAGTTGCTGAAAACTTTTCAAGACATTTTATTTATATTAACCGTTAACTGTTAAAAGTTTTTGCCTTATCCACTTTTAGTTTTATAGGCTTTAGCTACATTTTCATATTTTGTTATTTTTGTTAAAAACACAATTTAATCAAAAACATTTTGAGCATTTAAGGGATCTACCTAAATAAGAGCGTTGTGACGTCGCGTTAGCAGCAGTGTTCGTATTTACTATACATTTCAACAGATAATTTTTAATTTCCATGTACGGTAAATATATACCCTTCTGACGTCGCGTTGCTCAACGCTCTTATTTACTGCACAACATAAATCAGAGCGTGAAGCGTCGCGTAAGCAGCATGGTACGTATTTACAATACATTCAAAGTAAATATTTTGTGTTAAATTGTACTGTAAATACGTACCCTGTTGTTTACGCAACGCTCAACGCTCTGATTTAGGTTGAGCTGTTAGGGATCTCAGTAAGTCAGGAACAAATGTACTTTGTGAAGTTTCTCCTAACAAAATAAAAACTAGCCTATGTCTATCACATTTTTTGAAAAATAAGAAGAAAAGATTAAATAAAAAAGTTGGCGGCAACCCATATTTTCCGAGTTATAGGCCTGTGAACTTTTCATATAAAACTGTGATTATGCATTACATTTGTGAATTTAATAGGTCAATATTAAAAGCTGTTGCATATTGTAGTTATTTTTATCAATTAAAACGCTACTAAACATAACTAAATATGTGTAAAGTTTTGAAAAAATTTTGTTTTTAATTTTAAAGAATCCCTACATAGCAGGCCGGGCTCAAAAACTTTCTCCTATAGGTATGTCGAATAGCGGCTGCGCTGAAGAAGGATGTCCTGCATAGCCGGCCTTCGGCCGGGCTCAAAGATTTTCTCCTCTAGGTATGTCGAACAGCGGCTTCGCTAAAGAATTATTAACTGCATGGCCGGCCTTCGGCCGGGCTCAAGGGTTTTCTCCTCTAGGTATGTCGAATAGCGACTTCGCTGAAGAAAGATCTCCTGCATTGCCGGCCTTCGGCCGGGTTTAAGGATTTTCTCCTCTAGGTATGTCGAATGGCGGCTTCGCTGACGAATGATTCCCTACATAGCCGGCCTTCGGCCGGGCTCAAGCATTTTCTCCTCTACCCAGCAAAAAATATATGAACGCGTTCAAAATGAAATAGTGTTTCTTGATTTCTTGAGCACTTGTTTCTTCGAATGCATTCTGAATACCATCGTAAATCGTAAATAAAGCTATAGTTTTTGAACTCATTAAAAACGCATGCGATTTCACTAGGTAATATGTTGCATAAAATATCCACCGAAAAACGCATGCAAAAATGGAATTAAATCATCACATTGACACATTTTCATAAAAGAAGTTTTAGCTCCAACAAAAAATAAGAAGACAATAGCTCAGTGGTAGAGAGCATGTCTTAACAGTCAGAAGAGCATGGTTCATATCCCAGCTGCGGCAATAATTTTTTTATATTCATTTTTTATATATGCGTTTCACGAACCCATGCAAAAACGTAACCGAATCATCGAACTTGCATTGGTTCTATGCACTCATTTCAATCACGAGCAGTTTTGTTAAATGTGAACCCATGCACGTCAATGACACGCCTGTGTTAAAATCATGCGTTCTGCACCTAAATTGAACCATTTCATTTTCAGTAGAACCCATGCACTAACTATTTCTTTTGCATGTCTTTTTTTGCTGGGTAGGTATGTCGAATAGTAGTTTCGCTGAAGAATGATTCCCTGCATAGCAGGCCTTAATGATGCTTCTTAGTAAAGATTTTCTGCATAGCTTTTAAATGACACCAATATTGACCTATTCAATTCATAAATGTAATGCATAATCACAGTTCTATATGAAAACTTCAGAGGCTCATAGCTCGGAAAATATGGGTTGCCGCCAACTTTTTTATTTAATATTTTCTTCTTATTTTTCAATTTTCTATCACATATACTAATTTGTATTTTGTATGGAGCAACTTCACTAAAGTACATTTAAGCCTAAGTCAGATCGACATAAAAATAGAAAGTAAGAAATTTATTATAAAAACAAACAAAAAAATTAAATAAAAAATTCTATGAGTTTACGCCAAAAATAATTAAATAACTTTGAATTATGTATAAGTACTTTCAAAAAATGGCAATAAAAAATTTGCAATAAAAAAAATTTTTATTAATTGATATACTTACTTGCTAGGACTTTGGGTTTCTTGCGCTGACGTAAAGAAAAACAAATCCAAAAGGTGCACATTTTGCATTAGAACAACACATAGTTGATTCAATAATATGACCAAACGTTTTTCTAGATCTGGTGGAAATATTTCCCCTTGACTCGATGCCAATATCTTTAATAAAGGTCTTAAAAACGGTTCGTGACACAATAGTTGATGCCTAGAATGACTAACCAAAAGTTCATATAATTTCAGTTGTTCCAAACGCACAGCATTGGCATAACGTCCTGTCGTACAGCCCCATTCATACAATTTATCCAACAGGTTTTCACTTAACATATATTCCAAACAAGGGGCAGGCGGTGTATTCGAGGAATCTGGTAAGGCAATTTTATTACAATGATGTAGTTCCACTAATAGCAGTGTTACCATAAAGTCTAAATGTGAGACGACAGCCAAAACATCGTCATGTGTTGGTGTACGATTTGGACGATCAGCTCTTTGGATAATATCATAGGCTTGTTGCCAGTGTTTGCAAAAACTATCATAACATGCACGTGGATCACAATCGGTAGCTGTGTCTATGGGTCTTTGCTTCAAAACAGCATGTGATGATGAATTTGAACTACTGGATGTTGTAAAGAAGGAACTTCCTGTGCCAGACCCATTACTTGGAGTACGAGTTAAACTTTGTCTTAAAGGACTCGAACGTAACCAGCTCATTTTAAAAGTTCTTTGAATTGATTTAGAATGTAAGTTTGTTTTGATTTACAAAGTTCTTTCGTTTTGTTCTGTTTTTATTTTCCACTTGTAGATAAATTTATAAAATATAATTTATAGAATGTACCTAAGTACATAGTAATATATTCCATTCTCTGATGTCTTCATATGCATAGGATATTTATGGACTGCATAATTGTATCAGTATATGTGTTAAATATAGATATGTAGATATGCACATACATACATAGCTAAAGCTTTTTATTTACTTTATTATCATCACAAGTTTTGGGCGACTCTATATTGTAAATGGGGGGACGCAATATAATTGACTACGTTATTTTTGTTTTATTTGTTCGATGTTTTCTTTCTTTTGCCTTATTTTTTATAGTCTGATAATAATGATGACGTGATGCAAATTTTAAGCGATTCTAAATTAAAATGATAAGAAATTTTATATTTACTTTATTCTTATTTATTTTATTTAATATTCGTTTAAAGTTAGTAGGCAGTTAAATACTTATTACTTTTTTTAAAGAATAATAAAAAGTTTTATGATTGTGATTGTATCGTGTAAATTTTATTAATTATAAGTTTCATTATGTTTGATTTTGCAATTTTTTAATTTTTCTCACACTTAACAATTAAAAAAAATCCTTCACAATAATGACAGAAACATATTGCCAAATAAAGTAAAATATTATATACAAATTGAAATCTAAACTAATATCTACCTACTACATATAAAAATGCATCTAAAGCAAATTGAAAATCCCATAAATATTGTGTGAGTTTCAGAGTATGTATATCGTACTAAATGCAGCTTTTCACAAACGTTTTTCTAAATTAATAGATATCGGTGATAAAAATATTGACAATTACTAATTCTAAAATTGTTCAGATAAAGAAATTGCATTATAGTGATTTTCGAGAATAGTGTTTTCATCAGATCTGGACAAAAAACAATCCATGATAACTCCCGACCTTATCTCATAAGAGATCAAGGCCTTGTGTGCTGCCTGGTTATCTGACGTCAAGTAGATTGGAATAACCTTACATTTTCTCCTCAAGCATTCTCTAGCACAATTAAGAATGGCGCAGACTTCCGCTAGGAAAATCGGAGGGTATTTACCAACGATAATGGCACTTTGGAAGTTTTAGACGTATTTCTCTGCAACGTATCTCCATTTTCTTGTTTGAAGTTGTCAGTGATCCATATCTGGTCAGCATCTTTGTGTCATTGGTTCTTTTCAGTAATTTAAGTCGATGTTGCTCCTGTGGCTGAGTGGTAGCGATGCTAGCTTGTCAATCCAGAGGTTGTGGGTTCGATTCCCGCCATAGACCCTTGGGGTTTTCCGTAGAGAATGTAATCGCTTTGCAGGTTGTGTTTGTTAAAAAAAAAACAAAAAGAGTTAAGAAAACTTTGAGCTTTTCGCCTAATTGATATATTCCTACGAAAATTGGCAACGAAAATTTTTTAATTCAAACTTCGAGACTTTGTTCAACGTATTTGACTGGACTAACGAGGCAAATAAATACTAGTAGAATAGATATGTAAATAAATTAAGTAAAGTGCGACTTTGGCTCGCACACGAAGGGTTCCGACGAGTACACATATAAATATCCTTTTTCGTCTTTGCCCCTTTTTCCATTTTGGCATTTTTTTCGTTGTGCTTTTTTGTTTAATTTTAGTTTTTTTATTTTTTAAGTATTTTTCGTTGTTTTTGACGATTTTTTTGGTTTTAGCGCTTTAATTTTCGTGATTTTTTGTTTTTTTTTTTCTGGCGACTTTTCGTTTTTTTGCATTTTTTTTTTTTGTTTTTTGCTGATTTTTTTAGTTTTGGCGATTTTTTGGTTTTGGCTTTTTTAAAGTTTTTTTCACTTTTTGACGATATTTTTAGTTTTAGCGATATATTTTAGTTTTGGCGCTTTTTTCATTTTTGGGGATTTTTTCGGTTTTTTGTGATTTTTTTAGTTTTGCCGATTTTTTTTTTGTTTCGACACTTTTTTTCTCGTGTTGGCTATTTTTTTTGTTTTTGGCGATTTTTTTGGTTTTGACGCTCTTTCTGGTTTTGGCGGTTTTTTCGTTTTTGTGATTTTTTTTCAATTTTGGCGACTTTTTCGTTTTTTGATATTTTTAGTTTCAACGATTTTTTAGGTTTTAGTGCTTTTTACAGCGTAGCGAAAACAATAGGGTTAGTTTACACTTTTGGTGTACGTCAGTGATGGAAAATTGAGTACTATTGTACTATTTTCAGTACTTTTTCATTTTTAAAATACTGCAGTACCCCCACGATATAAAAAGTACTTTTTCCAATCCGTTAAAAAATCCGTTAAAAAAAATATTGACCAAAATTATAATAAAATCAAATACATTTACAGAAACTACTAAAATTTTTCTATGGCTTATTAATTTTTAATCCATTCTTTCCAAAAGTACAATGTTCAAAAATTCTTGATTTCTTTATTTAAAGAAAGCGAACCACTTCAAATCTGTCAACATAGAAAACCCATTAGAGAATTATTTAACTGATATAAAAGACATTGATATAGGGGGCTATTTAAATTGTGGTCTGCCGGTTGAACCCAAATAAAATTCAAAGCAGTTAAATTAATTTATTGGTAACTTATATAATTTCATGGAATTGTTGTTACACAAAATATTTACAACAATATTGCTGATGTAATCCTCAGAATTTTCATTTCTAGTGCAATAAAGAATAAAATTCTACGAAAAATAAGCAGTGCTACCATCAAAAGTTGTTTCACAAAACCGTGGAAATAATAACAAAAATATGGGATACGGTTGACTGACCTTGCAGGCCATCCCTGGAATTCAACCCCAAATGGGTCGAAAATTTATAATTTTTCTTCTTTTGTATAAGTACGGAATTCTACAAAGTTCTTTGACTATCAGTAGATCACATTTTGAATTTCAGCCGTATTTGAAATGAATCCTAAAAAGCGATTTGACAAGAACTTTTGGAGTTATTATTCGAACTTTTTCGTCGACAAATCAATCGGTTTCAATAAAATTTGCAACAGTCGATTATTTTTTGAGTTTAAGAGCTGATTAGATTCAATCGATTTAGTACTTTACAATTTATTTGAAAAAAAAAATTATTTAAAACTTTATTTTCGAAAATTTTAAAAATCTACCTAACCGAAATCTAAGTAAGATCATTGTATTTAGAATGCCGTAAATCGGGTTCCGATCGCTTAAGCCATTCTTAAGTCATGACAAGTTTGCATACATACACACACTCACAAACACACGTGCGTACATCAATACGGACATCATCGTAAAAGCAATCAGAATCGATTAAGCCCTTATGACACTACATTTTTTCTTAATTTTTCAAGTTTTGGAGAACAGTGCAAATAGAATACAATGGGAAATTTTACCAGGTGCAAAAAGTTCAGCTATATTAAGATAAATACCATATTGTCAAAGCTTTTACTAATGTTATCGATAAAAAATGGGGGCCTGTCAAAAAAAATTTAAAAATTTTCAACTTAAAATTGACATTTCAAGCTTGAAACATTAAAGTGTTGCCAAGTTAGCGGTTTATTCACGAATTCAGCTTCTTAGCGCCTCTTTCTTTCAACTTTTTTTTCTTTTGTCGTTTTATTATAAATAAAAAGTAGGCAGCACTTAAAGAAGCCATTACGTTTTGTTTACATTTTGTATAGTTGTTTCTTTCTATCATTTGCTATTTCTTTCTATCAATTCTATAGCAAAACAATGCAAGAAAAATGTAGTGTCATAAGGGCTTTAGCATGACATCAAAACGTCGAGATCTGATGTAAAGTCGATTTTCAAATATTGGTGTGATATCACTGACTTCCTATTACTGATAGCGAGAAGATAAAAATATATTCAAATGTCAAGAATGGTTCTTTTGTATGACATTTAATTAAGAATACCTAAAATATTTTTTAAATTCTTAAAAAAGTATCATTAGGGTGAAAAAAGTACTTTTTAAGTTGAAGTTCAGTACCATAGCGAAATCCGTATTTTCCATCATCGGTGTACGTGTACATAGCAGAGCTGTGAAAGATTGCAATCAATTTAATTGCAATCACATGATTGCACGTGATTGCTAGTTTTTGATTGCAATTAAAATCGTAAATTTGATTTCATAATTTCAATTTGATATCATGAAATCATTTCAATAAAAATTATTGCAATCAATTTTTTTTAATTAATTTCTATATTAATTGATTGCAATCAAACCCAGTGATTGCAATCAAAATTAAATCAGAATCAAAATCATCGTTCTCTGCAAATGATACTCATTCTTCTAGAAATAACCCTTACTCTGATAATTAAAAAAACTGCATGAAATGGCTAACAAACCTATGTTTTGGTACGTTTTTATAAAATTTTGTTGAACTTACACTATAGCAGTGATTTCAGGGAAATTGATTGAAGTCACATGATTTAAACAAAATCAATTTGATTGCAATCAATGATTTTAAAAAAAATTATTTCAATCACAAAAGATTGCAATCTTCAAATGATTTCAGTTTGAAATTAGAAATCAAAGAATGAAATCAATTTGGTTGAAATCATTTTGATTGCAATCCAAATTGATTGCAAGTTTTTACAGCTCTGGTACATAGTTTGAGAACCTCTGGCTATGTTGAAACTTTAGTTAGTGGAAAATAGTTAGACAATCAGGCTGGTTCACTGAGAAGAGTTAGCGGTTAAACTGATCCGCGCAAAAACATAAATGTGAAAATGAGGCCAAGTTTCTATCGAAAAAATTCGGCGGTAGAAGTACTGAGATCAAACTAAGGACCAAGTTCTTGATAGGTACAACACCATCCCACTTCTAGACAAGCAGTAAGCTTGTCAACATTTTCCCAGTAATTCTTTCCCATATTAGAAGGCAAAAAATTATTGCCAAGTTAACAGGTTGCCTAGAAATGAGATGATATAGTACCTATCAAGAAGTTGGTCCTTATTTCGATCTCAGTACTTTTTTCTTCCGAATTTTTTTGGATATGAACTTGGCCTTATTTTCACATTTATGTTTTTGCGGTGATCTCAGTTCTTTTTCCTATGCATTTGTTTTGTACCATAAGTGCCCCATACAAAAAGCCCTAAATTACCGTTTTCCCATTTTTCTTAGTACTTTCCCAACAAGACCTACCTGTGTACCAAATTTAAGCTTTCTAGCTGTTGTGGAAGTGCCCGATACAAATAAGAGGCGCCCTGGTCCCCCACAGATGAAAAGTGCCCGTTTTTAAATTTTTTTCGTTAATTGCTCAAGACCTACCTGCGTACCGAATTTCGGTTTTCTAGCTATGCTGGAAGTGCCCCATGCAAAGAAGAGGAACTCTACTTTCCCCAGGCGAAAAGTGCCCGTTTTCAGATTTTTCTAGTTAATTGCTCACCAAGACCTACCTGTATACCAAATTTTAGCTTTTTAGATATAGTGGAAGTGTCCAATAATACTGATGAGTCAGCCAGTCAGTGAATATGTACTAAAATATGCACTTTTTACACCTTAATAGCTCGGGAAGCTTTTACGGTACAATTAAAATTTTACCAATGTGGTAACCTCTGTAGGTAGACCTTATGTTTCAAGTTTCATTATTTTACGATTAAGTGGAGCAAAGTTATGAGGGGGTAAAAGCCGCTCGAATGGTCTCGGTCACACACTGTGTGGCCGGAACTTGGTATGGCGCACTACCGTGCTCCTAGATTATTAATGACTTTAATGCTTCGATGCTTTACAACCTCAGAAAACAATTTGTAGCGCTAATAACAAACATAAAAGATATTGGAGTTGTCCCTATTATAAACACAACCTGCATATTGTTCACCTATTTATTAGAGTGCTCTTGACGAAGAACTAAATATGTAAATATTTCGAAAATTTAGAATATCAAGATCAACAAATAACCATCAAACAACAATAAACACTTATTAAATGCACACATCCATACGATCATTTCTAATGAAAAACTATACAAAACTATAAATAAAATTACACAACGAACAAGTTCTAACATTTATGGCCTTGTTACAAATTAATGTACATGCATATGTACAATAAACACAAAAAAAAACAAATATTTGTCACCAATTTTGTCACGGAGGTAACATTTTGTTTAGGACAAATACAAGGCGGATTTATAATATTAATCCTCCTTGGAACACTCACAAAAGCACCAATATATAGATAAAACAAATAAGTATTTACAAAAATTCGCAGGCACCATAAATTGAATAGATATCAATTTATTTTCCCAATTAATTTATTGTACACCCTACCTACCTCTTTTATTATTCAATGTTGTTTCTTTTTTACAGTTTAATTTATGTATTACGTTGTGGTAGTAGTTGAACTTCCGCAGCCCACAAAACAATCATTAAAATTTTTACTTCTGGTTTAAAAGAAATATTAAATTTTATAATGCTCTTTAAAAACAACAATTAAATTACACTTTAATTATATTTTCATATAGTTTAAGTTAACAATTTTATTAAAATTTGCATTGCAATTACAAACAGAACAACACAGAGAAAAGAAAGTAATAATGACCAAGGCGAATTAATTTTATCAGGTGGTGTTAATTCTAAAACAACTACAACACTACAAAAACATTTGACATCTTAGCCCCTATGTCAACATATACAAATTTTGACATACGAGCTACGAATTTGCGGAAAAAAGTAGAACAGCTGTGCTTATAATATCACCTGTATAAATCCACCTTGATAATGACGATAAGAAAAATTCACAATAAACCATCGTGTTGCAACGACAGTAACAAAGCGAATTAATATCAAGTGGCCTTATCATCAAAACAACACACATACAAAGTAGGTGTAGGACTATTTTTATTTGTGCTTTGACAGTTCGGGTTAAAGTTTTTCTCTTTTCTTATATAGAGTTTGACTGATTGGGTGTAATCAGCTGATGATCAACTGTGATGATAGGGCTACCTGGTACTGAATTCGCCTTGCGACAGTAAATGTCAATTCCATGCCAGAGAAACAAGCCGTCTTAAAAAGTCGGCGGCGGCGGCTTAAGAAAAAATACTCGGCGGCGGCTCATAGCCGGCTGAAAGCGGCTGCTTTTGTATCTCACAAATTTCGCGATGAAATGTATATAATCAATTGCACTTTTCAATGTTGAACTCCTTTACCACGAAATTTTATAAAATTTTCTTTTCATAATTATATAAAAAATAAATTTATATAAAATGTTTTGAACCCCTGACGACTTTCACATAATTTGTAATATGTAGTACAAATTTGCAACTAAAAAAACAATTAGCCGGCTGCAATTTTGAGCCAAGGTTAGCCGCACGGATCGGCGGCGGCTTGAAGTTACGTTGAAAGTCGGCGGCGACTGTTAAGCCGGCTTTGAGCCGATCAGCTTGTTTCTCTGTTCCATGGTGAAATAAGTATACAGGTGGCAGCATAACGTCAGCTGATTATATTTTGCTCTGCTAGTTTTGTGCATAATCCACGTCCAGCACGTATATATTTTTGACAAGCATCATCTATTTTTTTGTTGTATTTGTTTCCCTTATGCGGTCACCTGTATACATAGTTCACCATGGTCAATTCATGTAAATATTAAGACAGGTATGCTACTGCCAAAGTGTATTAATACAAGTGGCCTTATAATTACAACAGCGTACATTCAAAGTTGTTGTAGGAGTGTTTTTTATTTGCACTTTTACAGTTGTGGAAAGGGTGTTATTCTATTTTATATGGAGTTTGACGGATGAGGTAATCAGCTGACGATTAGATACGCCAATAAGGTCACCTGGTATAAATTCGCCTTGGCTACTGCGAACAAGTGTCATGATACAGTAATATTATTGAGACTATACAGGTGATATTATAAGCACAGCTGTTCTACTTCTTTCCGCAAATTAGATACTCGTATGTCAAAATTTGTATACGTTGACACAGGGGCTGAGATGTCAAATGTTGTTGTAATGATGTAGTTGTTTTAGAATCAACACCACCTGATAAAATTAGTTTACCGTTATTGATACAATAATATTGTATCATGAAGTGTTTTCCTTTCGTTTTGTTTTAATCCCTCTACAGGCAAGTAGTGCAACTTGATCATCAATTAAACAAAAAATCAGCTGGGCAAATGGAAATAGTGGAAACAAAGAAATTTAAGTTCTAATAAAGGAGGATTTCTCAATAAAGTACACAATTTGTTATAAAATACAAAACAATAATGTCTAATCCCTTTGGAGAACCTGACGAAGTCGATGTGGATGGTGAAATAATTGAAGGTTTTATTTGTCCTATATGTCGAGAGGATTTGAAATCTTTGGAATTTCTTACCGACCATTTCGACAAATCTCACGCTGAAGATGATGATCTCAAAACATTGTTTAAGGAAATTTTTAGCAAAGCTAAAAAGAAAATCAATTTTGACTTGCCACGTAGTTTAGAAAAAAATGCTACCATATCTACCGCACGTGGTGGATCAGAACAGGCTATACGTGAAACAAGCAATGCGCATTCACGCATGAATGTTTTCAATTTCATGGATCATCAAGAGATTGGGCTGGAAAGGTCTCAAACAGACTATTTTCAATCTATAAGAAATCCACGTCTGGAGCGCTATGCTAGTGAAACCAACAAGCTAATAATAAGACTCCATAAACTTTTAAAAGACATGCCTTTGGATGCAGTGCAAAGAAAGCAGCATGAACAGAATGTGAGTTAATCTCAAACAATAAACCCAATGAAAACGGAAACAGGTTGTTTTCACTTATGTAATATTTGTTTTCCACTCAATTTTACATTAGATTGTTCCTTGGTTGGATGGTAGTTCAGTTAAGTTGTGTCCCAACTGTGCCAAAAGTTTTCACATTGCCAGACGTCAACACCATTGCCGTTTGTGTGGTAGTATAATGTGCCATGATTGCTCAAAATTTTTGCCCCTTGATACAGCTTGTAAGTACCTATACCATAAAATTTTATTCTGCAAAAATTAAATTAATTTGTTGTGGTTAGCTAATCTATATGTCGGCATTTCTCAGGGTGCTAATACCAACTCGTAGTATATGTTTAAAAAATCAGCCTTACATTTGTTGTCCTTCATTGGGGGATCTATCAGGTGTTAAGCCAATGTAACTATGTTTGAAAAGTTTTCAAAACTCGTATGCTTAGATTCAGGCTCTCAAACAAAAAATGAGAATCACAATGTAAAAGCTAGGGATGTAAGCGATACCGATATATCGATGGTAATTGAGATTTTCTGATACGTCGGTATCGGCGATATTTTACTGTCGATACAACGACTGTCGTTGTTTTTTAAATCTTATTAATATCAACTTTAAATATTAATAATTGGCCAATTCACAACCTATTCTATGTGCTGTAGGTTGTATAAATGTTGTTTGTAATTTCCAAATAAACATTTGTTTAGAAACGTGTTTATGTTGAAATTGCCAACAACATTTGTGCGATCTACAACACACAACAGGTTGTGAATTGACCAAATATTTTACGCTGTTATTTTGTAAAACTTTGTAATTTATATTTTTGTTAATTTTATCATGAACTCAAATTCAATTCGTTGTTTTTTAAATCTTATTCCCAGCAAAAATTACACTCCAAAGAAGTCATGAAAATGTAGAATTCGCGATCCGGAAGTAGTGCAAATTTTTATCATTTCCAATGAGTTTTACATATGCTTGTCATTGCAAGAAGTTTTCTTTTTCGATTACCAATCACCGAATTGGAAGCGATGTTAAGAAAATTTTCTTTTTGGCTAGCAATATATATTAATTTTATATTTATATAATTTTAATATCAAGTAAATAAATAAATAATAATAAATATAAGCTTTTAGAAGAATATTAGTTCGCCAATATCCTTTAAAAATCGATTTTTAAAAAGCATGGTATTTTTTTTAATATTATAAAGGAGATACAAATTTTTGTAAAACTTAAATAAATTTTTATTTGCTTTGCTTCTAATAATGTGCCTATTTTTAATATAGATTCATTGTAGTTCCTTAACAATGACTTCCAATTTTTGTAATTGGTTAATATCATTTTAAAATATTAATAATCTCTTACACTGTAATTTTGTATAATAAAAAAAATTATCCTTCTTGAGTTTTGTTAATTTAAATTTGAATTAAATTTCAATATGCGTATCGGTATCGCCGATATATCTTTTTGAGTATCAGTATCGGCAAAAAGGTGTATCGTTACTCCCTAATAAAAGAATAATACTTTTTTTAACACAACACTTACATAGGGTGCTATGAAAAAACCCCGGAAATTTGCTTAAAAAAGTAAGACTTAAAAATAAAACGAAATTTATTTTTTCCCAATAATTTTGCCACAAATAAAATCTTTAATACATATCGATGGTTTGTGTAAAATGGGCGAATCTCGCACCATTGATACGTTTACATGAAGTTGTACCCTGCAAACATTTGCTATCGAAACTGTTACGTAAACGTAACAGCAAGAAGTGCAAAACTATCATTATGATAATCCTTTCTTTTCATAGAAGTGTCACCACTCGGGAAGAAACGAGCAACTACGGTTATTTTTTATTTATTTCATCCATAAAGTAATACAAAAGCCTTTAAGGCCAAAAACGCGTATTACATACCAGGCGGAACTATTTAGTGGAAGTGTTCTTTAAATTTTGTTTTAACAAATTTGCGTGTCCCTTTTGTTACATTTTGCATAATCTTATAATTAACTCTTTAAGTGACTTCTTCGAGGTTGTCGCTGATATTAAAATTTGTAGAAGGAAGTTTAAAATTCGATACTAATATATTTGTTTTTGTAAAATTTGCCAAATAACATTTAGATGTGTAGAAATCGGACTTCCAAATGTTGGCAGGGTACATAAGTATAGATATACAAATGTATATATTTGAGAATATTTACATACATACATGTATAAATCAAAGTGTATGCCCTATATATATCAGCAATTAATTCAATTCGCCTTGGTCCAGACTGTTGGCGGCGATACTATGCTGCGGTATGCTCCAGCTAGTGCTTGACATATTAGGGTGGATTGAATTCCGTTCCAAACGGAATTGAACTCTGTGACATGGCCGATCGTTTAGTGTAAGAATAGCTAGAGATTATAATAAATTGCCACAGTCTTTAAGAACATTTGACGTCTCTACTGATATTTACAGGAGAAAACTTTTTAAAGCGCTTTCGTCAAATTAACCGGCTAGCATAACTTGATATTCTGGTTAGATGTATGGTAGTGGAGTTGTGGTTGAGTTTTGTTAAAAATTAATTATTGTGCAATTTAATTGTTACATTTAAATTTTCTAGTCGTACAGAATGTTACTTTAAATTTGTAAAATTGGTTATTTATTTACTAATTTATTTATTACCTAAAATGTTAATATGTATTGATTTTATGTAGATTGTTTTAAAAATTTTATTTTTTTTATTTTATAATGTTTTAATTATTTATTACATTCAAATTTTGTGTAGATAGCTCTTGAGTAGTGTAATGTGACCGATTATGGCCTCTAGGCTAGGTTCTTCATAAAGAATGAATAAATGAAATGAAAAAAATTAAATGAATAAATAAAACGATACGTAACGACTAATTCTACCACCCGAAAATTAAAAAGAAGCGAAATATAAAATTGTAAATATGTAATGTTGTTCCTATAAAAATACAGTCGTATTTTTATCTACTACTAAAAAAAGCAACTGCTAAATATAAAACAGAAAACATAACAAAAAAGAAGAAAACTATTTGTTTAAACTTGCTTAAAAGAAAATTACTTGTTTTTGCTTTATAATTAATAAACTATTAAGTTCGGAGATGCATGTTGAACATGAATAAGATAAAAAATAAATATGTTGGCAAAAGTAGAGTAACAAAGCAGAAACAAGAAACAATAGATAACGTGGCATAAAAACAAGCATTAAGACGAAAGAAAGTACATACATATATGCAACAACAATAACAAAACTAAGACGAAATTGGATATATGTAAATCCTGAACTAGAATCTCCAAGTAAAATAACACTAAAAGTTTATTTAAAACTCGGGCCGAACCATAAGAAGCTGGAAAGATGACGGAGGAAACTTTTGTGTTAGTAATGTTAGTTATAGTGATGCTGGTAGGTTCATATATGGCCGGTAGTATACCATTGGTAATGAAATTAAGTGAGAAAAAACTTAAATTAGTTACTGTTTTGGGTGCAGGTCTATTAGTCGGCACAGCATTAACTGTTATCATACCAGAAGGTATACGATCTCTTTACACAGAGGTAGAAAAACCAACGTTAACTAAGGCTACCGCTGAGGCTATATCTATCCATACTCACGAAGAAGAAAAGGATCATTCCCGTACCATTGGAATGTCATTGGTGTTGGGTTTTGTATTTATGATGTTAGTCGATCAAATTTCGCAAAAACGCCAAAAGGAATTATCGCCCAAAGATAAAAATATCACAGCTACATTGGGTCTTGTAGTTCATGCAGCAGCTGACGGTGTAGCATTAGGAGCAGCTGCCACGACCAGCCATAAAGACGTCGAAATGATTGTATTCCTAGCAATTATGCTACACAAAGCTCCGGCTGCTTTTGGTCTGGTTAGCTTTTTATTGCACGAAAAAATTGAAAGGCAGCAGATACGCAAACATTTGGCAATATTTTCTTTATCTGCTCCTCTTCTTACGTTACTAACCTATTTCGGCATCGGACAGGAGCAAAAAGAGACTTTAAATTCTGTTAATGCTACTGGTATAGCTATGCTTTTTTCAGCAGGCACCTTTTTATATGTTGCGACGGTCCATGTCCTACCTGAACTTACACAAGGAGCTCATTCTCATCCATCATCACATTCTTCTCAATATCGTTTGGTTGAAGAGGATCCTGATCTTCAAACACAAATTGTATCTAGTGGACTGAGTTTCAGTGAACTTATAATAATGATATTTGGTGCATTATTACCTTTAGTAATAACATTTGGGCATCATCATCATTAACAAATATTTGTAGAAATTATAATTATTGTAAATACACTATACATTAGGATGTATTCAAAGCAAATTTTGATGTTATAATATATAATACTTACTTTCTCTATGTGTAAGACCATTCATAAATATTAAATAAAGGATTTATACGCTGCGAGCCATTAAATGCATTTTAAGTATTTTCAATATGCTTCTCAAACTAAACTCATAAATAGACATTGCTTGACTGATTTTAAGTTTATATATACATACATACATATTTGCGTATTTTATTAGTTTTTCCAAGATGAATCGGGTTTTACTTTTCAACTCATTTTTCTAATAACACAGACAGACTTGCAACAAAATTCAGTTTTGACCAAAAACAAATTTTTTTTAATTCAGTTTAATGCGCTAAAAAATACTATGTCCTCAGATTGTTGAGTTTTTAATCGGCCGTAGAAAAAGGATAGAACTCCAAAATTTTTCCTATCACAGATTTTGTATGGGCATATCTAATATTTCCACTAGGTACACCAGTATATTTCGCCTTAACTAACAGTATGCCCGATTTCGATCAACAAAATATCAACAGATGCATGATAAAATAACCTTCAAACTATCTTAATATTTATTTATGTCTTAGTTATTCACAAATTAGTATAAAAAGTATTGGTTTTTTTATAAAAAATGTTTTTTTTAAAAACTCGTTAAAAAAATTAGTACTGCAAAAACTTAAAAATTTTAAATTATTCTTAAGGAAATATGTCTTACGAACAAAATAAGTCGTAAATCATGGAACTCGATGCATAACTATTGGTTTTATTTACAATTAAATGAAGGAAATCAATTGATAAAAATCACAATTTCCATACAACATACGTACACACAAGTTGCAATTTTCCTGTTGTATGGAAATTGTGATTTTTATCAATTGAGTTCCTTTACTTAATCGTCAATTGTACATCGATTTTCGTGATTGGCTTATTTTGTTCGTAAGACATCTGTCCTTAAGAAGAAATATTTATATATTTAAAAGCATCCAACTTCAGAAGTGGTAAAAGCGAACAAGAACGCTGATGATGACGAGCGTAGCGGCCGTCGAAATCAGTAGTACTGATCCGTTCTGCTAATCTGATTTGAATATTCCAGCACTCCACTCTTAATAAAAATAATTTGAATTTACATTAATTCAATTATTGAACTAGAAAGCCGAAATAATAAAAAAAAAATTTTCAGACTTTACCTATTCAGTTCAAATAAAATAAAAATTACGTAAAAAAATTAAGTTGTTACAGTTTTAAATTTTTTATGGAATTTTCAAAAAAAAAATATGAATTTTAATTTTGTTTACCTAATTAGATTAAGATAATTTGTTAGTTGTTAGATTAAGATAATTTGCATCTGTTGGTGTTTTGTTGGGTGACATCGGATATACTGTTCTCGAGTTGAGGTGAAACTGGTGTAACTTGTGGAAATATTATGTCCATTAAAAAGTCAGCAAGTGATATGAAAAAACTGATGTCAAAGTATTTTTTTTTACCGTATCAAAAACTGATTAGAGAAATTTTAGTTTCGTTAAAAACGGAAAGAAAATGTTCCAATTTGTAAGCCTGTGTAATTAAAAAATAGTAAATTTTAATTTAAAAATTTACTTAATGATTTCAGTAGAGTTAGCCAGTCTCACAATGTCCCACAGCGAACCCCTTAAACAAAACACAGACTCTTCCAACTCCTCGAATCCTCAACAAGATGGAATACGTTCCTGTGATCACTGTCTTTGGCTTTTGGAGACAAGACAAGAAATGCATGAAAGTCGTACATGTCGCCCATATATTACACAAATTTATGCAGATGTACAGAAATTGCGTAAAAATGTTATGCCGGATATAGAAACGTATTTGAAAATTATTGGCAGTCTTTATGAAGGAGAGTCCATATTCACTTTAAATGATGCAAGTGCATTGCGTGGCAAAATTGGTCAAGTAGCAGAGGCAATTGATGTTCTTAGTAAACGAATATTAGCAATAACATGCGAACCAGGCACACGCGAAGACAGTCTAAAGAAGGCTATACGATTGTCTTGTATACAATTGATTAAGGAGAAAATGCTTTCCCTGCCACCTCTGCCAAAAGAGGAAGATATACGAAAAATACAAGAACGCAAACGCATGGAAGCTGAACTACGCATAGCCACTGAACGAAGACAAGCTATGGAGGCGTATGAACGTTATGGTTTAGCGGCAGCCACAAATTCAGAACACACAATTTCAAAAAGTAGTGATTATGCGCAAGGAGTGAGTTTTAACACTTGTCATTGTTTTTTCCAATTTTCATCTCTGCATTTTTACTTTTAGTCTGATTTACGCTCATTGGACAATTGGACTGCTCATCAAATTAGTACAGCTGGTCTAGTGCAAAGTGATGATCCCTTGGTAGAGCAAATAAATATTATCAAAAGTTACATCAAACAAGCGAGACAGGATATGAATTTTGATGTTGTCGAGACCCTGGAAATTAATTTAAGAGAACTGCAAAAGGAATTTTATGCACGCCAAAGATCTTTAAGTATTGTACCCAATAGTGTAACGCCCACAAATGGGTCAAAATGTACAATTAATCAAAATATTAAATAGATTCTGCTATAAATTGCCACATTTCCTAAATATAAAAATGTCAAAACGCCTTTTTTCAAGTGCAAAGACGCTAAGTCCATTTTTAGTTTACTCTATATAATGTTTTTTTTTATTTTAAATTTATAATTGAAATATTAGCGGGTTGGGTACGTACCATTGTAAAAAGCATAATTTTCATATGCAACAAAAATTTTCCAAATCGATCTATAAATAACGAAGTAAGGAGTGAAAGAAGATAACAAAAAACTTTGTTAGAATTCGGTTTAAAAACATATTTTTTATAGAAAAAGTAGAGAGTTTTAAAAACTATAAAGAATCTTTCAATATATCTTATTAATAGCCATTTTGAGCTATTTCATTTGTTAACCATGAACTTTTCGTTAAATAAATTAAAAAATGTGTCCAGAAAGAGACCAAGCGTCTTTGCAGTTTTTTTAAAGCGCCTTATTAAAAAATTATTGCATTATTAAAAAAAGTTTAGTTTAAAATTTTTAAATTCGATATATCGAACCGATTGATTTCAAAACTCTTGCTTTAGAAAATGTTGAGAATCATTTTTGAGTCAATCTAAAATTATTGACTCATCGAAACCAGATAACCAATAACCAATATAAAAGAATCTTGCAAAGAAATATATGAAAAGTTATTGGAAAAAATACTAAAACGTATTTTAAAAGATATGCAAATGGTTCCGTTTTAAAAATCGATTTCCATCACATAAACTTTAAACTGTCATATTTTTCTAGTATTTCCACGTTATTAAGTAAATTTGGTAAAATTTTCTTTTGAAATTATATTAATTTAAACATGAGTTTTTATTCTTAGTTGGCGGGGTTAATATAAATGTATTCCTTTTTCGTCTACAAGGTGCAGTGCAACTTTATTATTTGTTTATAAATTTTCTCTTACTTAACCATTCCTCTTCATAATAAATGCTATAAGTAATAATTCCATTAAAGACATATTTTTATACTTGTATTTTTTTTATATATTCCTTAAAATCCTTTATTCGTCGTTTTAAGCTTTAAGACCAACAGATGCAATTAATTCTTTAGCCTTTTCTACGTAAGCGTTCGTAGCATCAGTAGTTGACATACCCTTACGATTATTCCATGCTTCCCATTTTGCTTTCCCTTTAAAGTCAAAGAATCCAGGTTTGTCTAAAAATTAAAAAAAAAGGTAAACAATATTACAATATTATTTTTAGCATGTATGTATCTATGTATTTTAAGTGTACAAATAATTCTTGCAAAAAAAAAAAAACAACTACCAAACAGTGTGCTGTTATTCTGTCGATGTTATTTCTTATGTTCGGAATAAAGTATTGCGCGTGGAGACGTGAAGTAACCGTTCACTAAGAGCGACGCAATACTACGCCTTGCCACTATATCAGCAGAGGTATTAATACTTTTCAATAAGTGTTCTTGAACAGTCAGGTAATCTGTCGTCACTTTTTACAAATGATTCCTGAAAGGTTCGCTTCCGTTATTTTAAGTTTAATACCTATTGTTTAGTTGTTGTAGCTTCTACAGGATCAGTACATAGCGAAAAAAAAGAATGCACGGTATCATGGGATACCGGGTTGGAACAAAGTTCCTTATGTTTTAATTATCTAAAAAAAAAGTGCAAATTTATGTTACGTTATGTCATGATAGCATGAAATGACATAACATAACATGATATGCCATTTTATGTTACACAGCGTCTTCACCACGAGACATAATTTTGTTCTAACATTTGTCAAACTTCATATATAAAAACATCAGAAAAATGTTAGTGCTATTTTTTCATATCGACTTTGACTATTGTCAAGACAAATCAATGGCTCGTGAAGACGCTATGTTATGGTATTTTATGTTATTTTTTCTCAAGTCAAACCATGTCATATAATTTAGAAAAATTTATATAACTAACACGTACACATCGTTTTACATTTTCGTTACCATTAAATATTCTTTACACGTATTCGGTTAACTTTTTTTTTATTCATGTCACAGAATACCATTCCGATCGGAAGTGGTTTCAATTCCGTAAGTTGCTTCTTCAGAAAACGAAAAACGAAAATTTTCTTCGTAATCAAACCAGTTTTAAGTCTCAAAGTGGAATTGAAAAACACTTCTACAGACTTCATTTGCAGTAAATATTAAAAAAGGTGCATACTTTTAGGAGCGTAAAAATAAATATTTGGTCATGAGCTTTCCATGTTAATAAAAAGCTTAATGTGAGCTTTGCATCCAAAAACAAAGAGTAAACAAACGCCTCAAGGTATAAAAACTTTATCATTGTAAAAACGAAATACAAAATAAACGAAATCTAAAGCAACAAAAATTTACTTTTTCGGAATGACAACTACTTAATCAAAACCAATCCGAACGGAATCTGTGACACGGCTGATTATGTTGCGACAGTATTTGAAAGGAAACCAATATCTTAAACGCAGACTTCTAATACATAAACATATATTTCAATACATTACATACCTGTATTACAATCGCCTACAGTAGCTTGTTTATACAAACTATATAGATCTAACAAATCATTATCGGCGGGAGTAGAATTTAAATTTTTTACATCTTCGGCAGCTTTGTTGAATTCCTATTTGCAATATAGTTCATTATGAAAATAATCTAATGTACATGTCTTTTTTTAATATTTATTAATATGTAATATTTGTGGTTTTCGTGAATAACCGAATTGATCATAAAATCACTTTTCTCAGTATAGCCAAAATACCTAAAATCTGAAGCTAGAGACTTGGTATAACATTTTTAAACTTTTCCTTTAAATAAGCCAGAGTTTTTAAAAAAAATTCAAAGAAAAATCATATAATAATGAGATCCTTGCACAGTCCACTAAAAAATCTTAAACTGCGTGCAGATAAGATCACGTATGATAGGACAGATGGTTTTTATCAAGCGCAAAGTAATTAAAATAAATTAGGCTGGCTGTTCTGTAAATCGAGTCGATTTAAAACGACTCGATTTAGAAAAATTAACTAGTAAAAAGTATGCGAAATGCATTTACGATTTACAATGTGAAAATAGAACCTGGGACAGTTGGTAACTCGGTTTGATTTTTCAAAAAGATCTTGGTGATTTATGCAACAAACATTTTTATATTTCAGTAATAATAAATTATTACTGGAATATAAAAATGTACGATGAAATAATTGAAAAATGTGTAGACATCGTGGTCAAACATCATTTGAGACAAGAAAATTAGTAATAAAACAGTTTGAAGATGGAAAAACGTTAAAAGAAAATGTTGGAGTAGTCGTTCCACAGTATACAATATTATCAAACGCTATAAGCAAGATCAAATTAGAGGAAAAAAAAAACACATTAACATGGGACTTACGCAGTTATTCATGAAAAGCACAGTTGTGTTTAGATATTAGATATATCGCGACCTCGTTGCTGGTTTAGCTTATATGCCAAAATGGAATGGAGAAAAACGACAAAAAAGTTTTACATCAAGTTTTCTCAATATATACCCGATAGATTTTTTTGTATTTTTACCACTGCTTCCGGCATATGTTTGGAAGAAAAATAAAATTTTTCATGAATGCAGTTACAAGTTAATATGTTTTTACTGAAAGAAAGAAATCTTGTTTTGTGCTGCATTGACAACTTTTTTTATTTCATTTAAAAAAAAAATAGCTTTTTGTGCTGCATGTGTATACTAAACTGCTGTGTATTGAGTAACTTGTTATTGAGATGTAATTTCCTACTGCTTATTGAAAATAAGCGTATAAATGTTATTAGAAAAGATATTTACATGGAATAATAAGTAAATTTTGATTTTTTTATTTAAAAATAAAACATTTTTTTTTTTACAAAAAATTTATCAAAACTGATAATAATGTCGAGCACAATGAGTGCTTGATATCTCAGAAACCAGAAACAATTTCGCAAAACAAATTTCGGATTTTGAAAGAGGATATGCAAGATACATATACCCCATACCTAACTCAATTTGTTTTTAATGGTCGGTGGGGCAAAACAGCAATAAGGTCGCGATATGTATGTACGTTATATACCTCTTGAGACGCCATTGTTATTAATGCTTATTATGGTACCTTGTAACTTTGTGCGTAGTTAATCTGCAAAAAGAATGATTTAAATTTAATATTTTCATCACACTTAAATCTTACGATATAAATAGGCCACACAATTTTTTGTCGTACACTTTTATGTATCTTATTGTCCACCAATATTGATGAAAAATATATGGTTTGAAAGGTATTTTTCTCTAGATATGCAAAATATAGTTTTTGGCCTATAAAAACCGGTTACAGAACCGGTTACAAACAAAAACGGTTACGGATCAAGTGGACGAATATCGTCCACCGGGCGGGATCCTAGTTATTTATTAAAAGCTGTCCATTGGTTTACGCGTTAAGGTCGCCACTCCTTGAAAGATTTTTAAACATATCTTAAACTGAATTCACACATTGTGTACGGAAATTTTTTTAATGTCGCTTGACGACTATCTCAAAAAGAGAACGTCAAACTGCATTGGTTCCTCTGAAGGGGGTCAGGTCAAATGAAAAAAAAAATTCAGTAGATGCAAAATAAACTTTTTTTAACAATATTACTACAAGTCTTGAATTTTAGTTCGGTTTTACTGCCTGTCCCACGATGTTGACAAGTCGAGTTTTTACCACAAATTGCACTAGCGACTCTTCTTCCTTTAACTCCTTATAGCCCAATGCTGAATGCAATCGGTGGACATTATTTCATTTTTGAAAAGAAAAGTACTGGCTTTGCAGCATCAATTTTTTTTGTTGCCTAGCTAGGCAGCAAATCTTTACTCAGCGAAGCCACTATTCGACATACCCGGAGAAGAAAATCGTTAAGCCCGGCCGGATGCCGGCTATGGAAATAATCTTTACTGTGCAATGATATTTTCATAGACTCTATTCGTGGACAATATTTCCTTTTCAAAATGAAAATAAAATCCATGGACATTATTGTATGCTACCCAAAAACCCACCTTAACATACCAAATGTGTCTCCTCCTGGTATTTGCGAACGACTTCTTTATTTAGAAAGTATTCAATATCAAGTTCGACTTTTTATTATCAATTTGTTTTTTCGCAATATCAAATTGCGTTTCTTATTATCAATTTGTATTTTCTTAACATTAATTAGTTTTTCTCAATATTAAGTTGTATTTTCACAATATCAATTTGGATTTCTTAATATCAATTTGGCTTTTTTCAATATCCATTTGGATTCCTTATTATCAATTTGTATTTTCTCAATATCAATTTGGGTTTCTCAATATTAATTTGTATGTTCTCAATATTATTTTGTATTTTCTCAACTTAAAAAGGTATAGTTGTTGTTTACTAGATTTCCCATACAAAACGAAATCAACTTTATCAGTAGATTTGGATGAAATCTACTCAAAATCTAGTATATTTTTAATTTTTTACTACGATACTGTACAACATTTTTCTATAAAAGGTGAGTGAATTAGCTACGTGAATACTACGCTCTACAAAAATCTTCTGTAAAAGGTGTGAGAATTAGTTAATTTTGCACTTGCTGATTACAGTTTAAGATGAACTTTAGCCAAAGGATTTTGTCTTGGATACGAAATCTTGAAAAAGGTCGAAAAAGCTTGGTGTAAACGATATAGATTTCGATAAAGATTTCAAATCAAATCTACTAGATTTCGAGACAATGTAAATGCACTATTACTAAAGATAGATTTTAATTGCCCGTTACATTCCGATATGGAATACCACAAAGGCTAATTTTTATTTTGTTTGAAGCAACCTCACTAGTGCATTTAAGCCTGTTTGATAGATTCAAAATTGCCTTTGGATTTTTTTTATACAAGTAGTCCCAACAAATTACTGAAATATCATTTGCTAAAGGGAGTGCATTCACACAGCACTTTCGGAAATGTTGGACCATCCACAAGTTTGCGAAAACCCAACACTGCACTTGATTTAACCAATATTACAACTACAGTCTGTCATGGTTAGACCGCCACCAATATAGAAACATTTGAATAAAATCCGATTGCAATAGTATTTCAGCAAGATAAACTCAATAATTTTGACCTTCTTTCAACAGAGATTTATTTATGATGAAAGACTTCTTAAAATTATTCTCAACCATGTATTTGAAGATACACTCGATATTAGACAATTTTGTGACATCTTCAAGCAATAATTGATGAAAAACGTGCAGGCGAAGAAATAATTTTCTCTTGATTAATGCACACATTTTTGAAATATTTCATCTTTTTCGGGTCTGTGTGTGGTCTTTTGTTTTAATATGTTGTTTTATTGTGGCCAAATTATGGAGTGATGAAAAGGTTTTCCTTGATGGTACCCACCATCCTAAAACAAGCAATTCTTGAAAGGAGTAACAAAAATAAATTTTCTTCACTTTACCACCGACTAACAGCGTACTTTAATAAAAAGAGTGGAACAGTTTAATTGTGCATTCATACATACAATTATATGCAAGTGTTTATAGTCGTAAATTTTTATTAAGCCGTATTTTTAATCCTATACATATTTTTATTTTGGTTCTTACCAGTAGAAAACTTTTAACTTGAATATGTGCGAAAATCTGCCGGTGTTCTTGCAAAAGTGCCAAGTACTTGAACAATGAGTACTCGTCACCGAGCTGTAGATCCGTGTACAGCGTTGCCAGAATGATGATTTTATCATATTTTTGATGATTTTTACTTGAGGTCTACACGTAACATAACCCTACGTCTATACCTGATATATTTTTATCATGACAAAAGTCAAACTTTATATTGAAAAATAATATGTTTTATGTTGGCTGTATTTACTATATGGAATTTGACATTTGTCATGATAAAAATATATCAGGTATAAACGTAGGGTAATATGTAAGATGAGATTGTCAAATTCAATCGCAGAGAGAATTACGTTACGTGTAGACTTCAAATTAGGGTGATCTCAATGTTATAAGAATTTGTATGACAGCGTTGTTATAAGAATTCTTACGTGAGGTATACACGTAACATAATATGTAAGATGTTTTTGTCAAATTCAATCGCAGAGAGAGTTATGTTACGTGTAGACTTCAAATTAGTGTTATCTCAATGTTATAAAAATTTTTCTGAGAGCGTTGTTATAAGAATCTTACTTGGAGGTTACACGTTCAAGTTTTGTTTCAATTTTTGTTTCAAGTTTCAATACACTCACACTTTCTTACTAACACACACACATAATTGGAAACTGACTACCAACTTGATTTCAATTTTGCTTTCAAGATTTGTTTCAATTTTTCGTTCAATTTAAACAGCTGATCTCTATATTGTATATAGTAAATTACAGAAAGACTCGGCTATAGCGAACTTTGTACAAACAGCAAAAAAAACCGCTCTATGACAAGTTCGTAATAAGCGTAGGTCGATACAAACGAGCACTCGTTAACTACGAATTCGCTATTACGAATTATTTTTGTATGAAAATGGCAACCGAAACGTCGGCACTTTAGACTTAGATCGTTACAACCGAGAATTCGTTATAACCGGGTTTTACTGTTTCGTTGTTGATTCCTTGACGACGGCATCTTGAAAACAAAATTGACTATCAAGTTGCTTACAGCCTACGGCATAGCGTCAATTTAAAGTAGTTTTAACAAGCAATACATGTGATCAACTTGAAAGTTATTTCTTGAACGTGTAACTGCAGAGTTATGAGATGAACTGTCAAAAAATATGTACATGAAAAAAAATAGCGTGCATGTGTGCGTGTTTATTAAAATAAATGAAAAGCCATGTTTTTTATAAAATTTCTGTGTTAAATATATGAATAAATTTGTTTAATTGATTTATAAATTTAAATTTGTGTGAAAAATTAAAAATAAAGTAACTAATTATGTAAAAGTAGTACATGTTAGCTCGATGAGCATTTGCATAAAATGAAATTTTATCAGAAAAGTAAAATTACGTCTTCCCCTAGTATGAGATTAAGAGAAAATTCGACATATTGTTTTTAGTATTCTGCCGACGTTTTTTCTCATGTTATCTCAAAGTTAATGTCTCGTGAAGACGCTGTGTTAAAGCGCAGTACTCTCAGTCAAAATGCATAATAATACGTTTCCATTATGGGCAAATTACGTAGATTTGGGAAATTACTTCGAAGTGTTTCCACTAAGCTTGCGAGTGATTTGGTGTTCGAATTTTCGGTTAAGTGATGCACTTACTTTATAAGGTGTACGCAGCAGCTGCAATTGAATTTTTCCCATATATAGTTTGACATTAAAAATAATGAAATATTCCTTAATGTCATTTTTTCGAAATCGTCAATCACAATTGATGGATGACCCAGGGATGTAGTTTGTAATTTTAAAAGCAACACAGGGTTGCATAGAGTATTTTCGACATAATCTGGAACAAATTAAGTCATATGAGATAACGTGCCAATATGAAAAATATATGGGAAATCATGTCGCAAATTACCTCACTTGGGCAAATTAAATATTATGGCCAAAATTACGTACTGAAAACGCACTATAAGAGATTTTGTTGACATTAGCCGACTTTTACTGAGCCATTACACATGCAAGTGAAAGTTCGAAAAACTCAAACACTCAAACTTTTCTACTAACACACTTTTGATTCAGCTGTGACAAAGACAGAGATATTAATGCAATTTCGTTTTTCGTTGATAATACGTACACCAAGGTGGATTTATACAGGTTATATTATAAGCACAGTTGTTCAAAATTTTTACACGTTGACATAAGGGCTGAGGTGTCAAATGTTATTGTAATGTAATTCAAGCACAGCTGTTCTACTTTTTTTCTGCAAATTAGATGCTCGTATGTCAAAATTTGTATACGTTGACATAAGGGCTGAGGTGTCAAATGTTATTGTAATGTTGTAGTTGTTTTAGAATCAACACCACCTGATAAAATTAATTCACCTTGTACGTACACAGAACTGCATGCAAGTACCTGCATATGTAAACGCAGGGTTGGCCGAAATACACTGGCCGCAGACGGGTTTTTTGTTGGCAGCCGCCGCCGCCGACAAATCAGTATCAAAGCGAATTAATATCAAGTGGCCTTATCATCAAAACAACACACATACAAAGTAGGTGTAGGACTATTTTTATTTGTGCTTTGACAGTTCGGGTTTTTCTCTTTTCTTATATAGTTTGACTGATGGGGTGTAATCAGCTGATGATCATCTGTGATGCAATACCACACTTATGTTTGCTACTTCTAATATACAAACACACACATACCCTCTCTATTTATGATTGACATTTTTTATCCCAATATGTACATTTGTGTTAGTTATGCGGCTACCTGTTATATTATTCTACCATGTCTATGTCCAGATGAGTCAACTTTTGCTTCTGCAACTTTCTTAAATTTTCTTTTGAAGCTGCATTCGTGTCCATATAATGAAATTCTTGTTGCGCAGCTTTTGTTTTTTACATAGCTTTTGTTGTTGCTTAATATTACGAAGAAGAAAATAAAAGAGAGTTGCATGTACATGAAGCAGTGTACCCATGGTAGAATAATATAACGTAGCTGCATAGCTAATCCAAATGTACATTTGGGGTACGAAATGTCAAACATTAATAAAGAGGGTATGTGTGCGTTTGTAGAACATAAGCACCATGAGTGTACCCGTGGTGAAATAAGTATACAGGTAGCAGCATAACGTCAGCAGATTGTTTTTTGCTCTGCTAGTTTTGTGCATAATCCACGTCCAGAACGTATATATTTTTGACAGCCATCATCCATTTTTTTTGTTGTATTTGTTTCCCTTATGCGGTCACCTGTATACTTATATCACCATGAGTGTACCCCTTCCCGATATACACAAAAGTTCCGCACAAAAGTTGACTCGTATGGGCATGGATTACCTGGTATGAATTTGCTTTGCTGCAGTCAAAATAAACAAACAATGGTAGGTACGCTATGAAATATTTTTTATTTGTTAAATTTTTTGTGATGAAAATATCTCCTCAATAGGTCATAGTAAATGATAAGGACAACAGCAGCTCATCTGAGGATGAAGGAGGAGACACTAACGAGGCTCAAAATAAATGGCCTCATAGTACTTTTGAACATGATGAGACAGGCCAGAGAGGACGTCAGTCGAATAAACCGGACACAAATACAGAAGATAACCAAGAAGTTTTATTAAAGTTATTAATAGATGTCTCCAAAGAACTGGGTAATATCGGAAGTGCAAACATAATCTCATATGCACTTATTTATGTATATTCATATACGTACACAAATATCCATCTATGTATGTATTTAAAATTTGGTTATCAATAGGTCAACGAACAAAACGAACCTTCTACTTTATTTTAAACGATTTGGAAAGTAATCAAATACTTGATCGCTTTGCACAATGGTGTGTTCAACACCCCCAAATGTCCATTTGCTTACTTGCGGCAGGGTTAGTGGCATCTTTGCCAATCTTACTGTTTATTGCGTTTACATTGTCAACAATTGTAATGACTTTTACAGGATTTTTAGTTTTAGAAGGTAAATTAATTTTCTTGAGATAATTACTTAAATAACTTGTTTATTAATATCTTAGGAACTCTCCTAACCATCATAACAATGATAATGTTAGGTCTGTTGGGAGCATTAGGAATGATGTTATTATTTTTTGGTTTAGTTGGATTTGCAACATATTTTGGAGTGTCACATGTTTACGACATGTACAACAGTACAGAAGCTGAACGAAAAAATTTAAGGAACGCCATGAAAACAAATGATCGAAGCTTGAATTCTGTAACTTAACAAAAACAAATAATTTTCAAACTATGAAAGAAGGAAATGTAAATTAATAAATAAATTAGCGGCGTTCAGTATTTGATGCAAATGGTGTTGCGAAAGTGAAAATGCAAAATATAGCTTTTTTATGAAATCCAGTAACAAAATACACTAAATTTTATAAAAAAGCAACGATATTTTGCATTTGTACTTTCGCAAGATCATCTGCATCAAACACTGAAAATCCGCCATTAATTTTCAATATATTTACTAAGTCGAGATGAATAAACACCACGGAAACTGTGTTTTAAACTCTAATCGCTGTGTTCTTTTATTACGATTAAAATTTTTCAGGTATAGCTCATACTTTGTGGTATAGCATAGACTAATAACATAGCATAGACAATATTCTGTGAGGTATAGATAGCATCGAGGCGAATTCATACTAGGTGGCCGCAAGAGCCCTGCTGTTTGCGTAAATGTTTACTCAATTGGCCTGTCCATGGTAGAATTATACTACAGGTAGTAGCGAAGCTACAACAACCCAACAACAGCAAAAACAACACGGCTTTTTATTGTTGTTTATGTTCGAGGTTGTCAAAAAGCACAAAAGAAAATTTGAAAAAAAATTTATATGTTCACATGTGTGTGTTTACCAGAGACTTGCGCCGAGACGGCTGAGCCGCGGCTAAGCCGAGCCGCCGACTAATTTCCACAGCCGCCGCCGATTTATCTTGGGGCTAAAATCGGCTTAATGGAAGCCGCCACCGACGATCGTTTTTCGGCTCAAAAACGGCTTAAAATAATCCGCCGATTGCTTTTTTTAATTTCCACTTCTACTTTTTTATGTTTTTTTTCATAATTTTTGTTCAAGCATTATTTTAGTAATTTGCAGTCTACACCCAACTTAACATTAACTTCAAGTTAATGTTAAGTGTAGACCGCTCAAGTTAATGCTTTTTTCAGGGTATAACATAGTTGTTAGTGCAATTGTTTTAACAGCGCAGTAATAACTCCAAGTTACAACAGCATATCAAGTTGGGAACAGAATGCTCACTTTTGACAGCTAAAAGAGGCTGTTGTCATGTGTTGTGCATTTTTACATACAAAGTGCTCTTACTAAGATAATATGAAGGACATAGTCAAATTAGAAACCACATTATAAAATAAGAATTGCGTTCCCTCTCATACAATCTTCGTAATGTTGTTGTATAGTGACGGGTCTAGTTAATAGTCTATGGTTAGGTGGAGACGTAGAGTAAGATAACGAAAAATATTTTTATATGCATTACTCTGCGACCTAGGCTTGCCAGATCAAAATTGTGAAAAAGCTTGACATTTAGAGAAAAAAAGCTTGATTTACTAAGACGAACTGCCAAAAACTGTCAAAAACTATTCAAAAGAATAAATATTCATTATCCGACTTAAAAAAGGAGAAAATTATCAATTCGTTTGTATTTCTTATGTGTTCCTTCAGGGCTCTGCCATATACGATTCGAGTTGAAATTTTTTTTCTTTATTTGGATTATATTACTTACTTCCTAATAGGTCCTGTTTTTTATTTCATAAGAATTTTTATTTTTTCCCACATATATTTGGTATTTCTTTACTTTAATTTGTTTGCAAAAAAATATTGAAAACATTAAATTTCCATTAAAATTAATTCTTATCATTAATTCGGGAAATTACATTATTTTTCTTTCTTTACAAACGCATTATTAATATGTAGGAGTCTTACGCTGCAGTCAAGATTTACTCTCAAGTTATTTACATATACTGCTTGTCAAAATTCATAACAATTTAAGGCTGTGACGTAGGCTGCACGCAACTTTAAAGTAATTTGAAAACAATTTTGTAAAAAACAACAAAAAACAATGGCGGCAAGTTCGTTTCAATTTTTAGAAGTATGAGTGGATTGGTGAAAAAGTGTGAGTGTATTAAAAATTGAAACAAACTTGATCGTGTGACCCCCAAGTTAACCGCACGGGTAAAACTGTCGTTTAAACAAGAACAACGACCAAATCCATACACTAAAGGCCGTGTCAGATACAACTTTGTCGCTTTGCGTGACGTTTCTAACTTTGATAGAAAAGTGTAAAGCAAAAGGTGTATGACACAATGAAAACTTTGACAACACTCGCGCATTGATCGTTTACCAAAAAAGTAGTTGATAATTTTGCTATTTATATATATATATATATATATATATATATATATATATATATATATATATATATATATATATATATATATATATATATATATATATATATATATATATATATATTTTTTTTTTTTTTATAAAAATAAAAGTCAATTATGTTATTTTACGATTTATTATAAATAAATAAATGCCACATACATATTTACCTCTTATTAAAACAGATTCAAACGCGCAATATGTTTCGTTTGGCAATATAATAAAAGAAAATTATTCCAGCCGATTGTCAAAGCAAGCAAAAAGATGAGAGTTGCCGAACTTTTCGCTTCACGCTGCGTTAAAAGTGCTTTATGTAGCATGTTTCGTATAAGTATGTACATTTCATCTTAGATGTCAAAGCGAATCTGTAACGCAACGCGAAGCAAAAGTTTTATCTGACATGGCCTTAAGCGTTTTTTACTTCAGTTCAAGTCAAGACACATTAATACAGGTACATGCATTAGAAGATTTTTCTCATCTAGGTTGTCAAAGTTTGTGACTTGTCAAAAATTATATGGTGAGTAACAAAAAAATTCGTTGTACACCCAAACAAACACGTACATACAAAACACAGCTGACGAGAATTTTAGTTAATGTATGGACTTGTATTATTGTATAATTTGTTCGTATAATTATTTCAACCACCTGTAAAATTAATTCGCCCTGAATACAACAAACACATCAATTCGCCTGGTTGTCCGTATCTGTCAAAAACAGAAGACGAAATTTATTTAAAATGTACTTTTAACAACTGTGATTACAATTAATAAGCCTAAAATATATACCTTCTTTTGTTTATTGCTAATCATTTAAAAAACACACGATTAAAAAAAATTTACAGATACAGCCAACGAGGCGAAATAGTCGTATGTGCTTTCAACACGACCTGTATTATTGGATCATGTATTAACCAAAGCGAATTAATTTTATAGGTGGTGATAATAAAACAACAAACACAATGGGCCTGATTGTGAAGGCGTTGGCGTAAACGCCTAACACGAAATTTACACCGTGATTTTTAAGACATGTCTTTTTTTTAATTCTCTCTTAAAGTTGCTACCAAAAACTTTTTGCATTTATACAATGCTTTTCATTTCATGTCTTTTTTGTACATTACTCTCAAAATTTGCTTTATTTACTCGTTCATAACAACAAAAACCCTAAAACAATAACATAAGAGAGAGAAAATGCAAATGGAACTAAAGAAATATATGAAAAAAATCTAGAAAACAGAAAACTTGTCTTTTTTTCTACTCCGCTTTCTTCTCTACCCCGCTCACTCTCATACAAAATAAGACGTGATTTAAAGACAAGTGAAAAAATCACCGTATAAATTGCGTGTAAGTCGTTTTTTGTAGTAGATTAAAGAACACGGGTATTGTGTTACTTTAATCTATTACAAAAAACGACATAGGCGTTTACGCCAACGCCTTACACAATCAGGCCGATTATCATTTCGGCCTTATTGGCCGTATCTGTCAAAAACAGAAGAGAAAAACAATTTATTTAAAATGTACTTTTAGCAACTGTGATTACATTTCATATGCCTAAAATAAATACCTTCTTCTGTTTATTGCCGCATAAAAGTGTCTATGCCTTACTAATCATTTAAAAACACACGATTAAAAAACAATTGACATATACAGCCAACGCGGCGAAATAGTCATATTTACTTTCAACACGACCTGTATTTTTTATATATAGAGCTTAAGCGGCCTGGAGACTATCAAAAAAAGTCATCAAACACAAGGTTGTGTGCGTGCGGTCGTTGTTTTTCGGGTACACGTATTTGTTGTCGGCTCTGTTTGAAGAAAATCTAAAAGTTTTGATTTTTATTTTGACGGCTGATTTTTTGTACGTCTCCATTTGTGTTTGACAAAAAATTTTATTTTTCTGTGTTTTTCGTCGCAACAACATCGCGGGTAAACAGTAAAAGAAAAATAATTTGTTTTGTGTTTTTCACCTGTGTTATGTTCTTTTTTAATTAAAAAATAAAAAGATAAATAAAATAAAAAATATAATATTGCAAGTAAAGCAAATATTTTTCAATTGTGTTGTGCTTTTACCGCAAGAACTTTGAATATAAAAAATTTTCAATTCTGCTTTGGTATTTTCACAAAGGTAAATAAAACAGTTTCGGACAAAACTTGCCAACATTTTACTTTTTTATTTGCCTTACTCACAAAGTAGTTATATTGTTATTGAAGTTATATTGTTATTAAAATTAAATGTTATTAAAATTAAATATTTGAATATTGTTTAATTGATTTTTAGCCTTTTAAGCTATTTTTTCACATTATCAAATTATGTGATAAATTATTATTTTCTTCTTTTTCTTATCTTGTTGCTTTTTTTTCAACATCACTGCACACAAAGTCAACAATAATTCATCGTCCGTCATTTTTTCAATATGTTCACTACAACGGCAAAATACAAATTGTGTTTGAAGCTTTTATTTGTACGTCTCTTTCAAATGCTACAATCACACGACACCCACACATATGCAATGTTTGATGCCTTATTTTGATAGTCTCCAGGGCCCTTTAGAGTTTCTGCAACAAAAATTGCAATCTGGACGGGGACATAGTGAGCAACAACAAAATGCGTTATACACACAAACAAACACGTACAAACCAAGGCGAATTCAGTACCAGGTAGCCCTGTCATCGGAGATGATCATCAGCTGATTACACCCAATCAGTCAAACTCTATATAAGAAAAGAGAAAAACTTTAACCCGAACGCATTTTATCAGGAAATATACAACTTTTTACACAATCATCTGGCATCCCTGATAAGCAGCCATTTTAGTTTCAATTCTACTCCGTCGCATTCGTTTGTGTTCGTCTCGACTCGTTACTCTATCAGCATTCTGGTTTATTGAAAATAATTTTTTAAGTAAAGTGTTTTAAAAATAAATTTTTTTATATAAAATTGTTATTTATACTTTTCCAAGTGGTGAGTAATTAAACGTAAAAATGGTTTTAATATAGCTTGAATTTGAGTTGTGTGCTAATGATGGATGGTGTTTTTCTTTAGTTTTTACGAATTTGTTTTGTAGGGGTGTGGTGAATTATTTTATACTTACATATGCACATGCATACATACATATGTATTTTGTAAGGACACGGACACTTCGTTTATGTTTATTTGTTATTATTACTAATATAAATTTAAGGAAACAAGTGTTATTTAACTTTTAAGAAAAGAGCAGATGCAATATAAAGTCCATTTGCAGAGGAGTAAATTGCTGCTAGGATAGGGTTGCCAGGTACTTTTTGTCGTCCCAAACAAATGGTGAAAATTCCTCTAGCATCAAAAAAGGCACTTGTTATGCACCCCATACACGTTTCAATCCAATTGGCAACTGAGTCGGTTGTTGTCAAAATCAAGGCGTGTATGGGTCTGTCAATTGATTAGTTTGGCAGTTGTCGAGTTGGTTGAAGAAAAATCAAAAGATTTTTATTTTTTCAAGTTGGCTAGTAAAGCACCCCATACACGTTTCAATTCAATCGTCAACTGAGTCTCAATTGAATTGATTCTTGGCCACTTTTTTTTGCTAAAGAAAAATACAAACATAAATTTTTACAGCTGATCAAGAAACTCGAACACACACAGCACAATCAAATTGAAAGAGTTACTAGCCAACTTGAAAAAATCAAAATCTTTTGGCAACTTGCCTTTTAATTATGTAGTTCTCATATAGTTTTAAAATCCATTTTCGTGGAAATTATTTTTGTTGAAATAAAATGTTCTCAAAAATTATAAAAGAAAGAAAATAAAAATATTACTTTGATTATTTTCTACTAAATGAATTTGGTGGGGATATTGCTAAACTATTGCCTAAGGCGGGCGATATCTTCCATTTGTTTGTAGGAATTAAAACATCTCATAACCCGGTAGAAATGTATTTTGGAGCACTTTATATCCGTTCCAGATTATAGGAGATATGTATGACCAATTAAAAAAAAAAGCTATTTATTATACATATATATTTTTTTATTTTTCAAGTGTTGGTATTCTTTATTTGTTTCCTATAATTGTTGTAGAATTAACGAAACCTGTATAAACACACAATAGGCACAAAGGATCCTTGCTGATTTTCCCCACGATCTGCTTTTTTCTACCAGCCAAGACGTTGCGATCGATAAAAGTATTATTCACACATATTTCATATATATAATTACGCCCTGAGTACTGCTTTCTTCAAGCCTAAAGCTGAAAGTCCATAACACGCGTTACACTATTTCTTGCGTCATACGCGGCTGTCAAAAAAGTTTAATCAGTATAGTTGTACGTATCAAGTTAGAGAGCATGATGCCTTGACGCGTCCGACGCTAAAAGTAGGTCTACTTTCTACTTTTGTAAGCGTCATCAGCGGCGTGCTAACAGGTTAGCTGTTTTTTATAGCCATTAATATATTATTTTCAATGCTATAGATGATTATGTTTGTATATTGTACTATTTTGCTCTTGTGATACAGTTTAAAAAATGTATTTGCGATCATAAAACAAAAAAAAAATCTGCGTACAAAGCGTGGCATGTAACTTGAAACGCTGAAAAGCGTGGAGGGCGTAAAACGTGTGAAAGCGTTGAAGCGCAAACGCGTGTTATGGACTTTCAGCTTAACAGCGACAACAATTGCAATTACAGTTTTCGTTTGGTTGATGCAATAGGAAAATATTTTTATAACAGACCTGGCCTGTGCATCAGCCCATATGTTCGGTAATTTTGCTGTCAAATTGTTGTGTATTTTACCAATCCACTAACATTTTAATATTCGTTTTGAGTTTTTCTCATACATTTTTTGACACCACAATTCCCAAAAATAGTTGCTTTGTTGTATCAATTCGCCGATAAGTATACCGAGTTGTTTTCCTGTTGGACAGGGGAACAAGTATGTGTGTATGTTGAAACAAAAGTTGTGTTTATGAAAAAGAACCCTTTTAATAAACACACATTTATTTGAACAGGTTCAAACTCGAACAAACGTCCATGTTTGATTTAAACAAAATAAGCTGCATTGCAGAAGCATTTTGTTTAAGAAAAATGAAATAGAGGTTACTTATTTTATAATTCTGTATACCTCACTGTAATGTTTCGGCTTTCATCGCGTAATGGCTGTGTTTTCTCTCTAAAGAATATACATATATATTTCAACTAATTATCAAGAACAGTTCAATATAGTCTCATATAAAACTTTTTATTTTTTTAAATCAATCAATAAACGTAACAGAATTGCTTTTATAAATAATATAAAAGGTGATATCTACCTACCTAATTAAAGAAGTGCAAAAACCTACATAAAGTAATAAAATAAAAAAAAAGTTGTTAATTTTCTGTACATACTTGTATACAAATAAGTATTTAGTTTTTTAGTATCGTTTTGTTTATTATGTACATATGTACATGTTTTTCTTTATACAGATATGTGTTGCGTACAGGGGTGCCACAAAGAAAAAATTTTTTTCTACCGAAATTGTCTTCAAAACGTACAAAAATCTACCAAAATCTACCAATTCACTTGATTTTATTGCGTATGTTTATTAATTTTATAATTCCATGTATGAAATGAGAATATGTTTAAAAAATACAATTGATACGTACTACAAAAATAACAAAATCTCAAATAGAAAACGACAATGCGAATCCTTATGGGCGTTGTTTCCAGAAAATTTCAATTATTTTAAAGAAATATTTTAGCCGAAGTGATATATCGTTTATTATAACAACTCTTAATAATAGTGTATTGTAGGGAATTTTACATATATAAGTCCAATTTTTATCCCGAAAATATATAGAGATGTAAAAATAAAATTAAGTTTTTCTTTGAATAACATTAAATTAAAAATTTAAAAAACCCCAGAAGAAAATTGTTGATATTTCCAAAACGGCTTGATCGATTTTTTCAAATATAAGTTAAAAGGTTTTAGATCAAGGCACTTTCAAACAAAAGAAACTAAGGCCCCTATTATGATTCACCATTTTTTTGTATTATGATTGACAACTAATTTTAGTTGTCTTCGAAAAAAATTTTTGAAAAAAGGTTCTTATTTTTTTGTATTATGATTGACAACTAGTTTTAGTTGTCTTCGAAAAAAATTTTTGAAAAAAGGTTCTTATCTATACTCTCTGTTTTTTGAAACCATAGTAGCCATCACAAAATATTTTTAGTTTTGGCCTTACTATTTTTTCTTTAGATTTTATGTTTTATGGATATGGCAACAATATGGGTTGACAAATGGGATAGATTGCCGCCTAAAAGTACCATTTTAAAAGTAATTAAAAGTAACACAATAGTCGAAATAAGAACCAAAACACAACTGATAAAAAACTGAGACAACTGCTTTGATGAAGTTGTATTCCATAATATGAATTTGACAACTACGACTCAACTATCAATTTAGTTGTGAATCATAATAGGGGCCTAAATGATAATCATTCCAGCCGTTTGCGAGGTACAATGCCACAGACACACAAATTCAAGAGGATGCAGTTATAAAAGAGGCCATTCTTCAAACATAGCTAAGAACACTCGAGAAAGTCACCGTTCAAAAAAAAAAAATCAATATCGGTCCAGCCTTTTTGGTTTCACGAGGGAACAAACAGACACACAGATACAAAGTGGACTTTTCTGCGGAAATGCCTATACATATACAATTGCGATTTAATACTCCTAACTAGGGTTCCCAACATTCTAGCGATCAAATACAGTATTTTGTAGACATTTTTTTAAAAATATATAGTACACTTCTAATTAACAAAAAGTTTTAAACAAAAGAAATTGTGAAAGGTATATTTTTGCACCTTTTAATTGTGAAAGGTATATTTTTGCACCTTTTAATAAATTTTGGTCTACAATAAAAGTTTCATATCCTTTATTACATAAAATTTTCCGATTAATTTATATCAAAAGCTCATTTTTTATTAAGTCTATACTTGCTCTGTTTCTCTCCTCTCGCCATTTCAAATTCATAAGTACCGGTCCACAGGTGCAATTTTCGTTGCAGCAATTTTTAAATTTGTGGGAGAGTGCTGAAATAGCAATATACACCTCATCTATTTCTCTCTCGCTCTTTCTCACTAAAAAAGAAAAATTGTTGCAACAAAAATTGCACGTGTGAACCGGGACTAACCGAAAATATTCATTCTGTGAACGCCTAAGTGGTAGGAATAGAGAGCGGGTATGAAATTATATTAATTATATTTGGTAAATTACACTGTGATGCACTAAAATTATTCAGGGGCTCTGATGTACCAATTCTGTTTTGTTTGATCCTATACAGGCCGAAAACACCTTTAGTTTTTCGAGGTGACTTCTTAATTTTCCTTTATAATGATAAATGTAGCGAAAAACGGCTTTCGTAGAGTTTCAGATTTAAACAGTCATAACTTCACTATTTCAAAACGGATTTTTACGAAATTTCTCAGATACGATTCTTATATTTCAAATAAATCATGGTGTTTGAAAATCGGTTAGTAAATGGCTAAGGTATGGTGGTTTAACTGTAAAAAAGTACACATTTAAAAAAATAATTATTTTCAGCAGGCTCTAAAGCTTAATTCACACTATGACAGTAATCACGACAGTTGCTGTCACGACAGCAAAATCCCAAAATCAAATCAAATGGTATATTTTGTGTTTTGACTTTTCGTTTCTTATCTGGAAATAGAGCGGTCACGCTAATATATTTCATCATAACTCGAGAACGGTTTAATCGACTTAGATAAATCAAACACAAAAAGATGCGGAATAAAAATAAATGACTTTTATATTTTTAACTGTTTCGGAGTTATTCAGAATTTAGCAACAAAAAAATAGTTTTTTTCATAAAAAAATTCATAACAAAATTTAAGAGGGAAAAAATTCGTACTGTGTAATATATACATAATTTTTTAAAGTCGGCATAATACATTTTTGCCGAATTTTTCCCTATTTCGCGAACCAGAAAGGGGAGCGTGCTAAGATTTTGCACTAATACTAGGCCCAAGGACAACTGGTTTGTTGGTATTACTTGTTTTGACCCATATCATGTCGATTTGTGCGGGCTAGCTATTCATTTTCGTCCTATGGTTTTTTTGCGAAAATTTCTTAGTAATATAATGTAATGGAAATATAGTATTATTGCGTACTATATATTTTTTCAAGAGTATATAGTACGCAAACCCAAAATATAGTATAATACTATATATTATAGTACGACTGGCAACCCTACTCCTAACCCAAATAACCTTTTTACACTATCTCACAAGCCGTTCGACTTCTGTACAAAATACAAACTTTGATGTAATGAGTTTATGGAAAGTTTTAAAAAAACAGAAGAAGTCGAACCGCTTATGGGATAGTCTAAAACTAGCTTTAGAATATAAATATATCAGATTCTCGGTAAATTACCCTTGAACACTATCAGACTCAGTCGTCAGATCTGTAAAAAAACTCATGTGTGCTCAAAATGTATGATAGTGTGGCTTAAAAGTGATTTTGTATGACAGATTTTTTGACAAGTCTGTCGGATTAGCATATTTTTTTTAAACATTTCATGAACAAGTATTTTGTATGCGATCAGAGTTGTATTTTTTGAGTACTTGTTAAAAAAGCAACAATGTGCTTTATTTATTAATTAAACAAACTCTTGTTCCGGAAAATGTGTTTTTGCATCTTTTTTGTGTGATAGTGTGGCACCAAGAGCACACCGTGTTTCATTCACAGGAAAATCTGACAGAATTCTATCAGATTTTCCTGTGTGATAATGAATCAAGGCCTTTAATAAGCATAATTTTGGAATATTTTTTTATTTGAATTCGGGTTTTTAAATTTACAAGCTTCTTTTTCTACCAAAAACTTTAGAAAATTCAGCAAATCAACCAAACTACCAATTAGAGTTTTTCTTTTCCCGGACTTTTTCATTTCCCGGGAAAGTGGGATGGATTTTTCAATTTCCCGAAATTCTCGCCCAAGACAAAACGATACAATATATAATGTAATTTAATTTATTTGAACAATAATTTTTGAAAGAAACCGAATACAAAATAGGTGTGGCACTGCCCATAATTTTTTATCATAATGCTGTACTTTCACGAGAACTAATTGTGTACGAATATGAAACTATCGGTTAAGTATGAAACTATCGGTTAAGTAGAAGTAGTTTAAATCAATATTTACTTTTCATGGGCGTGCCACTGCCAACTTTTCAAACCATAATATTTTATTTTAACAATAATTAGTAGAATTTGTTGAAAAATAATATTTACTTTGCATGGGCGTGGAACTGCCCACTTTTTTAATCATGATGTATTCAAACAGAATCTTAATGTGTGCTCAAACTTTCATGGGAATCGGTTGAGTGGAAGGAAGTAGATGAATAGGCATGTGTATTTACTTCGTATGGGCGTGACTCCGCCCACTTTTCAACGGGACCAATCCGGAAGTATATCCTTTAAATAAGAAAAAAATCCGAAATGAATTGATAACATTTCTCCTTTTTTTGAAGTCGGCAAAAAAACAAATACCAATTCATTAGATATATTAAATAAGTTTATTAATGCATTAAAAAGTTAGTTAAAAAATATATGGCCAAGTTCTGTAAACCGAATCCGAGTAAATTTCTCGTTTTTCAAAAATAAATAATGACCCCATTGATGTATTTTAAATCATATATAGTAACTCAATTTCAAATGTGATATTTTAAGCACTATCAAATAGAAAACAACAAAAAAGTCTGAAAAAATGTTGATATGAGTGGATTTAATTTTTCTAAATAGGGCGTTTTTAAATCGAATCGATTTAAAGAACAGGCATTATAATTTCCGTTTTTACAGAGTAATTCCAAGTGAAATAAACAAATATACAGGTGTGCTTTTTAATTTAAATAAAAAAATTTAATTTTTTTTATTGACTGTAGCCACCCGAAGTAAAAAGGTTTACCAATTCCAGAAAATTTTTTATATTTGCTCTAGGTTTTTGAGCATAAAAGAGTATTTCAACCCCAACGGTAATAATTAAGTGACGAAAATTATACACAGTTTTTACTCATTTTATATAGATTTTCAATTGAACCCTGTGTGAACTACCCCTGTTGTACATAAAGCATTGATTTATTTAGTAAAGAAAGAACCCTTCTGGTACAATGAGAATTTTCATTGTCTTGAAATAGTATCTTCTGGTAAGAAACTTTATAATTTTTGAAAAAATGCACAGTTTTGAGCTTCAAAAACCCATGTGGGTATAAAAATAATAATCTGATATTTTCAGAAAATATAGGCCTGTAATTTCTCATTATGACACTCAGTGCCGTTTTGATATTTAATTTATTTACGAAATAAGATTGTTTTGAAAAGTGCAATTTTTATAAAAAGTTGGGTCAAATAAAACGGGCCCATGCATGGATATAGATAAAAATCTGAAATTTTTATAAAATATAGCCTATATTTTGCTCGTTATGTCACTAAGTGACAATCTATTGTCACTGAGAAAGATGTAAAAAATAAAATATAAGGCAAATAAAATGGACTCAAAATATATGTACCAGGTATATATTATGTGATGGAAATCGATTTTGAAAATGAAGATATTTTAAAGGGTGGTTTTCTTAAAATAATATTTCTTTATTAAAAAAACTTTACCACAAATATAAAAAACATTTATTTATTAAAATGAATTTTATCACAAACATTTTCAAAATCGGATGAAAAGTGTATTAAAAATGGCCTTTCAAATTGAAAAAAATCCCGGGAATTCCCGCACAGATTTCTCTCATTTTTTTCCCCGGAAAATGTGTGGATTCCGGGAACTTTTTCCCGGGAAATACCAAATGAAAAACACTACTACCAACTCATCCAAAATTATAAAGAAAATCTTCCAGTTTTGGTTTGATTAGACCAAATTGGCAGCCCTGGTTGTGTATACAGTATGTGTATGCATTTATGTACATATTTATCCCTATTAATTTTTTCTTCAGGTTTAAAGTTACGTACATTAGGGTGATCGTCAGAATTATTTTCGAATATCAATTTCGATTAGCACTGGAATGTTGCTTTTTATTCTCAGTTACATGGAAGAGATTACGAAAAAAGTATTGGGTCTACTTTTTTTCAAAAACTAATTTTAAATTGCTACATTAATATATGTACATTAATATATGTATTGTGTAATGTTTTTCCAGCTGTAAGTTAAGGATAATTTTGTGACAAACACATCACTAAATTCCAATAAAAAAAAAATAAGACAGTTATTAGCCGTTAAGTGAAAACGACTATATTATTTTTCATAGACAATTAATTTAATTCATACTAGAATAGAGAAGTAACAAGAAGCTTAACACAAGACATAAAGAAAAAAGTGAATATCAATAACTATCAAATGAAATACAGCTCTAAGAGTGACAGTATAAATGGATTAAAAGTAGATGATATTCAACTCTTGAGTGCAAACCACCGACTTTGGTCGAGTGGTCTAAGCGGAAAAGAACTCTGAAGAGATTAGTGGGATCTATCGAAACGTCAGTTCAACCCTCCGTGCAGTCAAAATTTTCTTTGTCTACATGCTTCACATTTATCTCTAAATAAAAATATAATTTAATTGAAAAATTAAACTAAAACCAAACTCAAGCCAAAATAATTAAATTTCTTTGGATATAAGCCCATACAGTTCGTCTTAAACTCGTAACTTAATTAATTTAATTCAGTTTGTATATATTAAAAAAAATTTGTTTTAATAAACACAATTTTGTATGGGGAAATCGGTTTTTTTCACTTAATTAACCCTATTACGGTTGTCGTAGTCGTGACGAAATCGATAAAATGTGGCAATGCTTGCTATATGTATTACATTGGAGTCGTTCAATTTCGACTACGACTGCGACAACCGTAATAAGGGGCCATTGGCTTATTTTTTTATTTTTGTGTCTGATATTCTCTATTTTAAGCTCCTTTCATTCGGCACATAATTGGTTTTTACTTGGAAGATTTTAGGCTTAAAAGAAATTATTAAAATATTTTCCAAATTAATAAAGCGTCTTAAAATAAAATTCATAAAATAACTTCAACTTCGAGCTGTTGCAAGAAGCCGAAAAACTAAAAATAAACATTTTTTGAATATAATTTAGCTAGATGCATGCAACATTCTGGAGATATTCGAAATAGAATGGATGAAATTTTTTCCCTTCATATATCGATGAACCACCCTAATGTACATATCTGTTTGTTTTCCTTTTCATTTTGTTGTAGATGTTTATTTATTTTTAAACGGAAATAGTGACGTGTCTATTCATTTTCTGTTGTTTATTTTGTGTGTTTTTTCTTTTCTTTGTGTCTGATTGTTGTTGGTTTTTGTTATTTAGTTGAATGTTGTCGGAGTTGCGATACAATTTTTCTCAACATCCAGTGCTGAAAAATTGTACGAAATCATTTAAAGCACAAAAGCCCAATTCCGATCCAAATGTACTTTTCAAGTCCTTACTAGAGAACTCTAAAAAGCAGAATTTTTTAAAAATCTGGTATCGAATTAGTTGAAAAATTTCACTAAAAAAAATCGAATTTCGAAATATTTGTGGTCGAAGTTAGCAAACACTTGGTGGGTTTGAGTACTTTTCCAGTAATAATTATCCAGTAACTTTTGGATTAAAAAATTCTATAAAAAGTGAACAAAAAAAAAAAAACATGGAATAAATCCAATTTCAAGTTTGGCAAAACTTGAGGCCAAGGTGGTCCAAATGAAAAAAAATAATAATAATTCTTGTAAAAAAACCGACTACAAAATAGGCTTGGCACTGCCCATAATTTTTATCATAATGATGTACTTTCACGAGAACTAATTGTGTGCGAAGTATCATAAGAATCGGTTAAGTAGAAGTAGTTTAAATGAATATTTACTTGTCATGGGCGTGGCACTGCCCACTTTTTTTAATCATGATAAAGTATCTAATCCGTAACAAATCTTTGGTTATATACGGAAAAAGAATAGTTGCGTATAAAAAGAGAGACAAAAGAGCTGAAGCTTGGAATATGATCAGCGAAGCATTAAATATTCCATCAGCTGATTACAAAAGTGTCTAACGCGTGATGTGTAACTTCCGGTTTTAAAGCGTCTAAAGTTTTAAACGAGTTAACGCGCATTATGCACATTCACCTTTAGGCCCTAATTGTGTAAATCACATCACCGAAGTGAATATTATATTAAAGCAAAAACAAATCTGAAAAAAATTTACTGCCTGTTCCACGATGTCGACAAGTCGAGTTCGCTCTCATATTTATATTCTCAGTGTTGTCAACTTTAAAATTTAAAAAAGCACTAAAACCTAAAAAAGGTCTTAATTTTTCAAAAAGCGCCAAGTTTAAAATAATTTTTATTTTTTTAATTTTAAATGGCAACTATACATGAAAGGAATTCAATTCTAGCTCCAACCAACACCTTATAAAGTAGTGGCATCATTTTACTAATTTGATTCGAACACCGAATCCCTTACAAGCTCGGCGGAATCATAGTATTATTTTGGTCAGCCAACTTCACGTGCAAAATTGAATTTGGGCCCCACGTTGTGCGCCATATCACAAAAACCTTTGTTTGCACCGGAAGTAGCGGATCTTACCTTCCCTGACATCTCTGAGATAATTGGGAAAAGATTAGCGACTTACCGATATGCAAACAAAAGTTTTTGTAACAACTTTATATATACGAATTGGTAAAGTTAAAATATTTTAGAAAAAGTTTTAATATCAAATAGTATTACATTCCTTCTGAATGTGACGCGCTGATACCAACCAGTATAAATTGGATATATAAGACTTCTAATTTTCTGTTCATATTCTCTTGAAACTTGATATACAAAGATATGAAGTTAGTTTCTATAATATGGTCTGCAAACGTGTGCAGGTTAAGCCCTGAGAGCGATAATCTAGGCTAAAGCAAAACTGTAAAAACTTTTTGCGTCTTGTAACTTTCGCAAATCTCGAATGATTTTAAATTTGGTAAAACTGTGATGTTTGAGCTGTCCATTTCTATTGATCTATTAAGATTAGGTGCCACCGAAAAAAATTTTCCGCGTCGAAATTAAAAAAAAGCACTAAAACAGTGCTAAAAGCACGGAGTTGACAACGCTGAAAATAATAATACAAAATTTGAATTTGTTTTCAATATAAATATGAGAACGAAATCGACTTGTCGACAGACAGTTAAAGTTTGTTTTTTGACCGACTTCAAAAAATGGAGAAAGGTTATCAATTCGTCATGTATATTTTTATTTTTTTTGTGTATGTTCCCTAAAAACTCCGCCATTTATGAAGCGATTTCAGATTTTTTCTTTATTCAAAAGGATGTGCTTCCAGATTGGTCACGTTGAAAAATGGGCAGGGTCACGCCCACACAAACTAAGTACACATTCCTTTTCAACTACTTATACTCAACCGATTCTTATGCAACTTTGCACGCACGTTAAGTTTCTGTTTGGATACTACATCATGATTACAAAAGTGGGCAGTGCCACGCCCATTCAAACTAAATATACATTTTCAACAACTTCTACTAACCCGCTTCTTATGAAACTTTGTATACACCTTTAGTTATCGTTACAATAAAACATTATGTTTAGAAAAGTGGGCAGTGCCACGCCCATAAAAAGTAAATATGTATTTCAACTACATACTTCTACTTAACCGATTCTTATGAAACTTTGCATACACATTTAGTTATCGTTACAATACAACATTGTTGTTAGAAAAGTGTGCAGTGGGCACTATTCTACTTAATCCATTCTTATCAAACTTCGCACACACAATTAGTTCTCGTAAAAGTGCATGATGATAAATTATGGGGGCGGTGCCACGCCTATTTTTTAGTCGGTTTTTTTTCGCAAGAATTGTTGTTTTTCACACAAGTTCTTCACCAAACAAACGCATAGCAATTCAAGCTTTGCTCTGCCTTTCAAAAATTTTAAAATTTGTATGAAAAATAATTCATGCAAAAAAAAATAGCGACAACAAAATTAGTGTGGAACTGCCCCCATATTTTATCATCATGTACTTTTACGAGAAGTAATTGTGTGTGCGAAGTTTCATAAGAATCGGTTGAGTAGAAGTAGTTAAAATGAATATTTACTTTTCATGGGCGTGGCGCTGCCCACTTTTCTAACCACAATGATGTATTGTAACGATAACTAAATTTGTATGCAAAGTTTCATAAGAATCGGTTAAGTAGAAGTAGTTAAAATGCATATTTACTTTTCATGGGCGTGGTGCTGCCCACTTTTCTAAACATAATGTTGTGATGTAACGATAACCAAAGGTGTATGCAAAGTTTCATAAGAATCGGTTTAGTAGAAGTTGCTGAAAAATAACATTTTATTGGAGAAATTAAATCCACTAATAGCAAACTATTTTTTTTAGATTTTTTTGCAGTTTCATATATTTTAGAGCTTAAAATATCAGATCTCAAATTAATTTACTATATACGATTTAAAATATATCAATGGTGGCATTATTTATTTTTGGAAAACGAAAAATTTACTCGCACTCGGTTTACAGAACAGGGTCGTATGTTGTATTAAAGGGGCGATATATATTTTTATAAAGTTTTATTTTGTATAAAACTAATCAATTTTTATTTTATTCTTTTATAGGTGTGGTGTACAACGCCTAAGTCACCAAAATGAGTTACATGCCAGCACAAAATCGTACAAGTAAGTAAAAAGAAAAATTATAAGATTTACTGCCTGTCCCACGATGTCGACAAGTCGATGTCGTTCTCTTGTTTATATTGAAAACAATAATAAAAAATTTTAATTTGTTTTACTTTTCAATATAAATAAGAGAACGGCAACGACTTGTCGACATCGTAGGACAGGCCCTTAAAAAAAGAAAATATACGAAATGCATAAATTTTATTTCACATTTGTGATAGTTATCATTATGGAAGAAATAAGACTTAAGCCGAATTCATCCATTTCGTTCGTACAAAATTTTTGTTCAGACAAAATTTATTTTATATAAAGTTTGACATCTATCTCAAGATGAGAATGTCAAGATACATATGTATATGTGAAATAAATTTTGTCCGAACAGCTTGGGTGAATTCTGCTTCACTCTTTTATGATAAAAATACAAAATGTTGAATATAAAAGTTTTCAAAGCCTTTTAATCATGTAATAAATTACAACATTCACATAACTCTTATTATTAATTATATACACGTACTTGTGCAAGTATGAGCGAGCAACTTTTCCAATAAAATACTTTTATATGGTACATCAAACGCTTGATTGCATATTTCAAACTAATTTATTTGTGCTAACAAAAGTAAAAAATGTTTGAACTATTAAAAATTCAGAAAAAAATGAAAATGTGCAAAAAGGCATCTTTTTTAATGGCTGGGATTGAAGCTGGAGTGAAGTGCACTCGTACACATAGTAGTTCTGATGCAATATTAGGACAAACATATGCCCATTGCTTTAAAGAAAAATATGTATATTGTATTTTAAATGCAATACGATGTTGAACATATTTTTTTTATTGTTAAGATTTAACACGCGCTACCATATGGGCAATAATTTAACTCCCACCACTCTTAAATACCCACCACCATCAATCACTACCAGAGAAGAAAAATAAAAAGCACACAAATTATGATTGTTGATGAATGTTTCTTCCTTAAAAACATGCTTACGATGCTGCTAATACGTTCGTCATTTTAAACAAATATGTACTTTCAAGTTCTAACGTACTGTATGTACAATGTACATACATGCATATTTACATATTTTTTAATTTAAATTTGTGAAACTGGTGGTGGAATTTTATTTTGTGGGATGTGTGACTAGGGTTTTGTTCCCGGCAAGAGTTGGGGGAAAAATATCGCGAAATAAAACAATAAATAAAACAAAAAAAGGATATAACTAATTCTTTGGAATTATCTCGTGAACTTTAAGGTTAGGTTGTCAGTTTAAGTGTCAAAACCAGCCCACTTTGGTCCTATTTGGTTCAGTTGTGTTACCTGAAACGGAAACGTAAAGAGAGATAAATTAGTTGTACATTTCTCCTTACGGCTCTTCGTCCTCCTCCTCCTCCTCACTATGACAACTACAAAAATTGTTATACGGTAGACTCAATCTCTGCCATAAGTGTGCGTAGTTGCCCACGAGGTGCGCCCTCCAATATTGCAGATATACTACAATACTATTAGGGCCATATTAGCCTCGTTGTTGAGCGGGTGACCTCTTTGCACCATCTAGTCTGCGCAATCCTAAATATATTCTGATGAATTAAAGTTTTGCACTATTTCAACGGAACAGCAACCATTTGGTCCGTATCTCGAATGTGCGAATTCGGCTAGTTCGTTCGCAAGAATGTTTTCATACACATTGCTATGTACAGAAGCGCAGGTTTGACCCGCTATATCGTTTAGATATATCCGGCATTCATACAACAAACTGGATGTTATATAAACACCCGATAGATATCCCCATTGTATATTCTATAGTATCTCATCCAGTTTGCTACTCTTTTTATGACTGACATTTTAGCCTGTAGCACGCTACATTGTACATACTAGTGATGTTACGAATATCAATTTTTAATATTCGCGAATACGAATATCTAAGGCAATATTCGCCGAATTCGAATACGAACATTCAATCTAATGGGTCGATTATTGATGACAACCGAACCTCAGTTGGGTTGCCAGTTGTCAAAAACGGCATTATCGATGGCAACTGAGAACTGTTATTTTCAGTTGCTATTTAGTGATTTCTGGCAACCACAAATTTCCAGTTGCCAGCTGGCAACGCAACTGAAGTTCGGTTGCTATCCATAATCGACCCATAAGTAGTTGGTACCACTTGATATTTCAAATTTAATTAAAAAAAAACTACCATTTGCGCCAATAACAATAAGTGTGTTCGTTTACCCCAAAATTTGCAAAAATTTGTACTGGATTTTACTGAAATGCGTTCGTTTACACATAAATTTGCAAAAGAGAGCATCAATTGAGAGAGTAAAGTGACAGTTGTTTGACTGAGAGTCTGCAAATTTTTACTGAACAAATTTGTGCCAGTAAAATCCAGTAGAAGAAAAAAACATATGATTCAATAAAATAAACAAAGAAAAGTAAGCAATTAAAATGGATACAATTTTAAAAAATCGTTTAAAAGAAGAAAAGTTGAATTAAAAGTCCAATAAAAACTGAAAATAATTATTGTACATACATCCTCAGCAAGTTTCTTCTCAACTTGTACGTTCCAGAAGAGCATACAACGCCAAGTTTTCTTTTCTTGGCACCCATGGCATAAATTTTCCTCTAATTGGTTTATTTACATTAATGCTTTAGAGATGTAAAGCTAATATATATCTGAGTACTTATTAATGCATGCTACTTGGGGTACCGAACATCAAAAATCAAGTAATGATGTATTTTCGTATGTCATTTAAGCAGAAACAAACTTAAAAGTCATGTACAAAATAAACAAGTGTAAAAGCTTCTCCGAAGTTCTATTTAATAAATACATTTCGCTACGAATTTTTAATTATAGAAATGCATTGTACCAAGTACCAAAAATATATATGTGCTGGATAGTCGAAACAACACATATCTTACAATTTGGAACGATTTTCCGTCATCCCACGTCAAATTTGGTTTGAAAACAGACCGGTTTCGGCTATGTGCCATCTTCAGTGTTCTATTGAATCTTACAACCCTATCCATTTCAGCGATCAGCTGTTTTGCTAAACCTGCAAATTTTTGCAATTTTCCGTTCGCGTACTTTTTTGTGCAAGAGCAATTCTTGTGAGTAAAATTCTCAAATTGCCCAGAATTTACGCAACTACTGGATTTTACTGGAAAAGTAAAACGGACCTAATAAATTGAGAAAAACTGTCACAATACTACAGTTACTTAACATTATTATGACATTCCGATGACTGAATTTGAAATTATTAACTTGCCACCTGAATGCCACTTTTTAAATTTTTGGTGTAAAGTAAATAAGGAAAAAATACGAGCTTCTTTTATCTATAGCCTGGCAATATTTAGTGACACTACCAGCGACTGTTCGTGGTGCGGTGCTTATTTACACACCGCGTCGCAATAGGCTTGAAGGAGAAAAAACTTCAAAACTTTTATTTTTGAAGTTCAACATTCCTCTACTGAGCTTTGATTATTACTTTAACATGATTAATTAAGTAATTTAACAGGAGTTTACTTTTTAAATACCATGTTGTTGTGAAATACACTGTTTCTTTTTTCTTTACTGAAAGAAGACTATTATTTTGCGTTAGAGAGAAAGGGGGTTTTTTTTAAGTAAAAATTATCAAAAATTAATATATTTTGTTTAATTTGCAGTATTCTTTTATGTAATTTTTATTGGAACATATTCGCAAAATATTCGTGAAATATTCGCTTGAATTTGGCGAATACAAATATCATGAAAGAGGTGAATATTCGGCGAGTCGAATACGAATAAGCAAGTAGCGGGGAATAAAGCGTCTCCACCCACTCCAAAGTCCGATTTGAATCCATCCGTATAGATCTCCAGCACGTTCTCACGATGATAAGACGACGTTCTCGAGGGAATTAGAGCAAATCTTTTGTCGGGCAGAGGTATGGGTGAGCCGTAATCAATGTTTTCCGCAAACCAGTTCGAAATTTTGGCATGTCTCCTAGTGACCTTTTTCCATCTACCTACTGCCTCGAGTCTGATCGCAGAATTCACGGCTAAATATTTGACCATGACACCAGCTGGCAGCCAATGCATCAATATGAAAAGTGCTTTTGATAGGGCGGTGCGTGGAGCACCTGTGATCATCAAAGGGGAAATACGCAGGATTCATTCTCTGATCCGAGAGTAGGTAATCTTATCTAATGCAGTCTGCCATAATAGTGCACCATTACCATGCTGACGAGTGATTTGGAGTTCCTGGGTTTTATTTAACAAGCCTTCTCTATGGCCCTTTTTCATGCGCATACGGCTACTGCGTCCTTGACTATTCCGTTTAAGGTTGGAAGCGGAAAAGATGGAACCTACACTGAGACAACCTTCGCATTCCACCTGCTGATGATTCTCAGTGAAGCCTGCAGACGCTGTGAGAGAGTATCCGGATGCTTGCCGAATACTTCCATCGCTATGTCATCGGAGTCAAATTCCATGAACAAAGAGTTTTAAAGCAAGGTTAAATGTTTGACCATGAGATCAGCTGGCAGTCCATGCATTACTGTGCAAAGTGCTTTTGAGGGTGTGGTGCTGAGAGCACCTGTGATCACCAGAACGGATATGCGCAGGATCCTTTCGATGATCCGACAGATCCGACAGCCTTGCCTAATGCAGTTCACCATACTAGTTCATCATACGCAAGTATGGGCTTTTATTACGGTATCACAGAGGCTTTTGGAGTTCCTGGGATTTATTACCAAAGTCTTCTTTATGGCTCTTCTACATATGTACATATATGGCCATAGTAGCCTTGACCTGACGTTACGGTGCCATGACAGTTTGGAGTTCGAGTGTATGTCCAGATACTTCGTACTTTCAAACATCCTAAGTTTTATTCCGTTTAGGGTTAGAAGGGGAAAAGATGGTTCCTCATATCTTCGAGTGATTCCCTGTGGATCGCGTCGGTTCGCAACTTATATTGGATACAATGACCCAGTTGATCTATAAATTCCACACTAGGCTTATGACTGACTGATGGATGTCCATTATGGTGGTCTCGTGTTTTCTATGTCTAGAAAGGTCGTCGACAGCCAGGCGACACTTCTGTCTCTAAGGTCACACACTACTTCTTCTACTTTAGTTATTCAGTGCAAGGACATGCTATCCAGATTAGGTGGTCAGACAGACGGTACCCTCATCTAGGTTCCCACACATAGTAACTTTATTGGCAATGAACAGGCGGATGAGCTGGCCAGGGCTGGCTCTGCTATAAATGCCTCCACTCTGGAACCATATTTTCAAACATTATCGGCAGAAAGCTGAAGACAGGTTGCGCAAGTTGGGCACGTGTAAGATGGCTAGAAGATGTGCTACAACGATAAGGACATTTCGAGGCTCGTCGCAGTAGTGATCGGCAGACACGCTAGCAGGATAGGCCTTTCCTATAATGTGTTCTGCCGTAGCTGTCAGGATCAAAGTAAAGAAGAAACAGTTGTTCACTTTCTTTGCGAGTGTCCGGCCTTGCACCTCTCGAGACACAAATTGTTGGACAGCAATATACTAAACGACCTATCAGAGCTAACTACTTGATTGCTTGCGTGCACTAGGCAGCCACGTATACCAACCAACCAACCAATGCTTGCAAATCTCTACGCTTTGTGTGAAATCGCCATATCTGACAACTCTGCAACGATACATGTCCTTTTCAGGCATAATAGTTTGTGGTGTGAGTGGGTATTAAATGTTCAAGTTATTGAAGTGAATTTTAATTTAGATGCTGATGAACACAATACTAAGCACAAAATCAAAAAGGGAAACTAAATATTGCTGCTTAAGCATTAACTTTTTAAGAAATACACATTTGCCACTTCAAATGAAATGAATGCGTTCGTATAAATATCCAAAAAGACACATAATCTGACAAAAGAATTATGTACGTATTTAACATATTTAGTGTTGAAATTTTGGTTTTAACTAAATAAAATAGAAGAAGCATTGAACGGATGGATTTGAAATCCTCCGTTTCGGGAATTGTGTTTTATATCTATATTCTTCGCAAAATTTTTTGATTTTTCAAAATTTTTCTTCCTTTCTTTACTTATATTAATTTTCCCTTTTATTATTAAATATTTTTTTAAACAACATTTTTATGAAAAATACTCAAAAAACAGTGTTTCACCTAAGCTACTTTTACACACTATCCCCGATATTCATAAATAAATAAAATGTATTTGAAATCAATTTTACGAAAATTTTTTATGAAAAATTTGACATAAAATATATTTCAAACTCAATTTAAATTCTATGAGTATGGGGGTATGTATTTTGCAGTGGCTTTGTCAGCTTGACGATCCATCTGTAATTATGCACGTCTGTCAAAATTGACAATTTACAGACAGTTTATAATTTTTGCTTTCACACATGTTCTATCTGACATAACCTATAATAGTTTACAAAACCTTGTTTTGTGATGATCTTTTCCTTATTTTTCGCTAGTGTTTTGTGTTCTTGTATTCAATTGTATTTAAATTAATTACAAATTTTATTTTTTTTAAGAATATGTATAAATAAATAGATTTTAATATATATTTGAGGAATCACAAACACTATGTTCTTGGCGCCACAAAAAACAATTGACTTGCAAAACAGCTGATGTGAGGTGCTTTGTCAGTTGAAAATAGAATACGTTCTAATTGAAAATTTTTACACTGTAAATGCAGGCTGCCATTTACGGACGCAAATTTTCTTTGCTTTTACACAACATGTATGCATTTTGCAGTGGGAAATTTGACAAGCACGCTGTAAATACATAGTGTGTAAAAGTATCTTTAATTGCGCAATTAGGAAATTTACACAATTAAGGCCTCAGTGGAGCTCAACTTTACCATAAAAGAACTCCATTAATAAATTGAGCAAATAGTACTTAATTGTTTCATAAATTGAGTACCCTCTACTGAACAGACTTCATAACTCTGTTCAGTAGAGGCACCTCTAGTAAACAGACTTATGTACAACATAAGGCGTATCTAAAAGGTGAACTCACTAGAACAGCTGACTATCTATTCGTTACACGCTACACGGCAAACTTAAATAAAATTTAAATAAATAAATGTAAAACTTGAAAAATGCCCACACACAAAAAAATCTATAGGTAATATCTCCTTAAAACTTAGTATAAATTTAACTAAGTGCATAGGTAGAATGGCAGTTACTAAGTTTCTTAGGTGATACAGTATTTTCGTTTAGGTAATAAAACTTCTTAAGTTTTTTGTTTTCATGTGCTTGTATCGCTAAAATTCGCATGTTGCGAAAATAAGCCAACAACAGTAGAAGCCAGCTGTGCTATAAATCTCATCTGTTAGATATGCCTTCAAATGCTAATTGTGTAAGCTAAAGGTGTCTTTAGATGGTAATACATGTATTACGATATGTCTAAAAATTTAAAAAATCTTATCATGTAAACGCAAAATGTATTGAGTAGGAGAGAATACGGATACAAAATCTGACAAGCGTTCGGTAAATGTTTATTTTTTAAACCATTTTAGAAACTTATGTATGCCAGAGATGTAAACATGAAAAATACTTACAACAGACTTTTGTTTTCTTTTTTAAGCACGAAGACAATTTCATAATATTTTGATTCTACAAAGTCTTTAATACTTTGTATTACCATGTAAAGATAGCTTAAATGGCATATGTGTGAACTAGAGATGGGCGCGAGTCGTGTCTTTTTTCGTGACACGAACACGCACGACAACACGAAGTGTTCGTGACAGTAAATCTGATTTCGTTCGTGTTCGTGTCGCGTTGAGCAAAAATGAAAATGAAAAAACGGCTTAGTGTTAAATTAAAAAAATTATCGGCGCAGCCTTCTTATTTTATTGCAGTGTTTTTTGATTTGTGGCGAAAATTTTAAAATAAAATGAAAATGGACAATTCGTATGGTGCTGACTATCGCATTGGATACAATGTCGCATATTCATAAACAAAGTATACTTTAGGAATCTAAAACCAGTACTGCTATACAAAATACTGGTTTTAAACTCTTACCCCCATATGCAACGAAAAAAAAAAAATAAAGTGTCTTTGAAATGTATGTTAAAACAAAATTTCCATAGAAAACCGGTTTTAACATACATTTAAAACACACTTTATTTTTTATTTTTGCATATGGGGGTTAAAGTATAGTTTGTTTTGATTATGAATATGCGCCCATGTTTATAGAATATTTTATGGAACCAAAATGCACTCAAAACTGAGTGCTAAACTAATTAATTTAGTTAATTTCAACTATGTCTTTTGTGCCTGTTTTTAATTGTTTACATTTATCAGCTGTTCATATTGCAGTATATCCACCAAGCCGTTTCTAAGACGTAACTGTGGGGCGTAACAGTTGCCAACAGTTTTACAACAGTTGAGCTCAACAGCTACGTCTTATGAACGCGCCCAATGACACAACATTTCAGAATCAATAGCATTCGACTAATTTGGTTCATTTAATCAGGCGCAATATGTTTTTTGCATTTTCCCAAAATTCGATGAAAGTGAGTTTTGTAACACACCATCAACAAATAAATTTCATTTAAAATGTTTTTAAATAAATAAATAAATTTTGGACATTTCATGTTAGCAATAGTTGATAATGAAAATTTTTTAACAATTATTGCCATATATTTTGACAGCAATAAATATGTACAAAACAGAGCAGTCTACATTAGAGATAACATAATTTTGACATTTGCTGCAATACATATTAACATATCTATTGCTAGTCTAGATGGAGTGTAAGTTTTTTTTAGTCGATCATTCACATTATTTTATTTTTTGTGAGACACACAACATAGCCGAAAGTCGCACTTTCCTGAATTCATTTATTTTATTTTCGTTATTAATTAATTAATTTTACAATATTTTAATCTGTATTCATGGACAAAATATATGTAAGTTTTCTTAATTATTTTAGTTTAGTGTTAGTTTCCTATTAAAAATTATATGAATATAAATACATTGTGTGTTTTTACTTAAAATTTTCCATAAATGTATATTTTTCATTCTAAGCAAAATGATTACGAGGAGGAGTTAAAACAGTTTGATGGGGCTCTTTCTGTTTGGTGGTTGTTTTTGTAAATTTATAAAAGACATGGACTCTGAAAATGATTGTTGACATTTAATACAGTTGTCATCCTTATCATTACATACACTGAAAATAAAAACTGTCGTAGTTTCTTTTTTCGTAGAAAATAAGAAAAAACATTTAGACAATTTTTTCTTTTTTTTGAATTTACGAAAGTAACGAAAACCTTTCGTAAACATTGTTCCTTGTAAAAAAATATATTTGAAATAAAAAAATTAATTAAAATTATTTATTATAAATTAACATGTTTTTCAGATGTAAGTAAATAGCTCAAATTTTTAGCTCCTTTAAAATAAGTAGAAAGTGGCTCATTGGGTAGAGTACTTGCCTCGACATATGAAGACTGCGAGCTCGTGCCCCGGTTGAGCCAAACTTTTTTACTTTTATTTTTAATTATTTTCGTACATATACTTATATTTCACGAACGGATTTCGTGGCGCAAAATTACGAAATATTTCGTAATATATACGAGAGTTTTCGTGCATATGTTAAATGGATTTTTTTTTTCGGTGTACATACTTATGTACATGCATACATTCTTGCATTCATTCATTGCTTCTGTTGTGACAGACATAAAGCAACTACAATCACTATTGGAGCCCTAACCACCATTAATTTGTAGACCAAGAATTTGCCATAATGTGTAGCATTAATACCTACATTTGTAATGAAATAATACAAGTTATATCAACAAATTTACATTTTTTAAAAGCTTATTTTATGTTCTTCAGGTCTGTTTAAAAATATGTTCACTCTTTGTAGCAGAATATTCACAAACACAAAAAACTTAACATTCTTTATTTAATATAGAGAATTGTTTCATCAAACCAACAATGCAAAGTATTAGCAGCATTCAATGTTTGGTGCAAATGGTCTTGCGGTAGTGCAAATGCAAAACATCGTAGTCTTTTTATGAAATCTAACAGCAACTCTGTGTATTTTGTTATTGGTTTTTATAAAAAAGCTATGATATTTGCTGGTTCTTTGTATTATGCTTTATATTTCATTTTATGTAATATTTAATCCTGATGGTTCTATTCTACCATGGAATTAGTTTTTTTTAATAACTATTGTTGGATGTTCATTTTGTGTTTCATTATATTGGGGTGTAGAACATAAAATATAATACATACATATGTATGTGTGTATGTAAGTGTTGGCTTATTTTGTGTCTGCAACGATTTGTCCGGCCGGTCTCTTTTCATTACTTGCCTTTTAGCAATACACTTTAATAATTCTAATATATAGAGGGCTTATATTCAAATAGTGCTATCTGCAAGCACACAATTTTTTTAAGAGGGCAACAAATCGGTTCCTTTTCGCTAAACAAGTTGCAATTGGGAATTGCGTTTGGTTGTCTCTGTTTGACGGTCTACACCAGCAGAATGGAATACCTATTTTCTGTGTCGCAAACCACTTCATCAGCATTCAGTACCTCGTTTTTGTATTTCTCGCATCGCAAAAGTTTTTACATGAAGTATGAAACAAAAGGCTCCATCGTTTCTCGATTTGTTAATAGAAACTGTTTCCGTATTTCAATGTGAAAAGCCAGCTTATTTATTGGAATCTTCCAATCATTCAATTGTCAAACAGAGTAACAAGCCGATGGAAAGGTTTTCACGGCGGCGTTGAAATATTTGCATACAAAGCCATATTAGGTCTGTTCAATAACTGAAAGTTTTTAGTAATTGTTACTATTTGTTACTGGAAAGTATTCACGTACTCGAAAAACTAGCAACAGCTGTTTAGATCTTTTGTTTACAAAATAAATGTTTGAAAAATTCATGAAAATATTAGGTCTGTTCATTTACTTTCCTAGCAGAAACTAGCAACGAGAGAGTAAAGCAGAAATTTGTAAAATTACTCTCCCAGATATGAAAAAGTTAATGAACGCTTTACTAGCAAAAATTTGCAAGTAACGCAATAAACAGTTTGTACACCGAAAAAACTTTACATTAGCTGTTAGTAATTTGTATGAAAAGTTAGACATATCGTAAAAAATATATGAAAATTTTATAATTTTGAGGTACATGAACACAACTTAGGATAAAAAGTGTCACCTTTTGACTGTCCGTAAATAAAGCTTTATGTGCAAAGTATTTAAATAGCAGGAATAAAGATACAACTGCTTATACCTAAGGATTTTTAGTTAAAATATCTGTAAACAGTAGAAATAAAGTTAATTTCAATGCAATTGTGGAATTTTTTATTAATTTAGTTGAATTTGTTCGTTGCAGGAACTTGCCAAGTTTGTTTCTTATATTTGACTCACATAATATTTCGAGTGTAACCTCTCTCTCAACTTTTTATGCTCTTTTTTCACTCTCTCGTTGCTAGTTTTTCGAGTACGTGAACACTTTCCAGTAACAATTAGTAACAACTTTCAGTTATTGAACAGACCTATTAACTTTCTAATTTAAATGAATTATTAAGAAATTTGTAATAAGTTAAAAGAGTTTAGAATTGGATGGCAGAAAATTTTCCACTTAACTTGGAGGTTACACGTTCAAGTTTTGTTTCAATTTTTGTTTCAAGTTTCAATACATTCACACTTTTTTACTAACACACTCAAATAATTGGAAATTGACTACCAACTTGATTTCAATTTTGCTTTCAAGATTTGTTTCAATTTTTCATTCAATTTAAACAGCTGATCTCTATTATTGTAAGTAAATTACAGAAAGACTCGGCTATAACGAACTTTGTGAAAACAGCAAAAAAAACCGCTCTATGACAAGTTCGTAATAAGCGTAGTTCGATACAAATGAGGACTCGTTAACTACGAATTCGCTATTACGAATTATTTTTGTATGAAAATGGCAACCGAAACGTCGGCACTTTAGCCTTAGATCGTTACAACCGAGAATTCGTTATAACCGGGTTTTACTGTTTCGTTGTTGATTCCTTGACGACGGCATCTTGAAAACAAAATTGATTATCAAGTTGCTTACAGCCTACGTCATAGCGTCAATTTAAAGTAGTTTTAACAAGCAATACGTGTGATCAACTTGAAATCAATTTCTTGAACGTGTAACTGCAGAGTAAGGGGCTATTCACATATTATGTAACGCTCCAGAGGGGGGGGGTTACAGATTTGTTACGGATTAGATAATTTATACTGAAAATTTTGAAAAAAGGGCTACGAAGGGGGGGGGGTTTATATGTGAATAGGCCCTAAGGCTAAATCATAAAGGTTACACTCGAAATATTATGTGAGCCAAATATAAACAAAAAACCTGACAAGTTCCTGCAAAGAACAAATTCAACTAAATTGATAAAAAAAAATTCTACAATTACATTGAAATTAACTTTATTTGTACAGTTTACATATATTTTAACTACAAAAATCCTTATGTACAAGCGGTTATATTTTTATTTCTGCTATTTAAATACTTTACACATAAAGCTATATTTACGGACAGCTGAAAGATAACAATTTGCATTGAGAATAGCTACTTTTTCCCCATCGAATTTTTTCCGAGGGAATTTTTAATCATAATAGGAGAAAAGTGAAAAAACTCGCACGGAATTTTTATTTGTGATTGGGCTAATAATAATTTTAAGTCGTGTCAATTCAAAGTTTTTACAGCTTAAAATTTCCACTAAACTTTCCAAAATCTTTTCATTTATTCTACGGAAAATCACTCAAAGTTTGTTCAATATCGAATTATTTACTTTAGGAAACGATTAGGAAACGGGAATATCTCAAAAATTTCCCGGGAATTTTAGGTAGTCTTTTCCCGGGAATTCCCAATTCCCAAACCCCAGGATCGATGCATTAAATAGAAACACGAGAATTTTTTTATCTGTTTGTCGACCGGTGTAATTGCTGGAAAATAGCTAAATGACAGATGGTTCTCGCAATGTCAAGGTACAGAAACACTTGAGTGAGAAAACTAATTATTTGTTTCAATTTACATCGTTTTTCTTTCAATGCACACGTTCCATGTGAAAACCTTTACGATGCGAGAAATACAGAAACGAGGCACAGGTGTCTTGGGTTCGTTGAAACCTAAACACTCGCATAGAAAGCAATTTTAAGATTCCCTATATCTGTATAACTACAATAGTGTAGAAGGAGGTAAACGGATACTCCCCATACAAAGTGATTAAGGCCCTTTCACATTGTAATAGAAGCTTTGAGATTTTTATTAGATTTTGTAAAATGAAAATCAAATCAAAATCAGTCTGACTGTAAAAAAATCTTAAAGAAAATCTTCTCATTACATTTTGTTTCTACACTATCACATTCCAAATAAAACGTAACATAAATAATTTGCAATAAAGCAAATTTTTACGCTCTTCTTTTTCTTTATTTATGCGGTCAAACAAATACAAAACTGTTTTTGCTATTCTTATGTTTGTTTGTGCAAAAGAAAACCCTGATAAAATGAAAAATATGATTGTTTAGAAAATTTCCTAAAAATGACGAATACCGTAATACATACTGTCAAATTCCTTTACGTATTATTTGACGGATCATAACAATTTGTTTTCACACTATTGGATTTTTACTTAAGATTTGAGATTTTGACAAGTATTAATACCAAATCTAATAGTCTGAAGGGCGCTTTATTAATATTCTGATATCAGCATGACTACAATAGTGAAGCTCTCAAAATTTTATGTCGGTTACTCTTAGAACAAATTGCAACTTCTAGCAAAATCTTGATGGTATCAGAGGGGAGACTGTTACCCGCCATACAAGCTAATTAATTAATCATTTTCCTATATCTGCACAACAATGGGGTAGCGAAGCACAGCGGGTGGGTCTAGTTCCATATAGCATCCTTACATGTATGAAAGAAAAAGCAAATCTTATTGTTTCTAATTTGGCTATCTCTTTCATATTGTAGTAGTAATTGATCATTTTGCATGTAATACTGCATAACACATGATAACAGGACTTTTTAAACGTCAAAATTGGATGTTCTGTTTAATATTCTGTGGTTCAGACAAAAAGAGCAATAATCAGCTGCCGTAGTAACGCCACCTGGTATCAATAATAATTAATTATATTTATTTTTTTTTCTTTTAGTGTCTCATAATAATCAATATAATCCACCGGATTTGCCGCCGATGGTTTCCTCAAAGGAGCAAACCCTTATGTGGCAGCAAAATTCGTATTTAGTGGATTCTGGTATTCATTCGGGTGCTGTCACGCAGGCACCCTCGCTTTCGGGCAAGGAAGATGAAGAAATGGATGGTGATCCACTAATGTTTGATTTAGATACTGGTTTTCCACAAAATTTCACCCAAGACCAAGTGGATGACATGAATAGCCAGTTGAGCCAGACACGTTCACAACGTGTCCGCGCCGCCATGTTTCCTGAAACATTGGAGGAAGGTATAGAAATACCTTCGACCCAGTTTGATCCACAACAACCAACAGCTGTACAACGTTTGGCTGAACCATCGCAAATGTTAAAACATGCTGTTGTCAATCTAATTAATTATCAAGACGATGCAGAATTGGCAACACGCGCAATACCAGAGTTGATAAAATTACTTAATGATGAAGATCAGGTTGTTGTTTCCCAAGCCGCCATGATGGTACACCAATTGTCGAAAAAAGAAGCTTCGCGCCATGCTATTATGAATAGTCCACAAATGGTGGCAGCTCTTGTGCGCGCCATTTCGAATAGTAACGATTTGGAGAGCACTAAAGCTGCTGTTGGCACTCTTCATAATTTGTCACATCATCGACAAGGTCTCTTGGCTATATTCAAGAGCGGTGGTATACCAGCTTTGGTGAAACTATTATCTTCTCCGGTTGAGAGTGTGTTATTTTATGCCATAACAACCTTACACAATTTGCTATTGCATCAGGATGGTTCTAAAATGGCAGTTCGTTTGGCTGGTGGTCTCCAGAAAATGGTTACCTTATTGCAGCGTAATAATGTCAAATTTTTGGCCATCGTAACAGACTGTTTACAGATTCTTGCCTACGGCAATCAAGAGAGTAAACTAATAATTTTGGCATCCGGTGGCCCAAATGAATTAGTACGCATTATGCGTTCTTACGATTATGAGAAGTTGTTGTGGACCACTTCGCGTGTTTTAAAAGTCCTTTCGGTATGTTCTAGCAATAAGCCAGCTATTGTAGATGCTGGCGGTATGCAGGCTCTGGCTATGCATTTAGGTAATCCATCGCCACGTTTGGTTCAAAACTGTTTATGGACTTTGCGCAATTTGTCCGATGCTGCCACTAAAGTTGATGGTATGGAAGCACTTTTGCAATCATTAGTACAAGTATTGGCTTCAACAGATGTCAATGTTGTTACTTGTGCTGCTGGTATTCTTTCGAATTTGACTTGTAACAATCAACGCAATAAGGCTACAGTATGTCAAGTCGGCGGTGTTGATGCTTTGGTACGTACGATTATAAATGCTGGCGATCGTGAAGAAATTACTGAGCCGGCCGTTTGTGCTCTACGTCACTTGACAACACGTCATTCTGATTCGGAAATGGCTCAAAATGCTGTACGTTTAAATTATGGTCTCTCGGTGATTGTAAAACTGTTACATCCCCCATCTCGTTGGCCACTAATAAAGGCCGCCATTGGTTTGGTACGCAATTTGGCCTTATGTCCAGCTAATGCAGCACCATTACGCGAACATGGTGCCATACATCATTTGGTACGTCTGCTAATGCGTGCTTTCCAAGATACTGAACGTGTAAGTTTTTACATTTTTTGTGTTTTCTATAAAATTTTTTTGTTTACATTGATGCAATTAATTTTTTCTAGCAACGTTCATCGGTAGCCACTACCGGGTCACAGCAGCCATCGGCATATGCAGATGGTGTTCGTATGGAAGAAATTGTTGAAGGCACTGTAGGTGCTTTACATATTTTAGCTCGAGAGTCTCATAACCGAGCTTTGATTCGCCAACAGTCGGTAATACCGATATTTGTACGTTTGCTATTTAATGAAATAGAAAATATACAGGTGAGCAGCTGCCTCTGTCTATATAAAATATGTTATTTGCTTATAAATTAATTTAATATTTATTTTATGTATGGCTGTTAGCGTGTTGCTGCGGGCGTTCTTTGCGAATTGGCCGCTGATAAAGAAGGGGCTGAAATAATTGAACAAGAGGGAGCCACTGGGCCATTAACTGATTTATTGCATTCGCGTAACGAGGGTGTAGCAACTTATGCTGCAGCGGTTCTATTCCGCATGAGTGAGGATAAGCCTCAGGACTACAAAAAACGTCTCTCTATTGAGCTAACCAATTCACTTTTACGTGAAGACAACAATATATGGGGCAATGCAGATCTAGGCATGGGTCCGGACTTACAGGTTCGTTATGTTTAATGATTTTTAACTAGAAAAATTACAATAAACAATTTAAATTAACTATTAGTTAAAGAAAAGAAGAAAAAAAAACAGTTGTAAAAATAAGAAAATAAAATATCAAAATTAAATATATCGATAGAGTATTGTATGTATGAGACAGAATATATATTATTTTTGATTTCATGTAAGAATAGCAAAAAAAATTTTTTTTTATAAAAATCTAGTATATTTGGCATTTTTATTTATTTTTCATTTAAAAATTTTTAGTTGTATCAAAATTTTTTAAAATAATTTTAATTTGTGTAAAAATGTAGTTAAAATTTGTGCAAAATCAAAAAAAAAACTTTTTATTGTTGTTTTCATATCCAATATTTTTATTAGTGAGCAAAATTGTTAGTTTTTATATCATTAAATTTATGTTTTTTAGCTTTAAATGTTGTATTTTTATACTATTAACTTTTTATTTTCTTAATTTTTTTAATACTAATTTTTGTTTCCTTTTTTTGTTTTGTTTTGTTTTTTTCTTTATTTTTACGATTTTCGTTTTTTGCAAATTATCACAACAACCAACACTGCAACTACTACTACTACCAACCAACACCATACGTAATCTCAACCATCCCATCATCACGTAAAATTTATAATAAATACCCCACTGCACCTATTGAAAATATCTTTCAAATTTGGCTAAACATTTTTTTAATTGTTAATAAAAAAAATTAAATTGTGTTTTGGTGGCCCTTCGTATTGAAAATTCCCCGGTCTCCCATTAAAAAAAAACAAAAATCAACCTGTCAACCATACTATTTACAATGTGACATTTTTCTGTTACCATTTTTAACAACAACAACATACAATATTAAATATCGTTTTGAATTTCAAAATCGAATCATTTTGAAAATCATCCCAATGTTAAATGTTTACATATATAAACAAAAACAAAAAAATCAAACCTCGATATATACACAGGATATGCTTGGTCCAGAGCAAGCATATGAAGGCCTCTATGGTCAGGGGCCACCGAGCGTACACAGCTCCCATGGCGGTCGTGCATTCCAACAAGGTACGTATCTCTCCTATAAATATTGTGTGTTTCTTTTAATTAATAACTGTTCTTTACCCCCGCCCCCCACAAAAAAAGCAATAACCCTCCCATGCCCCTAATCGAAAACATTACCTACCAGTTAATAATAATTACGAAAACATAAAAAAGCATGTAGAAAGTTATTTCATCATATTCAAACAAGACAAAAAAGAATTACATTTGTAAAAGTCAAATTATTAACAAACAGAGCAAACCAGACAGCCAAATTTGTTATTGTCACATGTGCGATAAAAACCCGTACTCCTACTCGATCAAATGTTTGTTGTTTCTTCCTACATCAAATCGATATATTCTTAACCTTCACTAATTACCAATAAATACCTACACACACCATCACCATCCCATTCGTTTGTGCCGATTTTCAATACTTGTTATGTCGCCCTGCCCCAATGTTCCATTTTACCACTTTGTAATTAATTGATATACATATATGTTCATATAATTTTTTACATTTTTCTCGTTAATTTATTTTGTTAATCTATATTTCATTAGTATCCAAATATATATTTCATTTTAAATATAATTTTCATTCAATTACTTATAAACAGACATTCCAAATACGAAGTTCGAATATTCAACGAAACGTTTGCTTTCGTTTGGTTTTATATTTTTCAATGAGTAAAAGGAAAACAAAACTTAAACAACGACAACGATTGCAAAATTTACTTTTGTATTGTTTTGGCTTGTTTGCACTAATGTGTTGTTTCTAGAACCCAAGCAATCGACTTGAGAAGAAAATTTTTTCATACAAATTGTTCACTCAACTAGATTATTTGGGTTCCATAAACAGCACATAATTTGCAGTCTACACCTAACTTAACTTAACATTAACTTCAAGTTAATATTAAGTGTAGACCGCTCAAGTTAATGCTTTTTTCAGGTTATAACATAGTTGATAGTGCAATTGTTTTAACAACGCAGTCATAACTTCAAGTTACAACAGCATTTCAAGTTAGGTGGAGACATAGAGTAAATGTGCATTAACTTAAATGTACGCGGGGAGAAAAATATGAAACAGTGGCATCATTGAATATCAATGGCAGCTGTTTTGTTTGTTGATATTTATTCAGTTTGTCAGCCCAATCACATACAAAAATTCCGTGTGAGTTTTTCACTTTTCCCAAGTTTTTGACTCAGCCCAATCATGAATATTATTCTCTAGGAATTTCTTTCCCACGGAAAATGATTTTCTCGAGAAAAAGTTCCTCCAATCATAATTCCGCGGGAACAAAAATATGAAACAGCGGCATCATTGCATAGCAATGGCGGCTGTTTTGCTCGTTGATATTTATTTATTCATTTTTTGTGTGTGCAAAAATAAATAAAATTGATGTTTTATTTAGTTCTATAAAAGAAAAAAACGTGCAAGTTTCTCTTTGCTGCATATATGAAAACCGCAAGCAATGACTTCATAAAGATAGAAAATGTTGCGTTTGTGCTTTATTTGTGGTCTTCGATCTACAAGAACAATAAAATATTTTTTTTTTATTGATATCAATATTGTTTTATTTAAATATTACATACTTAGATTTTTACGCAAACTTCCTGCAAATGCATTGAGAATAGCTACTTTTCCCCATCGAATTTTATCCGAGGGACGTTTTATCCATAATAGGAGGTAAGGGAAAAGAGAAAAAACTCGCACGGAATTTTTGTTTGTGATTGGTCTGATTATGAATAAAAATTCCCTCAGAAAAAATTCGATGGGGGAAAAAGTAGAGAGTTTACAGTAAGTAAAATTTAAATAAAACCCAATTTGTACTAATAAAAAAATATTTCATTGTTCTTGTATGTCAAATACCACAAATAAAGCACAAATACAACATTTTTTAACTTTAGTGGAGTCGTTGCTTGTGGTTTCCATAAATGCAGCACCAATTTCCTTCACAAATGCCAACCTAGTATGTACATGTATTGCAGTTGTAGGTACATACATACCTACATACATATCGTTACCTTAATATATACATACCTCGCTTAATACTACGAAACTAGGTATGTACCCTGCAGCTAAATGTATAACTAGTTACGGCCCCTATTATCATTCACAACTAAATTGATAGTTGAGTCGTAGTTGTCAAGTTCTTATTATGGATTACAACTTCATCAAAGCAGTTGTCTCAGTTTTTTATCAGTTGTGTTTTGGTTTTTATTTCGACTATTGTGTTACTTTTAATTACTTTTAAAATGGTACTTTTAGGCGCCAATCTATCCGATTTGTCAACCCATATTGTTGTCATATCCATAAAATATAAAATCTCAAGAAAAAATAGTGAGGCCAAAACTAAAAATATTTAAAATATTTTGTGATGGCTACTATGGTTTCAAAAAACAGAGAATATAGATAAGAACCTTTTTTCGAACATTTTTTTCGAAGACAACTAAAATTAGTTGTGAATCCATAATACAAAAAAAATCGTTGAGCTGGGTCGTAGCATTGACAACTCAACCTAGTTGAGTTGTGAATCATAATAGGGGCCTACGTTTTGGGACAGTTATATTACTAGTTGTAACGTTACTAGTCAACAAAGGACTGTCATCTTACTAGTTGTAATGAGGCTAGTAACGATACTAGTCAAACAACAACGTTTTGGAACAGTTGTAATGAAACTAGTAATTTAAATTATATTTTTATAAATTGACATATTTTCAGGTGTAAATACATGAAACGAAAGTTTAGCTCCAAATATAATAAGTAGAAAGTGGCTCAGTGGATAGAGTACATGCCTTGAAATATGAGGACTGTGTGTTCATACCCCGGTTGAGCCAAATGTTTTTTAATATTTAAAAAAACTATAAATAAAGAAACTAGTAAGCGCACTAGTCTATAATAATTAGTATTTCAACTAGCATATAACTATGTACAAATGAACTAGTTGGGCTCCTATGACAACCTGATGTTAAAATCGATAGTTTGATATATGGAAAAAGGACAGTTAGGCAACTAGTCTGAACAAAAAAGCAACTAGTATATTTCTAACCACAGTAGTCATTTTGTCTGCAGGGTATATATTAAGGTAATGATATGTATGTATTGTACTTACAAGTGCAATATATGTACTATGTTGACTCTATATTTTAAAAAGTGCTGCCGTTCTAATTCTAACTCCTTGAAATATTCGAATAGCATAAAAACTAATCTGTATAAATTTTTAGAACGATTGAGAAATGTTTAGATGTAGCTCAAAGCGACTGAAGTCTTAAAAAGTAGAATTTTTTTTCATTTTGCTCAGCCATATGTAACTTATTGTATTACAAATTTCTTAAGAAATTTTTTTTTTCTTAAATTACTCGGACTTTTTTGTCTTTCTAAAAAGTTGAAAATCACAGAAATCCAATCACCAGTAATAAAGTTATGACATAAAATATCAGCCATTTAAGGACCTGATTCATTATCCTACACGATCGTAAGATTCATTCACAGACACGAATCCCATTGAACATCTTTGGGATGAGCTTGGAAGGAGAATGGTAAAGCACAATATTTCTAGCAAAGCCCAGCTAAAACAATAATGGGGAAATATTTTTGGGGCAGAAGTGAGAGAAAAATTTTTAAATTCTGTGCCAAAAAGATTAACGGCCCTTTTAACAATGTATGATTAGGAGTTAACGTGGACTTTAACCGCAAGTTCTGTATGCCGAACTTGCCGTTAAACTCCACATTAACTTTTAAACGTACATTGTGAAAAGAGCCATAAATGAAGTTTTCAAAAGAAAAGGTTTATCAACTAGATATTAATTACCTCCAGTTTTTGATTTATTTATTTAATTTTCATGTAAATTTAAATTGTAATTAAATGCAACTTCTGTTTTTAGTCGTATTTACGACCCTTTTCACAATGTGTGATTAAAAGCTAACGACGACTTTAACGGCAAGTTCGACATACAAAACTTGCCATTAAAGTCCATGTTAACTCCTAGTCGTACATTGTGAAAATAAGCGTTAGTTGTTCTTATTTAATTGTGACAAAAATATGGTAGCACCACAAATTCCCCCTAAATTTCCCAAAAAAGCAGCTGTTCAACATAAAGCCTGGTACTGTGTTCAAATTTGTGAAAAATATTGGGCAACATTGATTACATGTGTTTTGACAGCATTTCACGTGAAATGTTGAACACAAAACCATGCTTAAACAAAGAAAAATTCCAAAAAATAAAAATGTATTTAGGAAATAAGAATAACGAAGAGTTTCGGCAATGTTTTAAAAGAATAAAAACAGCTTACAAAATCACAAAAAGACAAATATAGACAAAGAAGGCCAAATTGATCGGCAACAAAAGCAGAATTTTCAGCGGCCACAATGTTTTTGTTTCCACAAGAACAACAAGCAGTCAAAATCATATGGTAATTTAGGAAACTTAAATCGAATTTAAATGTACAAGATTGGAGATATAAGTTATATTTAAATATGATCTATAAAAATGAATTTTCTATTTAAATAGAAATTAAGTTTCAAAAACCATTTAATTATTAAATAAAAAGCTGGAGGTCAGTCTGATAGTGAATCATGGCACTCTTATGGTTATAAATACTAGCAGCTTCATACTTACTTGAGTACATATTTCATTTTCAAACGCACATATTTTTTAAGCTTTACTTATTAAATCATCGCAAAATTTTGCAACTTTCTCTAAAATTGTGTTTCCTATAATGAAAAAAAAAAATATTTGCTTTTATTTGTTAATTCAAATTTATTTTTATACCTTTATTACTTATTACGCAATCCTAAAATTGTATGAAAAGCTTAAGGAGAAAGTGTTTTCTATAACACTGTAAAATAATTATATGTACATATATTTTCTTTAAATCTAAATTTTTGTGGTGTTTGTGATTATCGCCTCATGTTTACAGGCAGCATATCTGGTGATGGTTTTCAGTTCCAAATCAATCTATTTTGAGTTGTGCTTAATGCAGCACATTTGTCAATCGGAATGAAAATTGGTACACAAATTAGTTTTTAGACTATTCGAATATTTCTATGGTGTGAGAATTAGAATCGCATCACTTTTTAAAAATATAGGGCGCCCCTAATTTACATACACAGGTTTGAAAGTTAGTTCCCAAAAGATTTCTAAAAGTTAAATTATAAAAAATTGCATTATAAAAAAAATAATCGGATGCACCATTTGTCCAACACTCACCATCCACTTCACACTTGAATACTTTATTTGTTTCTTTTATTTATTTCTTTATTTCAGAATCATTTAATTATTATTATTTTTATTGTTATTCTTTAGGAAAAAGAAATTATTCGAGTATGTAAATAATATATATTACACAACAATGCGTTAACACTCTCAAATTTGTTTGTATTATATTTTTAATCACAAATATCAAATATTTAGAAACAATTTGACATCACTTAATAGTAAAGCAATCAAAACTCAAAACCATTGTTTTTAATTAAAAAAAAAATCTAATAAACGTGTGTTATATTTTTCTCTTTTACTTGACAACAACAAAATAAAAAAAATTGCTCTCTCATGAACGCATTATTTAAACGCTACTGTGTGATATTTGGAAAAACAAATTAACATAAAAAACTGAATTTTTATAAACAAAATACCTAAAAAAATAATAGTTGAGCCAGCCTAACATATATCATCACTGAATCCAAATTTAAACTTCGAAAATATTTAAAAATCAATTTAAAAAATTCAAGAATAAAAATCAACAAAAACGAAAAATATACAAACTTTTTCAGCAGTATCTTAAAGCAAATATAAATAAACAACGAGACTAGTAATTTCAAAATGTAAATTTGGCAAAAGGAAACAATTTTATTAAATAAACACAGTATATGCAACACAATATATGATATTACTTACATACATACATCCATACATGTTGTTATCCAATAAAAATTAAGTTAAAGTTATTCACTAAAATCGTATAACTTAATGCTCTCTCTATTTCAACTGAATTATGCTCAAAAACGTTTGTCTGTCTCTCGCATCAAAATCTTGCTAAATATTTGTAGGTGATTCTCTTTTATTTGAAATAAAATAATGTTTAAAAATATTTTTTTTTTATAAATATCGTAACATTTTTGAGAGAAATTTTTATCGAATATTCTACTATACTTTTAAAGGTGTGAGACAGCGATACTATTTTTGGGGTTTTTTACGATATAACAAAAAACGATATGACATACTGTTACGTCATATTGTAAGTTTTTTACGATATGACAACACTAAGATAGTCATATACGGTGTTGTCATATCGTAAAAAACTTACGATATGACAACACAGTATGTCATATCGTAAAAAAACCCCAAAAATGGCATCGCTGGTGTGAGATAAGAAGTAGTTGATACAAAAGAAAATAACAAACATAGCCCTATCGCGAAGAAAAGATGTGAACTTTATGTTGCCATAAATTTTGATTTCCCTTCGATGAAAAATTGCTATCGTAAAGCTCTCGTGAACATTTTTTCCTGCTATCATTTCTCAGTGAATGTAAAACTAAGGCTAAACTAAGAAGCTAACTTGGAGGTTACAGGTTCAAGTTTTGTTTCAATTTTTGTTTCAAGTTTCAATACACTCACACTTTTTTACTAACACACACACATAATTGGAAATTGACTACCAACTTGATTTCAATTTTGCTTTCAAGGTTTGTTTCAATTTTTCGTTCAATTTAAACAGCTGATCTCTATTATTGTAAGTAAATTACAGAAAGACTCGGCTATAGCGAACTTGTGCAAACAGCAAAAAAACCGCTCTATGACAAGTTCGTAATAAGCGTAGTTCGATACAAACGAGGACTCGTTAACTACGAATTCGCTATTACGAATTATTTTTGTATGAAAATGGCAACCGAAACGTCGGCACTTTAGACTTAGATCGTTACAACCGAGAATTCGTTATAACCGGGTTTTACTGTTTCGTTGTTGATTCCTTGACGACGGCATCTTGAAAACAAAATTGACTATCAAGTTGCTTACAGCCTACGTCATAGCGTCAATTTAAAGTAGTTTTAACAAGCAATACATGTGATCAACTTGAAAGCAATTTCTTGAACGTGTAACTGCAGAGTAAGGCTCAAATAAACTGCGCAAACATACTTTTTTCATTTGTACACAGACTACGCAAAACTAGATCGTACAAGCATAAATTTTTCATTTTAATCGCTAATTTTAATTTTGCACGACGACCTCACTCCTATGGAAATTTTGTTGCAAATGAACTAATTTCACAATAGACTACACAAGCAGATTGTCACAAATTCAATATGGCAGTGAAAATATCTAAATTTTAGATTTTTCTTCAAACAGCTTGCCAAGTCGCTTGTCAAACACGAAAAGACCGTCATGGATTACACAACAGGCTTGTACAAACGTAAATTTATGCAATGTTTGGCAAGCCGCTTGTGTAGTCTATTTGGCTCTTTAAAAAAATTAAATATCAAAGAAATTGTTGCTTAAAACTAAAAGAAAATACAATGCTAAGAATTGGAATTATCTTTTCATTCCATGAGCAATCTAAACAAGATCGAATTGTTTTTCCAAGTTTGCATCCAATCCATTGGAGTACCCGAGCCATTGAAAGCAGCCTAATTCAATCAAATATTCGTTGGTGTTAAATTATATTTTCTCAAGAGTGAATAAAACTGCGTTCTTATATATTTTGGACATGTTGAATGATTGGCGGCCGACTTCCTAAACGACAAAATGCATTGCAGTGGTGCAAAGTCTTATGTGCTTTGTTGTTGTAAACAATGTAAAGTCGCATCACTGCAATGCATTTTGGCGTTTAGGAAGTCGGCCATTCTCTGCAGACGCGGGAAAATCATCGTAAAATGATTGCATGTGTACCCGAAAGGTGTTGAAAGGAATTGGTATTAAGATACATGTGTTTGAATTAAGATATTGATCTTGTTCTAAAAATAAATATTTATAAACTTTAATAATTAATTGGAAGGAAAGACTTGCATCGTTTGAAAGTAAACTTACATCATGTATTTTATTTATCCAGTTCGCCTGCTTACATAAAGTGAACAAAAACAGGGGTAAAGGAGAAAAACTATGTGAAAAAATCATGCATGATAAGGGAACTTTTCGAATTTTTATTCACGATTGCAAAAGAAAGGAAACGGAAAACATTTCGAGGGAAAAAGTATTCACGATAAAGGTGACTCACTAAGAAACAATCAGCCCATCGTGAATACTTTTTGTCTCGAAATGTTTTCCGTTTCTCGTCTTTTGCAATCGTGAATAAAAATTCGAAAAAGTCCCCTTACCATGAATGATTTTTTTCACGTAGATTTTTTTCCTTTTCCCCTGTTTTTGTTCACTTTATGTTAGCAGGCGAACTGGATAAATACATTATGTAAGGCTACGTTCAAACGATGCAAGTCTTTCCTTCCAATTAATTATTAAAGTTTATAAATATTTATTTTTAGAATAATCTCTTGAGAAAATATAACTTGACACCAAATATTAGTTTATTTCTTCTCCTAGTAAAAATCGAAATACGAGTTACGTCTTTTCTTTATTAAGCCAACGATATATTTTTATTTCCGAAACTCCCTTAAACTTTCTTTAAGGTTATGTCCACTATTCTACTGTCATATTATCTGTATAGCAGAAAGATTTTGATGTTGGTTTCTCTCAGCATAAAGAGTTAATACATATTTTCATTTGCTTATATGTTTCGTTTAAAAAAAATGTCTACTTTATTTGACCTTTATTTTAAATATTTTTCAAAAATTAAATCTTCAAATGAAAACCATACTTAATTATAAGTTGTTGAATATTATTTTCATTATACATTTACATTTTTAATTTACAAATACAATTCTTTTTTGTTTTGTTATGCATGTTTGACGAGCTGTTGTTTATTCATACAAAATATTTTTGCATGATCGAATTACATTTTTTTTTTAGAAATGAGCGGCAACACTGTTAATTGTCTTGACTAGCAATTTCTTGTTTTATCACAACGAACAAAACATCGGCAGAACGGTTAATCAAATTTTTTTAATTTTAACTTTAAATTCGGCCTTTCTTTTCCAAATCAAATTCAGGTTTTTAAAAAACAAATTTGGAATTCTCGAAATCAAATTGAGTATTTCACAAATTGAATTCAGCATTTTTCAAACCAAACTCGGCATTTTAAAAGTCATAATCATACTTTTTCAAATGAATTTGTCCAACAGCAATCCAAAAATAGGGTATTGTCTGTCTATGAGTATACTGGGAAAATCCTCCAGAAGCCCCAGTCGACCTATGTCTTCTGAGAGGAAGAAGTAACTCCTGACAACAAATCCCAGTACATATTTGTTTGGTCTCCATCAGGGTATTCTCAAAGTTTCTTTTACGTGGTCTTCACCAATATCCAATGTTCAAAAAATCAATTTAAAATTCTTTTCTCCAGTGTAGTTACATATATGTTCAATCGTCTTATTTTCATCCAGTTATCTATACATATACAGCGCAATTATGAATTTTCCCGGTGAGTTTTTTTCTCTTTCCATTCATTTGTTCCCGGGGAAAAATCCACATATTCTAAAAAGTAGGGCAATAAACAAATAAGGGAGAGGGAAAAATCTGGATCAGCTGTTTAGTGTTTATCAGCCCAATTATGAATTTTCCCGGGGAGTTTTTTCTCTTTCCATTCATTTGTTCCCGGGGAAAAATCCTCCTATTCTAAAAAGCAGGGGAATAAACAAATAAGGGAGAGGGAAAAATCTGGATCAGCTGTTTAGTGTTTACATTTTATTCTGCACTAACGCAAGAGTTAAGTAATAAAAATTCATAAAAATTTTATGTTTTCGTTGATAATAAGATTGTGTGTTAATATAAATATTTGTTTTTGCTTAAATAAAAAGTAAAATGTACAGTGTAGTCACTTAGATGCATTAAATCCCCAATGATTGTGTGTAAAAAAGAAATTGTAAATTTTTTAAACCGCAACAAATCTTCCATTTACCTATTATGTGAACTTAAAGGATGTGCGCAAAATTGAAGTGTGTTTTAAACATTTATTCCGAAGGCAGAAGTAGTTCATGTTTTTGAAGCGCATGTTTGCACGGCGTGGATAAAAATGCCTAAAACAGGAGAGAAATATAACATTCCGATGTTTATTTAAACTTGTTGTCCTAAATAAATACATAGGTGTGTTTGAGTACTTTTCCAGTAATGTTTATCCAGTAACACAATGATAGAGAGTACAATCAAATTTACTCTATTCAAAAAAGTTGTCGAACAACATTTTGTAAAAACTTGCAAGTAATAATAATGAACAATAAACAACGCAATAAACTTCAACTGTTTAAAAATATTTTCAACAATTTATATAAAAAAATTGTCACATAAAAACTAGAAAACGTTAAATTCAATATTTTTCATTTTATTTACATTTTAAAACAAACTTTATTTATTTATAAACATGTATCTATGTTGCTAGTTTTTACTAGAAAAAAATTCACCAGTAAAGTCCAACAAGTTCGTAGCATCAAAAATGTTGCTTACACTCTCTCGTTACAAATGTTTGAAAGTAAACGAACGCAATCCAGTACAAATAAGTAATAATTTGTAGAAATTATCGAGTACTCAAACACACCTAATGCTTATACAATTGTTTCACAACATTTTTTAATTTGAATTTTAAATTTTTGCATTAGTTCCCTTCAAAATGTTTGGGGAAAAAACTCGCCAGAATTTCTTCCTCTCCCTCATATTTAGAATAGGTACTTACTTTTTCCCGGGGAAATTGTAATGTAGAATAGAAGGAATGGGAAAAGGAAAAATTTTCCCGGGAAGATTTTATTTAGAATACGGGAACAGAGAATAGGGAAAAAAAACTCCCGGGGAATTGTTATTCATAATTGGGCTGATAATAAAACTATAAAAGGGGCGTGTCTGTACATGAAATATTTTTTGAACATTTTTATGGTAATCGATGGAGAACACAAAACACCAATTTTTATAATTTTTGTCGTCAAATCACAAGTGTTATTACACAAATCACGAACAGCTAGCTATATATGCACATATAACAAAACATACGATTGCATATCAGCAATGACATTCCCCGAACAACCGTAATTGACTACGGTTATTCAAGGAAAAAAAAACACTGAACAATACTTGGTCACATTTAAGAAATAGGCCGACTTCCTAAACGCCAAAATGCATTGCAGTGATGCGACTTTACATTGTTTACAACAACAAAGCACATAAGACTTTGCATCACTGCAATGCATTTTGGCGTTTAGGAAGTCGGCCATAATCACGACGACGCAATCGTGGAGTTCTTCCTAGATTAAGACTGGAAACCTGTTATGTTTCACTCGAAATGAAACTATTTACCCCTACCGTGAATAACAAGTGAAATTTATGTTCCCATGAACTTTTAATTTCCCTTCGAAAGAAAATTTATATCGTAAAGTTTCCGTGAAAACATTTTTTCGCTATCAGTTCTCAGTGAATATAAAAAAGGAAAGAAGCTTTATGAAATAAATTAAAAGTCAAAGAAATTTTTGTTTAAAAATAAAAAAATACAGTGCTAGAATTATCTTTGCATTCCATGAGGAATCTTAACAAAACTGAATTGCTCGTCCAGATTTGTTAGATGCATCCAATCCCTTGGTGTACCCGAGTGTTTTTGTATATTTTGGACGCGGAAAAATCATTTGCTATTCCATCACCTCAAAACTTAGAGTTCATGTGTGATAGAAAGGTGTTTCAAGGAGTTAGTATTAAGATAAATTGAACACTATTTACTGATTTTGTGCTAAAAATAAATATTTATAAGCTTTAATAATTAATTGGAAGGAGAAAATAGCAATTACATGATGTATTTTTTTTATCCAGTTCGCCTGCTAAAATAAAGTGAACAAAAATACCGGAAGAGGGAAAAATTATTACGTGAAAAAATCATTCATGATAAGGGGAATTTTTCGAATTTTTATTCATAATTGCAAGAGGGAGTTTTAAATACTTTACACATAAGAAAGCTTCATTTAAGCTGGATTCACCCATTGTTTCCGAACAAAATTTTTGTCCGGACAAAATTTTTTTACATTTAGTTTCACGTCTCTCTTTGTGAGAGAGAGAGAGAGAGAGAAAAGAAGAGAAATAATTTTGTTCGGAACACTCTCAGCTTGAATTGGTTTAATTTTAATTTTTGTCCGGACAAAGTGGAACTGAGTTGCCACATCATAGAATGTTCTTATAGCAATTCTTTCATTTTTTGTTTCATTTCTATAAATGTGCCCTTCAAGTAATATCATAGTATTTAGTTTAATAGTTAATAACATAAACACTAGTATTTTATCCAATTGCTACACAATTTTGTCGGATATGTTTATTTGTTATTTACATATAACATATGGTAGCTTTGATTTTCCAGACAAATTGTTCGAAATGGGTGAATCGTGTTGCAAAACACTCTCAGTAAAAGAAATTTTGTTCGGAAACAATGGGTAAATCCACCTTTACGAACAGTTGAAATATAACATTTTATCCTAATTTGTGCTCAAGAAAGATCAGGGGCCGAATTACCGCAACTGGCAACTGAAAATTGTGTAATTTTGAAAAATTTTCTGCTTTACTCTCTCGTTGCCAGTTTCTGCTAGGAAAGTAAATGAACAGACAATGTTAAAGCATGCTCTTTTTTTTTAATTTGAAGTATGATATACAATATTTTTAACTTAATTTTTGCTGTGACGTTGTTAATACCAAAGTTTTTAACTACATTGATATTTTTAAAGAATAATTAGTTTTATTATTTTTAAGAAAAAAAAAAAACAAAAAGCTCATTATCTTTGAAGCATATTAACTTGTAATTTGTTTTTATTTGTTTTTTTAACTATTCAAGCAGGATATGATACTCTACCAATAGACTCTATGCAGGGTCTTGAAATCAGCAGTCCCGTAGGAGGCGGAGGCGGTGGTGGTGCTCCACCAAGTGCTGCACCAACTTCACCCTATTCCATGGATATGGATGTTGGTGAAATTGATGCTGGCGCATTAAATTTTGATTTGGATGCCATGCCAACACCACCAAATGACAACAACAATTTAGCTGCTTGGTATGATACAGATTGTTAAGCAACAAATTAAGAAAAAGAAGAGAAAACAACAAATACACTTAGAAGAATTTGCCAGTGAAACAAAACAAAAAAAACACTGCATTTGAAAAAAAAAAATCAAAATATGTATGTATGTATAAAAATATAAACGCACATACATACATACATTATTAACAAGAACAAAAAAAGTAAACACGACAACACAACAAGTTTTTTAGACATAATTATAAACGTCTTCTTAGGGCTGCTGCAGCTGCTGATTGATTTAAGAAAAATATTATATACAACAAAAACATTTTTAAAAATATTGAGCTACATAACTATAATGAAAAAATACAACATTTTACGAATTACATATTCTTATAATAATACATACTTACGTACGAATGGCAAAACTTTTTGTTTGTTATTTTAAAATTAATTTTTAATATTTTTATATTCTCTGTTTAATTAAATTTTATAAGCATTTTATTATATTTTGAGTATCATTTTTGGCAAAAAAAAAAAGAAATCATCAATCACAAAAATATCCCATTTACTTTTTGTAGTATTAAAAAATGAAACAAAATTCCGTATGCATTTTATTTTTATTACGGATACATACATCTAATAAAACAATATAAACAATATTTTTTTGTATTTTATTTATTAATTTTTTCTATTTTTTTGATACACTGGAAACAAACACTCCTATCGCGAATAACTTTCCCATTAAAAAAACTTCAAAATTTTCTGATTTTCTATCGTAAATATTTCCCATAACAAATTTTTTGGTAGTGAATTCACAAACTTTAAAAATGTGGCAACACCAATGTTTACTTCTACGAATTATTTAACAACAAGTGTTAACACAAACTAATACAGACATGTACACTTTGACAGTTGAAAATTGACCAAATCCGATTATTCTGCTGCTCGTTTTAGAAGAGACAACAACTATCGGCTGTATTCATAATCAAAAATTGTGAACTGCATATCTACCAGATTATGCATAATTATCTTTATAATCTATGGATAGAGACTGCATAAGCATTGTATAGCCGAGAGAGCTATCATAATGTCAGGACGACGTTCTAAGTGAGAAATCTAAGTACATACTTAGATTATAATATACATATGTACGTGTAATTTAGTACATAATTGAAAATGTTTGCTCATTCGAAAAAAAAATGAAAAAAGTTCGAATAATTTTTATTCGAATAACTGCACTAGTTTCCTCCAAAAACAACTCATTCCCATAACATTTGCTATAGTGGTGATAGTCGCTTAAACAATTACAGAGTTCGTCCGAAAATGTACTAGAAAAGTATTTTTTGCGGGTCATATTCAGGAATGTGATGAAAATCGATTTCAAAACCGAAGGCTTTGTAAATGGCGTTTTTTAATAATCCTTCCTGTTCTGTAAATCGAGTCGATTTAAAAAAGCTCGATTAAGAGAAATTAAATCCACTAATAGCAAAAATTTTTCAGACCTTTTGTGTAGTTTTGGCCGACTTCCTAAACGCCAAAATGCATTGCTCTGATGCAAAGTCGTATGTGCTTTGTTGTTGTAAACAATGCATTTTGACGTTTAGGAAGTCGGTCTTTCTGTTCTTTAGAGCTTAAAATATAACATCTGAAATTAATTTACTTTATATGATTTAAAATACATCAATGGCGGCATTATTTATTTTTGGAAAACGAGACATTTACTCTAATTCGGTTTACAGAACAGTGCCGAATATTTCTTTATTAAGAAGAACGTTACCACAAATATTACAAAAACATTTCTTTATTAAAAAGAATTTTATCAAAAAAATTAAAAAAATTTCATGAAAAGTGTATTAATAACATTAAATTAAAAATTTTAAAAACCCCCGAATAAAATGGATGATAGCTTCAAAACTGCTGGACTGATTTTTTCAAATATAGGTTAGAAGATTTTAGATCAAGTCACCTTTCAAACAAAAGAAACTAAATTAAAATCGATCTAGCCATTTGGGGGCTACGGTGCCGCATTCCATGGATTCAAGAGGATACCGCTAGAAAATAGGTGATAACTTCTGAACGACTGGACCGATTTTCTTTAAACATAGCTAAGAGCACTTCTAAAGCCAAAATCGATCCAGCCGTTTATTCTCTACGAGGGAACAGACAGACACACAGATACACACACTCCCCCCACCGTTTTTGGTCACGAGTTGAAAATTATCTTTAAAATTGCTTCGTTTTCAAAATCGATTTCCATCACATATCATTATCATTATTTTTTTTCAAGTCGAGTTTTTTTTTTAATTTTTCGATAGATGATAACCTTCTAATGTTTCGAAATACGCAAACAACTCAATTTAAAAAATAATAATAAGTTATGACCTTTCTATATTAAGGTAATGATATGTATGTATGTACATTCCTATTATAAAAATTAAACAGTGCTACCAACATTTAAAAACAACAAAAAGTGCTTCCGGAAGGCAAGCGTTTGTGGAGTTCAAAGGCCAAAAATCAAAATTCGGTGTACGGCGAAAATTTTACCGACCGGCGAACATCAACAAAACTTAGCTTTTTGCCGAACGCCGAACCCATATTATTTCTAAGGTACCCTATTTCTCGGAAAAATGGCATTCGACATTCTTCCCGCTTTGTTTACTCGATTTAATACGTCTAAAATTAGGTAACTGTGGTCTGGAGAGCACCAAAATATTTACATTGCTGATTCTCATTCTAAACGTACATTATTTTGTTTCCTATTAGAATTTTTAACATTTTTGTGTATTGAGCGTTACATTTGCTTTCGCAGTTGTTCTGGGAATGATTTTTGCATATATTGCCCCTCATTCCGTAACTATTTGACTTTCGAACTAATTCAATTAGAGTGAAATTTTTCGCATCTCAGGTTGTGTCACCAAACCACATACATATTATTGTATTTTTTTTAATATAATCCCCCTTATTCCGTAATTATTTGTCGACGTCACTTCAAGAAAATGCCAAAAAAATTGGCACATTTCTACTCGTCATCGACAACAAGTTACCATTACTGACAGCCACTTACTATTCTCTAAGGTATAGAAAATGGGAAGAAGCTGTTAATAGTAGTAAATTTTTATCGGAAGCGAGTACACAAGTGCTAATTACGGAATAAGGGGGATCATATTTTTCAAAAATACAATAATCAGGTATGTGATGAAAAACGATTTAGACACAAAAACGATTTGAAAGTGATAAAAGGTGTGATGTGTTTGCGATAGTCGTTTTGTCAATAATTTTCAAATCTGTTTTTAATTGTTTTTTCAACCTTTTTTGATAAATTTCTCTTCACAGTTCTGTCACATTATGTAGATTCTATCTTCTAGTGAGCTTCTTAAAAGTCAGTAGCTTGACAAAACTAACTGAAGAGATCGGTCGGAATTCATCACACCTTTTCAAAACAATCGTATTGAAATCGTTTTGAAAACGATCGTTTTCCATCACATAGCTGAATATGTATGTGGTTTGGTGACACAACCTGAGATGCGAAAATAATTGAATTAGTTCGAAAGTCATGACAGACACGTACATTTTTCTTTTTTGGGTTATTTTTACTGTTTTACACTTAAAGAAATACTTTCATTTTAAAAAGCATATACACAAATAGGCATTTTTATAACTTAAGTGTCATAATTTAAATTAAAAAAAGAATATATAATAATTGATCGAATTTAAAAACATGGAAATGGTAAACAATTTATAAATTAAGCCATTAAAAGTAAAAAAAAATCACGAGATAAATGAAAAATAACTTTAAATGTTACTTATTAAATACATACAATTTACGCTTGGAATAAAAACCAAAACAATAGACAAACATTTCATGAATAAAGATAAAACGTTAAAATAAATATATACGAGTCGTGATTAAAATCGAAGCTAATTAAAATATCTTGAAAAATGTGCGTTTGAATATGTTTTACTGTGTCGACTATTTGTAATCATCAGGGAAACCAGAAATATGTCCTAAAAAATGTGTTTTATGCTCATTAAATGTGCCCTAAAAACTAAAAAATATGCTCCCAAAATGTAAAAAAAAATGCTCTTAAAACTTTATCATTTCATTTATAATTTATATGATAGAATACTTTCCTAAATTAATGTTGTTTTGCAGTTCAACAATATCACGTATTTCCAAACGCAACCGCTCAAACTTTGACAAAGTATTGCATTCCTAAAGTCATCTGTTTTACAGCTGAACTGCAAATAGACGCAACTAGCGCACTATTTATATTGGCAATGCTTTTTATTGACAATCAATGCATTTGATTTGCAGTGGTGCAAAGTATAACTGCTTGATTTAAACACTGCTTGGACGTTGCATACAGACGTTTAGGAAGCCAGCCATATTCATTTCTGATACCACGAATTATATACAATGTATATTGGTGGCATGCAATTATGTTCCAGCAGATAACGTCCACGGACGTTATTTCCACTTCAAAAAGCAAATAATGGTCCATGGGAGTGTCGAATAGTGGCTTCGCAGAGTAAAAGTTTTCTGAGAGAAGAAAACAATTAATCCCGTCCAAAGCCCGGCTATGCAGTCAATATTCACTCTGCAGTACTATTTGCATGAACTTTATTTGCACTTTTTTATATTCATTATTACCTTTTCGTCCTGCTATTTTTCTACGAAGTGCAAATAAGCTAATAATCTGGACAAAATTTAAATTGCTCAAAAAATCCTCAAAACTATATAATTGAAAATTTTTAAAGCTGTGAATAAACTACGAATAATAAATCAGTGCAATGAGGAAAGTTTATAAGAAATTGGGGAAAAATCATAAATCGTAAAAAAATAAGCAACTGCAATGTTTTCAATATGCACTAAAATAAACGGTAATTAGATATTCAGAAAATCTTTATGCACGATGATGAAGAAAATGGGGGAAAAGGGAAAAACTCCACGTGAAAAATATCATTAATGATAAGGGGATTTTTTCGAAGAAGGGAAACATTTCGAGGGAAAAAGTATTCACGATAGGGGTGAATATTCTTGGTAAATATTATATTACGTTGTTCAATTCCCGGAATCCCTTTTTTATTTCCCGCTCTCCCGGGAAACGAAAAAGTCCGGGAATAAAAAACCATAATTCACTGAGAACTGATAGCGGGAAAATATGTTCACGGGAATTTCACAATAGCAATTTCCCTTCGAAGGGAAATGTAAATTTCATGGGAACATAATTTTCACTTGTTATTCGCGATAGGGGTGGATAGTTTGCACCAATTATTACTATTACTAATTTTAAATACGAATGTTTTTTGGAACGAAGATCCCTATGGCACATTGTGCCATAGGTGATATGTATATAATTTTAATGTCAAAACTTAATCCCACTAATGAGAAAGTTTGTATGTTTGCTCCACTATAACGGGAAAACCGCTCAATGGATTTCGATGAAATTTGGTAGAAAATATCATCCCTACCATGTCAAACTATCCAATATGCAAATCGGTACTTTTAAAAAGAGCGCAAGAAACCGTCGATTGGGAACTCAAAATCAGTGTAGTCCTAAAAGTAGAAGTCTTAAAATATTTCTTAATGAGTTGTCAATATTCTGTGAGAAATTCAAAATTTTCCAACGAAGCGTATCGTACGCATTGGGTAATCATGGTAACGTATCTAAAAAAGAATTTTGCATATTGGATAGTTTGACATGGTAGGGACGATATAGAGTACTTATTAAGGGGGTAAAAACGGGGAAAATTTGTACTATTGGTCTGTTTCTTTTTTTTTTTTCAAATTTCAGCAGCTCGCTGATAAAGTCCCGGGTGAAAGCTAGTAAATAATAATGATCTCTGCAAATTTTAATTTGTCTTAAATATTGAATAATTTCTTACTTTACATTCCTCTTTTTTTTCTTAAAATTAATAATCAACCATATTTACAAGTGGTTGTTCATGCTCTGTGATAGTTGTAAGGGGTTGTACGCTTTCTTGTTGGGTCATCATTAAATGAGACATACGAGAATAACTATCAACATAATAATGGATGTACTTGTCATATTCTCTGCTATGATGAGTCTTTTTCAAATGTTTTGTGCAGCTGTAAAAAAATAAAAAAAAAGATAATTCTTTGAGTATAATGTATATAATGGCCTTATTATGAGTTGCATTCGATGTTTGATCTTCGCTGGTTATCAAACATCAAGTATCGAATGTCAAATTCATATTATGAGCTGGCAGCACAGTCGAAAATTTCGTTGTACAATGAATTTTCAATCGAACACAATTTTGATTTCGATGCGGTATGACAGTTTGTAAAACTTTATTGAAAATGGAAGTATTTGCCAGTTCTTTTTTTGTTTTTTTTACAAATACCATTTGTAAATTAAATTATTTTAATTTCATGGTTAAGTTAATTAATAAAATTTTTTCTTTTATAAATTTACAATAATTATTAACAATAATTATTAATAGTGCCATGTGATAATTATGTACTATTGTGAACAATCCAATTAAGTAAAATTCACAATAGCACTATTTTTTTTATCGAATGTACGCCATAATACCAAATGAAAATTATTTCGATCAATTAATTCGATCAAAATCAAATACTGCTCATAATAGGCACCAATGTATCAATTATGTAAAAAACGAAATACCTTGTTCTACAAAAGAAGGTTTTATCACATATTTTGCATTTCATTTGAGGCTGATTCAGGTGTTGAGCTTTATGTGCTTTCCATTTATTGGTCCAAATAGCCTTATTACAATATTGGCATTGTATTGTGTATTTAACCTGTGATTAAAAATAATTTTTAAAATATTTTCTTAGAACTAGGGATGCATCTGATACCGATATTTTTATTGCCGATACATAAGTCCTGGCTGGGTCCTTAATATTATAACAAAAATAGTTTTTCAATTGTCATCAGTAGAACCAAAGTTATGACAATTAAAAACTTTTAATATTTTAAATTACGAATAATTTTCAGAAATTTCAATTTAATTTTTTTTCAAAATGTTCTCATACTACTGAACAAACGTTCCAAATTTTGTTAAAATCTGAGGGTTATCATCAAAAAGTGATTCCCCCTTATTCTGTAACTATTTGACAACGTCACTTCAAGACAATATCAAAAATTAGACACGTAGGTAGGTACTCGATGTGGACAACAATTGACTACTGTTGACAGTCTGCTAAAAGGCCTAAAAATAGCAAGAGGCTGTTAAAAGTAATCAATTGCAGCCGATTACGAGTACGTAAGTGTCCTATTTTTGATATTGTCTTGACGTGACGTTGACAAATAGTTACAGAATAAGGTGATTGATTTTTCACGGAATCGCTGAACTGCAATAGATGGTTTCATTATCGATGTAAAGCGGCCCGCCCACCCATTTGCAATATAATTGTGCAATTTTTCGTATTGTACAATAATATCGCAAAAATCAAAATGCCTTTGATTTTTATTGTACAATAAGGAAAATTGTGTAATATGGTGGCAACATTGTTCAGTCTTATATTTACTTTTTCACTATCAGGAGAATTCGGCAATATTTTCTTTAAAAATAGTGTGACATTTATTGCATAGTATAGGTCAGAACGACAATAATATGTTCAATAACATATGCAATAATATTGTATAATGGGTGCGACGCTTAAATAATTTTTTTTTATTTATGTACATATGTATTTATTTTTTGTTCTGGAATGTGAAAGTTGTATTTAATTTATTGCAGGTCGAAAGCACGATATGGCTGATTGGTAGCGATACTAGCCTGTCAGTCCAGAGGTCGTGCGTTCGATTCCCGCCATAGACCCTGGGTGTTTTCCGCAGATAAAGCTAAATCGCTTCGTGGGTTATGATTGTATATTGTTGTGAAGTTAAAAGAGTGAAAGCCACATTAATAAAAAGAAAATGAAATTTATGTTACTAATGCACTAGGCGGCACGACAAAAATTAAATGTTAAAAAATTCTTATTTTTCTGTTCCCATTTCATACGTTCCAAACCAAACTGCAGCTTCTTCTTACGATTCAGTTTTTTGTTGGAATAAATTTTTAAAATTTTTGTGTACCTGAATGCGACAACGTAATCGAAATGCAGAATAGGGGTGATTATTTTTAGTGAGGAGTGAGAGCTTAACCATCAAAGAAAAAAGTTCACAGTTGCATTTTAAGCAAAACACCTTAAGATTCAAGGTAAATATTATATAAGAATAAAAAATTATTCCATATACGGTCTATAATTTATATCTATCACAGACCAAAAATTTATTTGTAGTAAAAATAAAGTATAAGAACAGGAAAAGTTACCCTAGAGAGCTAATGCAGAAAGCAGTACATTGAATTCAAGGCAAATTCATACCAGGTAATCTCACTAATAAAACAAGTACAACATGTAACAAAAACCACAAGCATTTTTTTTTGTAAAATCATTGTTCGTACTCAAACTTATAAAGCATATAGTGTATTTTGACATCCGACCATGAAGAAAATGCTAAAAAAAAGTTAACAGCTGTGTTTACAAGTTCACCTGTAGTGAATTCGCCTTGATTGAATTAAAAAAAAAACTCGCGTACTGCTTAAAACAGTACGTCTGGCAAGCCTACACACACAGTATGAGAGAATGGTCACCACTGCTCTAATCCCATGTGGGAGAGTGAGATGCAAAACTCTCGAAGGCCAATAAACGAACAGGGTCCCGGTTGCATTTACGAAATAATTTCCCAGAGCTGTTCTACGACTGATTACCTTCAATTTAAATTCACTAAGGGCCAAATTCACAGTCTGTAGTTAACTAACGATGTTTCATAGAAATACCATTGGTTAAACCATCATCATTAGCTAACTAACGACTATGAATTTGAGCGTAAGTGTATCGATATCGTCGATACTTTTTTTGTATTGGTATCGTATCGGCCAAAAATTGGTATCGATGCATCCCTACTTAAAACCATAAATATGTTTGTAAATTAGAGGGCTGCACGAATATACTCTCAAGTACTCGTATGTATGTTTGTGTGTGTATGCATCTATGTTTTTTCTGTATGTATATGTATATTTGGTCGTGGATATGTATGTACACACATACACATGCACGTGTACATAAGAATATAAATAAGAACATACATCTATGCACACACGAAATTCATACGAGTACATTCTACGAATACATTTGAGTACACTTTGCAGCCCTCTATTGTAAATATACCTTTCCAACATTTCTTTCTAGAGGAGAAGCGGAATGTTTAAGCAAATGTTTATCCAAATCAATTTGTCTAAAAAATTCCTTTGGGCATAACTTGCATTTTACCATTTGACCAAGATGTATACGTCTATGAACATTAAGTCCTCCTTTATTAAAGAAAGCTTTTTCACAAAACTCACATTTGTGATTCTTTTGCCGATTCTCTTTATGGATTTTCATGTGTTCATTTAATGACAGTTTTGTGTACAATTTGATGCCGCATTGAGGACAGATTACATTGCGCTCTCTATTTTCAAGGTGTGTAGCTTCATGTGTTTTTAGATGACTTGTTCCTTTAACCTTCATAGCTTTAAAGCATAATAAATACTTTCATTAGTAATGTTTATTTTACAATAATGATAAAAAATCGATATATCGATATTTTCTTAAAAATATATCGTCGATATTTTTAATTGCAATATATCGATATATCGATATTTTTCCAAAAAATATCGACAGTATCAAATTCTATATTTTTTAGCTTTGGTTTTGTTTTTCGTGCAGTTTTAAAAAAAAATTTCGACACAATTTTCATCAAAATGAATATTACTAACATAATCTTTCATTTTATTTATAAAATATTTGTTCAATTCACAAGCTCAGTCGTATGTCTTATCGTTTCATAAAAAGACAACACTTGCTTATGTGCTTGTGAACAGACAAACTTGTTGTATCGTTATTTTGTCGTATTTTAAATGTTAATTCAATGTAGTCAATTCATTTTGAGTAAATAATTTATGCCGAAAAACTAATTTTGTTATTATTTACAGGTTTAGTGACTTCTTTAATACATTTAGCAATTTTTGGCCATTATGCGATTTTTCAGAATTTTTTCGTTTTTTAACGGTGTTGGCAATTTGTAATTAATTTTAGGGCTTGTTTCCGAGTTTGCAACTTTTCGTGAATTTTCGCAAAGTTTGCGATAAAGCGACTTTTTTTTGCAAGTTTTCAGTTTCCTTACAGTTTTGCCGATTTTTAAACAATATTAGACTTTGTTATCATGCCGCTATTAGCAAGTTTTTGCGAATTTTCGCTATTTACGCGATTTTTACCAAATTTTTTGCATTCCTCACAGTTTTAGCGATTTTTATTCAAAAATTTTCGCGAATTTTCTCCTTTTTCGCGACAGGCGCAATTTTCCCAATTTTTTGGCTTTCTTACATTTTGAGGGTATTTTAATCAATACTGACTGCGCTTTATAATCTTTAAAATTTTAGCAAGTTTTTGCAAATTTTCGCGTTTTTCCCGAGTGTTTGACTTTTCTTACAATTTTGGGGCCAGTTTCCAATACTGCAATTTTTCGCGAATTTTAAACATTTTCGCGATATGCTTGATTTACTCCAAGTTACTATATAAACCGATTTTGATGATTCTTACGTCAATCGATTTGTCTTAATTCCGGGAGTGTCACTAAAGATATGAAAGTAGTCAAAATTCAATATGGCGGCCAACAGACAACATTTTGTGAATACGAAAGAAATAAAAAGTCGGCGAACAATATCAAAATGGGTATCATTCGACAGGTATTTGAAAATCATCTTTAGCTTTCTCTTGTGATTTTTGATTTCGAATGACCATTTAGGATCTGTGGCGGTTTAAAGTTGTTAGCTTAATTATTTATAAGAAGAGTACTTTTCTTGTTTTGTTTTTAAAAAATTTTGGGATTATGTATGAATAATCATGCTTGAAAATATATCGAAATATCGATATTAGTCGATGCCGATCAATATTTAAAAATGTATCGATATCGATATATATATCGATATATTTTTTTCACTTTGCCCATCCCTAGTATATAGGCCATAATATAGATCACAATAACTTAAGCCCTGTACAGACGGCAATGTTCTGGCAATGTACTGACAATAAAAAATTTCAGCACAAGATATATTGTTAGTTCACACGGTTATATCAAAGTTGTCAGAAAAGCTTACAATTTATTGCCACACAATTGTCTGACAATAAATTTATCTGACAATATTGTCAGTAAAAAATTGGCAGTTCACACGATTGTCAGACGCAAAAATTGTCAGATCTGTTTGGCGCTGCTAGACTCAACTCATTTAACAGAAATTATCAATTATTTATCATCTGTGCTTATGTTAACTTTAAAAATTTACTGTCTTATTTATAAAAAATATATTATGTTTGTTTGACAACTATTGTATAGAAAGTTGTCAAATAAGCTCTTAATAAATATAGAATATTTTTTATAAATAAGGCCGTTAAAATATAAATTAGTATTAAACATAAAGAAGCAATTGTAACTATTTTAGTTTCTTTTATTTTCCTTTTTCCCTAAAAAAAAAAAAAGATGTGTGCAGTGCTGCCAATAGAAAGAAGTCTCTGACAATGATGCCGTTATCAGATGCAGAAACTTCGCACATCTGACAGTTAAAAAATGTCTGACAATGGCAACGCGATGTGTTCACACGATTTCAGATGTCTGACAATTTTTTGTCAGCAGGTAGTAATAAAATCGACTGACGTTGTCAGACAAAAATTGTCAGCTCATATCGTGTGAAAGAAATTTTTAGCACATTTTACTGACAATATTGCAAGATCTGACAACAGTCTGTACATAGCTTTACGAACGAATATATGTATATTAGAACAGGGGTTCTCACGCTTCTTCGCTCGCGGACCCTTTATGAACTTTTTTCGCTTCCTCTCAGACCCCTATTATTTTGACTTTTTAAACCAGTTTGTAAATTTTTTATTAACAGCTACGGAGAAAGACTTCCTTTTACTTCGAGAGTGTGGTTAAGTTCATATCTTGTACAATATTATTTTGTGATTGATACTCTGGAAGTTATATCAACTGGACCTGCTTCCAGTGCGAAGACTTGAGTTTTAATAAATAATAATGACCACTGCAAGTTTTAATTTGTCTTAAATATTGAAAGCTTTATTACTTTGCATTCTTATTTTATCTTAAAGTTAAAAATCATCCAAATTCACAAGTGGTTCATGCTCTGAGGGAGTTGTAAGTGCTTGCACACTTTCTTGTTGCGTCATCATTAAATGAGACATACGGGAATAACTATCAACATAGTAATGAATGTACTTATCATAATCTCTTTTACGATGAGTCTTTCTTAAATGGTTTGTGCAGCTGTAAAAAATCCAAAAAAAATAATAATAATTCTCTGAATATGTTTGAGTGTATGTATGAAAAACACGAAATACTTTGCTCTACAAAAGAAGGTTTTATCACATATTTTGCATTTCATTTGAGGCTGATTCAGGTGTTGAGCTTTATGTGCTTTCCATTTATTGGTCCATATAGCCTTATTACAATATTGGCATTGTATTGTGTATTTAACCTGCGATTAAAAATAATTTTTAAAACATTTGCTTAGAACTAGGGATGCATCCGATACCGATATATCGACGATAATACTACGATACAGTGATACTTTTTTAATTAATATGATTGTTTCGAACGTATTTGCTTTGTGATATTCAGAAAGAATTAAGCATGATTAATGTTCCAAGGAACAAGGGAAAAATTAACATCAATTTAATTTTTAAACGTACACAACAGAACAGAGTAGCTCCACTTTCGGAAGCCGCTACACTTCCATCGTCAGTGCTCACGTGTATTTTGCTTATCACCACTTGTCTATAATCAATGATAGCTTCAAGTTACGCTCCTTCAGGTAGTCTGTAATGGTGGCCAGATAGTGGGTTATTTTGGCACTTATGTCAGGGATATTTACACCAGATGACATGACACCAGCGAGACTTCCTGAGGGGGTGGGAATTTTATCAAGATATATATTGAAGAGTGTGGGTAACAGTACTCCACCTTGCTGCTCGCCCATTTTTATTTTGTGGTAACTTGGTTTTTGGCTTCTGAACTCCACAAACGATTGCCTACACTGAGGTAGTTGGGAATCCAGCGTTTCATGCCGTTGGGAAGACTAGAGTAGATGATGTCATTAATCAGTAGCGAGTGATCGACTGTTTCAAATGCCTTAGACAAGGTCAGTATTGCCATAATTGTGCGTTTGCATGAGGAAAACTAAGTTTTTTCAACATTAGCAAAGAGATGCCATCAGGTCCAGAGGCCTTAGAGGGCTTGGCTGTAGAGATTATGTTACAACTTCAGCGGCGCTGAAGGAGTGGAACTCAGACTCTTGGCTCTCCATATTAGAGGCCTTTTGAACCGGTTTGTTCAAACCAGGTAGACTTTTTAAGGTTGACCATAGATTTTTTGTGTCTATAAAACATTGGTTGAGATGGACGAACCATTTGTTACAGCGGTGCTCATTAATGAGGGTTGTTATTTGCGCCGTAAGCTGCTCTATGCGTTAATCGATCAGGTTGCAGGCACGTAGGAGATCGCGTTCTTGTGTCAACCGTGCTGCACTTGATGGAAATGTGATCGGATGTTCGGGATTCTTCCAGCCGGAATAAAACGCTTAGCTGCCCTGAGAATATCAAGTCTCAGAGTTTTCTCACCTTTCCCGGCACAAGTGAGTAGGGATAGGTGACGGAGGGAATCGTCAATAGAGTTTGTTAAACCACTTCTTTTGGCTTTGTTATAGTTCACAAACGTCTGTTCATCTGGCTCCACGAAGTCGTTAGGACAAGATGAGAATTTGGTCTGAGTTAAACGCTTTATGAGATTGCCAGGTGGTTTGTGCAAGTAGCGACGAGCAGGCTATAGAGATAGCTGGGGAGCTTGAGCATCTCACTGTAACTCTTGTAGAGAAGTCTTCGTTAATGGCAGCGAAGTCGAATTCATCTACCAGGTCGGCAATGAGAATGCCTCAAGGGTCGTTGGGTAGCTGTGAGAACCAGCTCTCGTGGTGAGTGTTGAAATCGCCAAGTGTTACTGTGTTATCACCTTGTAGGAAGTGAGAAAAGCTCCTGCTGTGCATATAGTTTATATTCTCCACTACCTTATTCTGAAGACCACTACAATTTAATTGCAGGATCTGGAATGAAGGCAATGAGCCGGAGTTATGCATGCGCCGTTGTGTGAGTTTTTCAGGCGGTCGTCGGAGTAAGGTGGGTCTACCGGCGGCGGTGGGTTGTTGCATGCGTGAGAGAAGCCTGGGAGCTACCTTCACTTGGGTTGTTTAAGCAGCAGGTAGCTATGAAACTAGTGTCTCAGTCTCTGCGATAGAGCAAGTTGGTGCACCGCCTCATATGGCACCAATTATGACAGCCATTGCACTGGATTGCTGTTATATTCCCAATTATGTTGTCCCTATATTGCACAATCGCTTGGGGAATACCGTGCTGTGTTGTGGGAGTAGGAGTTATTGGGTCTGGGTTCGGATGGGTTGGGTTGGCAGGCTGTGAACTGGAACAATTCGCTACAAAGCTGAGGGGCCAGTCACTGTGACTGATGAGACCTGAACTCCTCAGGTGACACCAGCCATTGCAAGCGTTCCACTTAACGGAAGTGATGTTCCGCATTATGCGGTTATAACACAATACCAGAATGGGGCCTGGATTTTGTTCGATATCTATGAAGAAAAACTTCCGTTTGATACAGCTGCAGCTGTATCGAATCGTTCCGGAGCCTATATCCAATTGTCGTGTATTGTTGTATTTGTTGCCGCTGTGCTGCTACCTAGTACAGCTAATTCGCCTTGCTACAAAGTCAATTAGTAAAGCCACTCGATTCCTTTATTTGACAGCCTTAGGAAATTATACTTTGGTAATATTTATCCAACATGCTCGATCTTCGATATGAAGGATGAATATTTCATTTGCAATCTGCTACTTCTATATAAAAATATCGCCTTATTAAGTTATTTGGCCTTAATGTAGCTCTATCGGGAATATGGTCGCCCCTATACCACGTACAATTTCTGTTAAGCCTTCGAGAAGTAGGTTAGGTTAGGTTAGGAGGGCAATCACGACTGAAAAAGTGGAATCACTTGGGTCCGTTGATTCGGTCTCTTTGTGATACCCTAGAGCAGACAGGGCGGAAAAATCGTTAATTACGATTTTCCTGCCGCCGTGTCAAACCATCCCGATTGAACTATATACGAGGATAGCCTGATTAGCTCTACATTAGCCAGACTGTCTAAGTCTGGGAATATGTTAGCGCCCAAGATCCTTGTCCTTAAGCTGACTAGAGCCGGACACTGACACAGAAGATTAAGAACTGTCTCCTCTTCTTCCTCATCATTACAACTTCTACACTAGTCGTTGTAATTTAGACCCATCCTTCTGGCATGGGTCCCAATATTCCAGTGCCCTGTGAGCACTGTTACTAATAGTTTCGATCGACCTTTACCGAGCCTGAGCAGATCACGTGTCCTGCTGAGGTCGTAGTGGGGCCAAGTGGCAGATGCCTTCGCGTTCCCACCTGTTGTGTTGTGCCAGCCTGTACGATTCAAGCTGTATCAGTAGTTTACAGTGGGATAGAGGGATGCCAACGAAATAGCAGATCATCGATTTGCTCAATGTTACGCCCTGTTCGGCAATTCCGTCCGCAATATTCTTTCCGGGACAATATAAGTGTCCCGGAACCCAACCCAGTGTTACTCTCGTATATCTAGCTATCTCGTTTAGAGATACCCAGCATTCGACAACCGCCAAGGAAGTGTTGCAGACACCACTTATAGCGGCGATGGCCGCTTTGCTGTCGGTAAATATATAGATATCTTCCGATATCCTATAGTACCTAAGCCATTTTTACGCCCTGCTGATAGCGGAGGTTGCTGCTTGCAAGACGCTACAGCCATCCTGAAGCCTGAATGGAACCCTTACATTGAAGTTTTCCACATAGAAACCTCCGCCTGTTCTGTTACCCCTTTTGGAGCCATTCGTAAAGACTTTGATCGCTCCATCAGAGCTGAGGGATGAGAAGTACTGTTCCCTGCTGGGAACAAGTGAGAGAAATAGCCCACCAAAAATAAGGCTTCGGTGTGCAATAATCAATATTGTTGTGGATTCCTTGATGCTGTCGCAGAATCCTGGAGTGCCCATAATCAGTTCGTGACAATGGGCATGTAGCTACTTGGCCATAACCTCCACCGGAAGCCAATTCATCATCGTGAAGACTGCTTTCGTTGGAGTCGACCTGAGCGCACCTGTTATCAGGGTCGCTGCCAGTCGAAATATTTTATTGAGTGTTTACTGATGAGTCTTTCTCTACCGCTTCCCACCAAACTAATATACCATAAAATAAAACGGGCTTGACTACCGCTTCAAAGATCCAGTTGATCCCTCTGGGCTCTATGCCCCAGCTGCGACAAATGGCTCTTTTACACGTATAGATAGCCATGAGGGCCTTATCCGCTCTATACTGGGTGTTTAGATTCCAAGATAGTTTGCTATCTAGGATTACACCCAAGTATTTGGCGTTATCCGAGACTGTTAATGTGATCCCGTTGAGTATAGCAGGCACAAAATCTTCGACTTTGTACTTTATAGTGACAAGCACCAATTCGGTTTTAGCTGGATTGACGCCAAGCTCACAATTAACACTCCATTCACTAACGAGTGCCAGTGCGGAGTCCATACACTGAGAGATTGTACTCAGGTGCATGCCAGAGATGGCTACTGCCACGTCATCAGCGTATGCGACAGTCTTAACTATCTTACGCTCCAGACTTAGCAGCAGATAGTTAATAGTCAGATTACACAGGAGTGGTGATAGAACCTCCCCCCCCCCCCCCTTGGAGTGCAGATATTAGAATCAATTCCTAGTTCTATCATGTTCAAAATAATAGAATCGCGTTTGACGTAGTTAAAGGCTTTGTAGCGTATGTGAAGCAATTGTTAGAGAATCCAAGGAAGATGATCCCCTATCCAGTCTAAGCTGTAATTCTTGTAGAGACATACCTAAGACATTCTAATATATGTACATACTTAAAGACCCAGATCCGATTATTTTATGGCACATTGACCTCATATACTTAAACTTGAAAACAATCCTGCAGCATCTGAGAGACTATTTTCTACTACAGGTCTTGTGGAAACAGACTTGTGAAATCGTTTTTCTCCGCAAACTTTGAGAATATATACTTTGTTTTTAAACGAAAATCTGAATAATAAAAAAAGAATAGTTCCACATGTGTTTTGTTTATTTTACCTTCAATTTAAATTCACTATCACTTTTTTTGGAGTATCGGTATCGTATCGGTCGTAAGGTCGTACCGATGCATCCCTACTTAGAACCATAAATAAATATACCTTTCCAACATTTCTTTCTAGAGGAGAAGCGGAATGTTTAAGCAAATGTTTATCCAAATCAATTTGTCTAAAAAATTCCTTTAGGCATAACTTGCATTTTACCATTTGACCAAGATGTATACGTCTATGAACATTAAGTCCTCCTTTATTAAAGAAAGCTTTTTCACAAAACTCACATTTGTGTTTCTTTTGCCGATTCTCATCATGAATTTTCATATGTTCATTTAATGTCTCTTTTCTATACAATTTGATGCCGCATTGAGGACAGGTTTCATTGCGTTCTCTATTTTCAAGGTGTGTAGCTTCATGTGTTCTCAGATGAGTTGTTCCTTTAACCTTCATAGCTTTAAAGCATAATAAATACTTTCATTAATAATATTTATTTTACAATAATGGTAAATAATAATTGACAAAAAATACATTTTATGTATTTACATTGTATGGGCGTGGCACTGCTCACTTTATTTTATCAGTAAATCGTATTGTCAGGGGAACTCAAGGAGTGTGCAAAGTTTCATAAAATTCGGGTTAATAGAAGTAGCTGAAAAAGAATATTTACTTAGTATGAGCGTGACACGGCCCATTTTTATATCGGACGTCTTGAAAATGGTGAAAATTACGTTTCAAAATTCTATTACATTGTTATTTTGTTGCAAGTAACGACGTGTGAACCGAGCTAATTTTAATTTCGTTCAACGAAATCACGAAGCATTCGCTCATTTACTCAAACAACGTCATATGTAAAAAAAACTGGTTTTGCAGAAAACTACTTTAAGGTTTTCAATTTACATACAACTTAATGGAAAAATAAAATTATGTTTTTCTCTCAAGAGATGAATATACAAGATAGTTTTACAAAATTTCCGCACAACATAAAGAACGATATGATTTTTGAGATATGATGTTGTTTGAGTAAATAAACGATATGTAGTTATAAACAAGGCCGATTAATAAGCTACATATCGCGACCTTAGTATTGTTTTGGCCCATATGCCAAAAAGTCGGAATGGAGAAAAACAACAAAGAAGATTTACATAAAGTTTTCTCAAAATATATCCGATAGATTTTTTTTTATTCTCACCACTGCCTCCGTCATATGTATGGAAGAAAAATATAAATTTTTGTGAACTTTCATCAATCCGATTAGAAATTAACATCTTTTTACTGAAAGTAAAATATCTTGTTATGTGCTCCAGTAGCCACTTTTTTTTATTTTATTTGTAAAAGGTAGCTTTTGTTGCTCCATGTGTATACTAACTGCTGTATATTGAGTAGGGTATTCACTCGAATAATGTTTGCTCGATTAATCTAATAATTAAAGTCAAATAATGTTCGATCAAACAAAAAATTTAAGTTTCGAGTAAAAATTTATTCGGATTATTTCGGTCGATTAATCGAATAACTCGATTAAAAAATTTTATGTAAATTTTCTTTTTTTTAATGAGTTTTTGTAGATTTCTTAATAAAAAGTGGAACAATTTTTTTAATTTATATGAAATTTGTCATTCAATTCGAACATTATTTCATACTAATAGTCTGCATGATAAAAAAATTAAGTAAATAATAGGGAGAAAGAGACCAACTTCAAATGTCTTTTAAAAAAATTAGGAAATATAAACATCAAACAAAAATTATTTGAAATAAAGAAGATATTTCGAGAGCAACTAATTAACTAGGTGTTTCGTAAAATATCGAATGTAATGTTCGGAATTATAAAAGCCTTAAGGTACGGTCGCACTTGGCAAATATTTGCCGAAAAAAAAACGTAACCCACAGACAAGTTAAAATTGTATTTCTTTTAATTACAATATTTTTTTTTATATGGGTTCGCATTTATTAAAAATAATATAAAAATAGTTTTTTGCAGCATAACTTATTTTGTGATATAAAAAACAAGTTAAATAAATCAAACTAACTCTGAGCAAATGTAGTGGTTACGTTTTTTTGGGTAAATATTTCCAAAGTGTAACCGTATTTATATTTATAACAACAACAATGTTAGGCCAATTCCGATTATTTTTATTCTGCCTTGAATACAGGATAGGTCGGATTGGTATTAAATATTTCCTGGCGCAAAGTTTTCTCAAAGCGCGATATTTGAATAGTAAAAAAAAAATTATATTTTAAAGGATCAGTTTATGATCTAATTTATGTAGAAATGTTGTGTTTTAGTTTGTACAAAAATGTACAAAAAACCGATTAAACTCAAACATTTTCCGATTAACTCGAATAATTTTAAGCAGTAAAGCTTAGTCGAATAACTCGAACGAAATAAAAGTTTTACTCGATTGCTCGAGTAATTTAAATACCTCAATTTCGATTAATTGATTAATCGAACAATTGAAAAGTCGATTAAAATGAATACCCTAATATTGAGTAACTTCTTATTGAGATAAAATTTTCTAATTTTTAATGAAAATAAATGTTATTAGAAAAGATATTTACATGGAATAAAAAGTTGATATTGATGAAACTTGATACTTTACTTGATTTTCTGACTTTTATTTTTTTATTAAAAAAATTTTTTTTTTTACAAAAAATTTATCAAAAATGATGATATCGAGCACAATGAATGCTTGATATCTCAGAAACCAGGAACAGTTTCGTGAAACAGTTTTTGGATTCTAAAAGAGGGTATTCAAAATATATATACCCCATACTTAACTCAATTTTTTTTTTAAATGGTCGGTGGGCCAAAACAATACTAAGGTCGCGATATATGCAACAGCCCAGGTGATAAGTAAGCAAAATGTCAGATTAAAGTCCGACAGAGCGCTCGATTTCGGTTTCGGATTAGGCCAAAATTGTGGTTTCAGCCGATGTTCGGTTCAGACCAAATTTTTGGCCTAATACCGAAATGTTTTATTCTAAATGCAAAAGGTCCTATCAAAATGCAAAAGGTCCTATTATCATTTTTGAAAATTTTGCAGGACAGGTGAATAGTATCATTAATAAGGTCTAAATGAATGATAATATACTAAAAACAAACTATTTTTGTAATCACAATAGTTTGCTATTTATTAAGTTTTTCTCTCCTGTAATTTTTTTTAAAATGATGATAGGCCCTTTTGCATATTATATGACGATATGTAAATAAAGATGTTAACCAAAATAGCATTATTAAGAAAGAATACAAAGAAAAAATACAATAGATAATTATGATTATGAACAAAGATGAAATCAAAGGTAAATAAACAAGAAATATGCAGAGTTGCATTATGGGAAAATCTCCAACAGCATTTTTCAAATTTAAAGTATGCCACCTTATTATTGCAAATTGAATGAAAATGTTACTGAATTTTCTAAAGCGAAACCAAAAGGTATCGTATCATAAGTTATTCATCTGTTTGTTGGAAAAATAAGAAGTAAAAACTTAAGAAATCCAAATTGGTATTATTTTGACTGTGATTATTTTAACTCTTTGCAAAATTTGATCATACCCAGAAAAAACATTTTGGCATTTATGTAATCGCTAGTACTTTTTTTTATAAAAGAGAAGTAACACAATCGGGCAATTAATGCCTATCAGTTATTTAATTAATGTGTTACTTTCTTTGGGAAATGGATACTGTAGAGAGAACAGGTGGTGAAGTAGGAGAGAGATAGAAAGCTTAATTCAATTACAACCCGACTATTGCACATTTTTTGTAGAGCCCCTCTGGTGTTAAGTAGAGGCATTGAGTTGTTTAAAGGTGGGTCCACATCTGTAAATATTTGTGCCGAACGCGTTCGCCGCAATTATTTGCTGCGCATTTTAGTTAGTGTGGACGTGTGCGGCGCACAGAAACGACGCAAGAATTTTCGTCACATTCAACTCACACGAACCATGGATTGTTGGTTTCTGACGAACAACGCAAAAATATGCGTCGCATGCTGTTCTAGTGTGGACGCATTTGTAGAAATAGTGCTAATTTTATTGCCTTATCATTTGCTTGAGCGGGTGGACGTAAAAATTTTTCGTGAATAAATCCTTGTGTGATAAATATTTAAAAACTCATCCACATCTAGTTGTGGACCCACCTTAAGCTGTGTAGCAGTATTGCCAGGTTAGGGGGTTTCCCCCTAGATTTAGGGGTTTTTATTTAATTTAGGCGCAAATTTAGGGGGCTAAAATTCTTAGGGGGAAATTTAGGGGACATATCTGCTGTGTAGCCATTTTATTAGTTCTACGTCTCCACCTAACTTGAAATGCTGTTGTAACTTGAAGTTATGACTGCGTTGTTAAAACAATTGCACTAACAATTATGTTATAACCTGAAAAAAGCATTAAATTCAGCTGTCGACACTTAACATTAACTTGAAGTTAATATTAAGTTAAGTCAGGTGTAGACTGCAAATTACTTCGCCGACGGTTCTGCTACAACACCGACGAAGGAGGGTGCTGTGAACTGCATTATGATGTTAGTATTAATCGCTGCCGGTACTAGGGATGGGCAAAAATATCGATATTTGAGTGTAATTTTGTTGTTTCATGAAATATTGGTGGAACAGTAAGGATCTTGGAAATAAACTCTTTCCAGCTTAATTATTTATAAGAAAGGTACTTTTTAGCCTAAGTCCATAAACGAATCAAATAATTTTGTGCATAATGTATTTAGAGTTGGTTTTTAATGTGAACATTAGAGATTTAGTCATCTTTAATCGTTGTTTTCTTGTTTTAAAACGAAAATAAACTGCTTTTATTTCCCAGCTTACGATCCTTTTCACAATGAAAGATTAAGGGTCGGTTTTTAATGTAGACATTAGAGATTTAGTCATCTTTAATCTTTGTTTTCTGTTTTTAAGGCGATAATTAACTGCTTTTATTGCCCAGCTTAAGCGGCCAACGTTGGTGGTTTAAGCTGTAAAATATAATCATGTCAACACACACATTCGATTGTACTTTTTCAATATATGTATTATTAATAATATGATATAAATTATATTTTTATGTTGTAAACGCGTCTATACTTTTATTTCACAGCACATAAGAATTATTTCTTAGCTGGGGGTCTACATTAGCCATGAAGTTGGTATGAACATCATGTCGAACATCGCATATGGCTAATGTAGACCGCTCATGTCCATGTTTCGTCCATGCTCTGCCATCGATGACCGAACATATGGCAATCAATCAATGTTCGCCATGAGATTCGCTGTCAACAAACATTTTTAATAGAAAGAAAAGAGACAGAAAGACATACATTGATAAGACAGAACATGGACATCGCACGTATTCACCACAACAAAGAATTTGATGAATTTTTTGCATTTGCTCTGCCGGCGTCATGTTCATGTCATGTTCAAGTCGATGGCTCGTGGAGACGTAGGGTAAGTTTTTCTATTGTTTCTTTTTTATTTTATCTTCTTTTTCTTTTGTTACGCACATTACAGCCCGAGTATACCACAATACAGTAGTTAACTCTTGACATCAGTAAGGTGTGAGCAACAGGTTTTCTAACATGTAAAGGTAATGACAGATTTAAGTGATATAACCTTCGCAGTCATGCAAAATTTTTAACAAATGTCAATGTGTGATTCAAAAGACAATTTCTCATCAATTATTATGCTGACAACTCATTTGGCTTACAATTCCAACTTGGCAATCGCAAATTCTCAGGTTTGAGTTAATATATGATGAATCAATCCTATTTGATACAAAAAACATTCTCCAAATTAAAGCTACTTCCAAATAATTAACAAAACAACTACGTATTTATCTCATTATCTGAAAGTAGTTACATGCATATACATATGTACACACATATGTATATAATTTGTTGCTATGTATTAATAATAATAAGTCTACAAACATTTCTTAAGTTAACGGCTGTTTGTAAATTTATAAGACAACAATAACAATGGCTGAGTGAGTAATGTACTTGTCTAACAATCTGAGAGCACAGGTCCGTATCTCAGGAATGTCAAGAACATTGATTGCGAATCATGAATGAAAATATAAGAAAACCAGACTGCGAAAATAGCAAAAATTACTATATATATATATGTATAAAAAAAACAATTTTGTTTAAAAATCGCTAAAAGTGCAAGGATTGCCAAAAATTACAAGATTAATTGCTCTCAAATATAAACAAATTATTAAATATTGTTTAGAGCAAAAAATAGCTTTGTTCCAAACGGACGTCCCACGACACCACTTATTTATTATTTTTTCTTATATAATTTCCCTCTTATGGTGATGAATTATAACATTACTTACAACAATACTGGCAAATTTTTTCCCTTGGTGGTTTATTACGTTTAGTTTTTGAGGGTACCGGAGATTCTGTGTCACAACAATCACTAATATTTGAATCAGAATTCTGAGTAGGGGATGATTTTGTTAAGGTGGAATCACAACTTTCGCCAAGTCTTTGCTCTGATGATATCTTGTACGTTTTTCTTTTATTAATATTTTTAGTAGCTGATAAATTTGGTAGTTCAGAATGATTGTTTTCGATAACTTGCTGTTGTAATGAGGTTTCAGGGGATGGGTATAAGCTTTGTATATCTATAAAATATCTATGTTCTGTTTCTGCATCTTCGCTCATTGGAATTTCCTTGGCACTTATTTCATTTTCTGTTTCCGCTAGTCTTTCATATTCATACACAGGTGAAAAGCATATTTCGTCTTCTATTTCTGTCAATGTATCATCAATTGGACTATTAGCTTTAAATTCAATGGAATTTTCATCATCAGTATATATATTACATTGCATTTTTGGCTCGTCGTTGGAAACCTCCGTATCGGAACAGTCTGTATCGATATATTTAGCTGTGAGAGCGTTTCGAAGAATATTAAAAGACTCCAGAGCTTTCTCAAATAGCATGTGAGCATTTTTAAGTTCATTTGCACACATTTCACATAAGTCTGTTGGATACCCTTCAGAATCTATAAAGGAACGATTGTAGCACCAATCCTGATGTCGATCATACACATTTTCTTACCACTTTCGCTTAGTTTTATGTATTTGTAATAGCAATCCTTGTAGCTCATACCATACGACTCAAACATTTCAGCATTCCAGTTCAATACTACATTGTAGTCCAGACAAATACGGCAAACATTTTCATTTATTTCTGAAGAATCCATGTTTCACCACAAAGTAGTCTGTGGTTTCACGTAAAGTAAAAAATTTTTGAAAAATATTATAAGCACTATGGAACGAAGCCGACACTGATTTGTGGGCGGCGGCTGACTAGAAATGTCAGCGGCGACTTGCGTCGAAGGAGTCTCGGCGGCGGCTGCTGGCAATTATAACCCTCCGCGGATAATAAATAGCAAGGTAGAATAATTTACAAGGTAGCCCTGGAACGCCAGCTAATTAGTTTTTTATTTGCATTTTTCATGGTACGAACCAAGGTGTGTTTAACTAGGTGGCATCACAAGCTCAGCTGGCAATTTTTTGCTTTGCGAACTTTTAGTCAAGTTTATGTCAAAATTTTGTTTATGTTTGTACAAAGCGAAGCAAATGCAAAGAAAAACAAATAAAAATTTAAACCATTTAAAAGTGAAAAGTGCGATTAAGAAATAAAATTTTAGATAATTTAAAGTGGAAGTGAACTGTTAAAAATGCGTTACTGCTTTCTATGTAAAAAGAAAAATGTTCCTGAAAATGGAGTATTTTTAGCGTCCCCAAAGACGAAAATAAAAAGCAAAAGTGAATGACAATATGCCAAAAAGATTAATAATATTTCCATTGATTGAAATCACACAAAACAATTAATATTCACAATTAATAATGTTTATGTAAGTTAAAACAATTCTTCACTATATAACACCTTGGTATACATTTTAAATAAATTTTCGTCTTCTGTTTTTGATAGATACGGCCAACCAGACGAATTTATATTCCATGGTATATATCAAGGTATATCTAACAGGTGGGATTACAACGTCAGCTGACTCGCCTGATTAGACGTCAAACTTAGTACTGCTGATGAAATGCTCATGACATCACCAGTACACCATATACAGATTTCCTTCTGTGTGCTGTTTGACATTTACTTCAAGAGAAGTCTGCGCTAGTAATACCACCCGTTTTTTGAAAGAGAAGAGAGAACAGGACAGTGTATCAAATAGAGTGAAAGGAGAGGAGTTAATAAAGATATTAGAAGTTAGTTAGAAGAGAAGAGAGAGAGAGAGAGGTAAGGCGTACGGAGTTCTGTGCAGGAACGGTCGTTCATGAATTTAAAACGCCATTTGGGTAGTCAGCGAGTGAACCACCCGCTGCTCCTAATGAAGGAACTTATGTTCTTGAGCTCTATTTCTGAGAACTCAGAGAGGCTACCGAAGAGTCTTTTGCCCAGGAGGCGAAGGTGGTGGTCCTCCAGAGCTGGACAAAGGCATAAAAGGTGCATTATATTCTCTTCTTCTTCTACGTCATTATAGCTTGTGCAGTAGTCATTGTAGGGGAGACCCATACGTCTAGCGCGGGTTCCAAAGGTGCAGTGCCCCGTGACCGTGGTATATGTACATTTGAATGTATCAAAATTCATATATAGAGCTACCAGAATCATAATAATGTTATTTTTTTATACTGACTTTTAAGTTTCTCAAACAAAAATTCGTGGCTCATCAAAAATAGCCAACAAAATCTCCAGCTACTTTAGAAATCGCCATGTCGCCAAATCGAAAATTATGACTCCAAACAAGTTTCAAAATCGCCACGTTTGGCGAGAAATCGCCACATCTGACAACCCTGCTTGCTATCATTCAGTATGAATTACAAATTTGGAAATTTGCATTTTAGTTAAAAAACAATTGTTTTGTTACACGAAAATGGATTCACTGAATTTAAATAAAAATGTTTGTCGTATTTGTCTGGACCACAAGGTAATATTAAACTGGAATGATCAAATTTTCGAGTTTGGCGGGACGAGCTACAAAGATTGTTACTACAAATACACACATTTAGACAAAAGTGGTAAGAAATTCTAGATTAAATAAACTAGAGTATGTAAGTACATATATAGCATATTTCGCATATTTGTCCAAAATCAAAGACCCTCCTCGATGTGGCGTTTCCTGGAGTTTTTCAACAAGTTCTTGCAAATAGAGTTAAGAGTTCGAAATTATTTTATAATGAACTGCCATTGTTTGCTGCGATTACCGTGTCCCTAACAGGGTACAATCACTCTTGCTCTGCTACCTGACTTGGAACGAGCTTGACTTCTTCTTAAATGCAAATTAAAGCCAATATACACACATGTCACAGAATACCATTCCGATCGAAAGTGTTTTGAGTTCCGTAAATTGTTCCTTCAGAAAACGAAAATTTTCTTAATCAAACCACTTAAATTTCAAAATGGAATTGGAAGACTTTTCTACGTGCATACTTTTAGGAGCGTCAAATCGATAAGCTTCCATGTTAATAAAAAGCTTAATTTGATCTTTGCTTGTAAAAACAATAGCAAACAAACGCCTCAAGGTATAAAAACTTTATCATTGAAAAATCGAAATACTGAATAAACGGAATCTGAAGAGTGCAGAACAAAGAGGATCGGAATGCAAGTACGGAATTAAAACCATTCCGATCGGAATGTTCCGCATAAACTTCCCTAAGATTTTGAGTACATTCTGACTCGATTTTACCACTGTAAGCTAGTTTGAGTGTTGTTCTTGTTTTTTTTTCAGTCCAGAGCAGAGATAAACATACATATTTATTGTTGGGTTTAATTTCTATAACTATAATATATGCAGAAATCACCACGTTCTGCGTTTAAATTCTGTGCGGCTTAATTTAATTTGTTATTAGATTAATTTTATTTAGTTTAATTTAATTTGCGCTTAGTTTAATTTAATGTGTGTTTAGTTTAATTTAATTCGTGTTTGGTTTAATCTAATTTGTGTTTGGTTTAATTTGATTTGCGTTTGGTTTAATTTAATTTGCGTTTTGTTTAATTAAATGTGCGAATGATATGCATATGTATGTCAAATAAAGTCCATATACATACATATTTATGAAATATGTAATGTGTACTTTTAATTTCCCATTTTCCCACAAGTAGTAACATACTTATATTTTGTAGTTTAAAGAATAAAATTAGTGATAAAAAAGAACAATTCAATTTAAAAAAGGACACTTATTGCAAAAAAATCTAAAGGACATCATGTAAAAAAGAGACTGTCACCATAACCATATACATATCTAATAGGGGACTTAGACGCTGAGTTTTCAGACAAGAGTTTTTTAAATTCCCTTTTAAAATTGCTTCTGAAAATCATAAACATTTATACGATGATTTTCTACCTTGATTTTTTTTAAGGTTAATTGTTAAATTTTTTGAACTGAAATAAATTTTAACTTTAAGTATAAAAAAAAATAAAAATACAAATGAATCTAAAATAAATCTCAAAAACAAACTTGAAACCCCGTTTGCTTTTCTACACACTTCACCAACAAACTAAAAACTCAAGACAGAACAAACTTGTAAAAAAATGCAGCGTCTAAATCTCCTATAAGTAGTTACAAGCATGATTACAAGTAAGAAAAAAATAAAATAAAGCTTTTAGCTTTTTTATTTTAATAATACAAACAAATTACTTTCCCCAGGCACAAGGACACATCCAATGATAAGATAAGAATGGTAGGCCCCTATTAGGATTCACAACTAAATTGATAGTTGAGTCGTAGTTGTCAAATTCTTATTATGGAATACAACTTCATCAAAGCAGTTGTCTCAGTTTTTTATCAGTTGTGTTTTGGTTTTTATTTCGACTATTGTGTTACTTTTAATTACTTTTAAAATGGTACTTTTAGGCGCCAATCTATCCCATTTGTCAACCCATATTGTTGCCATATCCATAAAATATAAAATCTCAAGAAAAAATAGTGAGGCCAAAACTAATAATATTTCAAATATTTTGTGATGGCAACTATGGTTTCAAAAAACAGAGAGTATAGATAAGAACCTTTTTTCGAACATTTTTTCGAAGACAACTAAAATTAGTTGTGAATCATAATACAAAAAAATCGTTGAGTTGGGTCGTAGAATTGACAACTCAACCTAGTTGAGTTGTGAATCATAATAGGGGCCGTAAATGCGATCCAATTAGGGAAGAGCATACCCATAACTAATCACAAAGGGACCATTACTATTGGACCCAAGTGGGCTGGAACCCTTTCTTTATAATTTTCACCAGCGACCTGATAACCATACCCATAACTAACACAAAAATCCAATGCGTTAAAGTAAGACCATTAGGAGGACAAATATTTAATAAGTTTACGCTTAAATACGTTATTAGAGTGCGTAAAAATTTAATATATGGCCTATGGAGCCTTCTACTTTAAATATGTCTTAAATTTGCTTCGTTTTCGAAATCGATCACAAAATCGACTTTTTGGAAAAGAAAAATGTTAGTTAGCATCGCAGAGCAAATATTTTTTTTTGCGTAGCCAAAATCTTATCTTGGCGAAGCCATCATTCGACATGCCCAAAGGAGAAAATCCTTAACATTATTTCCTTTTCAACATGGAAATAATTTTCTTGGACGTTATTGCATGCCACCAAAATTTTGTGTGTACATAATTAGTGAATTAAAATGTATGTAGGCTTTTATTTGTAATTTCTTATATTTCTTATATTCTAGATTTAGATTGTTATCCAAAAAACTTGTGTGGAATATGTGCTGAGGAACTCAGAAATGCTCATTTTTTATTTGAAAAGGCTTTAGAATCATTTAATTTTCTGCAATTTACGTTTGCTGCTAACGATTTGGAAACCAAGTATTCCGATATGGAAATGTTCAACAGTCAGCCAAACATGAAACGCCAAATGTATACTTCTAATGAAATCAAGTCAGTTCAATTGTCGGAAGTTATTAATCCAGTGGATGATCAGTTCCTGGTAGAACACTTATCAAATGTGTGTGATAATGATAGTATAATAGAATCAGAAAATGCAATAGATAATTCGAAGGAAATATCTATTATGAGCGGAAGTATAGTGATGGAGCCTACCCATTTTATAGATATTAAAAATTTTCAGTCTTCCGACGAGACCTTACTGGAACAAAATACGGAAAGTTGTGATGAACTACCAAAATCAACAGTTTCTAAGTACAGTAAAAGAAGAAATAAGTGCCAATCACTGCCTAAGACTGCAAATGGGAAGAAACTTAACGAAATTAGTAATACCAAATTAGCAGAATCATCGGACGATGCTGAAAATGAAAGAAACAACTGTGAATCACCATCACAATCCTTATTGAAACAGAAGCTTAATGAAAAGTGTGAAACAAGTTCATCACATAACCAAACATCTAAAAAAAGGAGAAAGTATCTAATATGCCAATATTGTTGTAAGTAATATTTTTTGCTAAATTCACAACCTGTTGTAGGAGTTGTAGTTGTATAACTCTTGTTCCACATAAACATCCCGGCTGCCAATTTCAAAACACAATTATAGCCAGAAATAAAATTGTTCAATAAGCGAATAAAACATATTTTTGGTACAGGGTGGCCCAAAATTAACGAAGGGGTTTGAATAGTCTATAACTCCATTATTTTAAAATTTTTTAGTCTATTTTTTCAGATTCTTGTAAAGAATATTTGCGAAATTAAAACCGGGAAGGTTTACTAATGACCAACGAACATACATTAAGGGAAACAATGGCGCTGTTACGGGACATTTTCGTAAATTTCCATGACTTTTCAAGATTTTCGAAACCATCGTTAGAATTTTTTCTCGACTAGTATTTTTTTCGTTGGGTCATGATCTGTGACTTATGTATATACACATGTACGATCTTTAAAATACCCCAAAGGAAAAGCTTCGAGAGCGGTTTAGTCCGGCTAATAAAATCACTGTTTCTTGAAATAATGCATTCGCTGAAAATGCTCCGTAACATTTGTTGGGGTAACATTTGTTGAAGATTTAAAGCTTCATTATATAACTGAATGTTGTTTAACGATCCGATAACAATTGTTGTATATTTTCTTGCTAAATCTATACCGAAAAAGGCTAATTTGACAACATTGCTTAGATCTTAAAGAAACCAATTATACTCAATAAAGCCATATAAAACCCAATAACCCCAAAAAAACCCGCCGGGCTGGGTTTTATTTAAAAACCTGCCTGGGTGGGTTTTATTTAAAAGCCGGGTTTTTTCCAACCCTGAACTATTTAGAAGATATCACATCTTTTCTAGATGTATTCTGTTGAATATGTGTGTCTTTGACGCCGTAGCGTCAAAATCAAAAATCTTCTAACCTATATTTGAAGAAAATTGGTCCAGCCGTTTTGAAGTTATCAGGCGCGGATACAAGGGGGAGGGGCTATTCCCCCCCCCCCCAAAACGAATAAATTTCTATAGAGTTTCTAAAAGAAGTTGGGAAAAATAGTATGTGGAAGTTATCATATATTTTCTTCCGGGGTTCTTAAAATTTTTAATTTAATGTTATTAATAGCATAATTTTATTGTTGAATAAATAAAAAAACATGGAAATTAATTTTTTAAAGCTTTGAAGGTCGAGGGAAAGAATCAACTAAAAAGACATGAGGCTCAGCACAGTAAAAGTAGGAAACGTACGGAAACTTGTCCCCAATGCGGAGTGAAACTGTATACTAAAGCGGCATTAAATGGACATATGCAAATTCATAAGGAAAATCGGCAAAAGAATCAGAAATGTGAATTTTGTGAAAAAGCTTTTTTTAACAAAGGAGCACTTAACGTTCATAGACGTATACACCTTGGTCTAATGGTAAAATGTCCTATATGTTCAAAGGAATATTATCGACAAGTTGACGTGGATAAACATTTGCTAACACATTCCGCAACTCCAGTAGAAAGAAATGTTGGAAAGGTACATAAGTATATTTAAGAGAATTTATAATAGCTATAAATATCAACCAAAGCTTTAATCTCTGTTATGTTATTGCAGGTTAAATATTCAATACAATGTCAATATTGTAACAAGTCTGTTTTGAGTCTTAAATGGAGAGAACATAAAGCCGCCCACCTGGGTCAACCTGAAGTGAAATGTAAAATTTGTGATAAAAATTTCTTTTCGAGGCAAAAGTATTTTTTGTTTACTTAAAAATATCGTAAATCAGCTAACTTTTCAATATTTTCTTTTTTAAGATGCGTTCAACATTTAAAAAGGTTACATCGCAAAACCAGAAGTGAATACCAGGATTTAATTCATTATTACGTTGCTCACAACTCTCGTATGTCCCATTTAAAAATACAGCAAGATGAAAAAGTACAGCCACTTATAGAATAAAATATATGCGCTATGCACAGTGATGCCAACTTTTTTAACTTAAAACGCGTGAACATTTTCGAAAAAGGCTAAATTGAAAAAAATACGTTTGAAGCAATATCCAGGCAATTTATTTCGAAAAAGCACGAGAAGGGGCTAATTTATAAACAACAATTAAATTGTAGGACCCCTTTTTCAAAGCAGAACCGGCTTTGAAATAAATAGAAGATTATTGTTTATTTAAGGCAAACTAACAAAAGAAAGTGAGTAAAAACCTAAATCCCTATTGCTAGAACTAGGAATGAACAAGTTCGCAAAAATAAAACTATGTATAGCCATATTGAGCGAAAAGGGGCTAGAAGGGCTGAATGATGATTGTAAAAAGAGCTAGATTTGCGCGATTTTTAGTTTGCGGCTAACATTTTTTCGCATTTTGAGTGACTACACTCGGGCTAAATCTTGCTCTAAAAGGGCTAAGTTGGCATCCCTGGCTCTGCAAGTAGATCGAAAGCCATGATTTAACACTGCGTCTTCACGTAGCAATATTTATTGCTGATCACAAGAAAAACGTCGGCAGAAAAATTTCATTTTTTTTGCTTCTTGCCTGAGGCGGAGAACACGTTAGCAATTTGTCCACAAATTTTACACATTCATGGGGCAGGTGGTGCCTAAAATATATAAGTCCAACGATTACCACTTATGGCAATCTGCGGTCCCACACGTCGCAAATTTGCGGCAATAAATATTGACGTGGAGATCGCACGTAATTCTTCTGATCAATTCTAAAAGGAAGTACTTAAACTGTTTATAAGAATTTAATTAAAAAGTAGTTTCCAAATTCAGAAAGAATTGGGCATGATTAATATTCCAAGGAACAAGGAAAAAATTAACATCAACTTAATTTTTCAACGTACACAGCAGAACAGAGTAGCGCCACTTTCGGAAGCCGCTACACTTCCATTGTCAGTGCTCACGTGTATTTTGCTTGTCACCAGTTGTCAGGTAGTACAGTTGTATGTACAACCAGACATCCCGCTTTTAAGAGGTCGATTCCGCCTAAAATTTTTATCCCGCTTTTTCGAGTTTTAACATTTACAATTTGATGTAGGAAACCTATATTTTAAATATGAAAAGACTATTTGCTTTGTGTTTAATAATATTGTTTTAATACTTTAATGACATCGAATATTATTGTATATAACAAAATAAGATACAACATATTAGAGAATAATCTAGAAGAATACTCATAAACAAAGCTGCCACATAACTCAAAATATATGTGTTGACAATGCTGCTTTTCATATATGACACTATAAAAAATGCAAAACATAAAAAAGCTTTGCCGAAAATAGCAAGCACAACATAACATAACCTTTTGCAAGCCAAAAAAGTGATTGAATTACTCTTAGTTTATAAAAACAAATGAGCCTTGAAAATAAATTTTCTCTGAAAACGAATATATATCCATTTATTCATATATTTATTTTCTCAAACGATTTAGAAAACTTAATTTTCCTGTTGTTTAGTTATTGCCAAGAATATCGAAAATGTTTCAGCTAAATAACCAAGATTTTACATTGCTTTGTAGATATCTTTCTCCTTTTTGACCTAGTATAACTATTGCGTTGATCAAGAGTGTAAAGATAAACTCGTAAGTAAATTATATCCTACATCTCTGATCAGTAAGACCACGCAAGTTCTTTAGAAATGCGCTATATCCTACCCTGAAAGCAGCTGTATAGAGCTTGTTAGAGTTCTCAATATAATTCACCATTTCAATATTTTCAGCTTTTAAGTTCAAAACTAAAGTGTTTTCGTCAAAAATGTTAAAGTTAAAAACCTTTAAGACCAAAATAAACGAATGCACATATATCCCATTTCGTTTTTGTCTTTTTTCTCATTTTGAAAAATGTTTCCTATCGCTTTTTCGTTTATTTTATTTTTTAAGTTCTTTTTTTTTGTTGATTTAGCGATTTCTTTTAGTTTTGGAGCTTTTTTAATTTAGATCATTTTTTCGTTTTTTTCGATTTTTCGTTTTTTGCAATTTTTTTTTTGTTTTTTGTCGATTTTTTAGTTTTGGCGATTTTTTAGTTTTGGTTTTTTTTTGTTTTAATGCTTTTTTCGTTTTGTGAAGATATTTTTAGTTTTAGATATTTATTTTAGTTTCGGTGCTTCTTTTGTTTTGGCGCTTTTTTCGTTTCGGTGATTTTTTTAATTTTTGGCGATTTTTTTCGTTTTTTGACGATATTTTTAGTTTAAGCGATTTTTTTAGGACTGTGCTTTTTTTTCGTTTTGATGCCTTTTTTCGGTTTTTCGCGTTTTTTTCGATTTTCTTAGTTTTGGTGATTTTTTGCGTTTGTGTTTTTTTTAATTTTGGTGCTTTGTTCCTTTAAGCGCTTGGGTGAATTCGTAAATGCAGCAAATGTGTGCAGCTGGTATGCAAACTTTTGCAACACTAATAAAAATGCTGCCGTAGTTGCAACAATCTGCGGCAGCACTATCAATTGCTTGCGTAAAAAACCTTTTCCGAAAAAATGTATTGCCAAATGATGGTTTTCGAACGCAGGACTTTGATTATTGCGCAATTACTGAACTTACGATTTTTTTGGGATTTTTCGTTTTGACATTTTTAATTTTGGAATTTTTTAGTTTTAGCGATTTTTAATATTTAAGAGTTTTCCTCTTACGGTTTCCAAGATACAGCAAATTGTCTAAATTACATTAACTGATAGAACAGCCTTTAATATTTATTGTTTTAAATATCAGTATTAATTGATATTCTACATACTACACCAATTAACGTAACTTCAGCAACATTGAAAATATTAAAATTTAATATAAAAAAACATTTTTCTCTATTCATAAGCCAAGCTAGGAATAAATCACACCTATCGCGAAAATCGCGATATTGGAAACAAAGTCTAAAATTTATTAAAACTCGCTAAAAGTGTAAGAAATGTCAAGAACTCGGAAAAGATCGCGAAAATTGGCAAAAACCATGCTAAATCTTGAAATATTGCAAAGCGTAATATTGATAAAAATTCCCTAAAAATGTGGGAAAGAAAAAACGCTGAAAAAATTTTCGATATCGCAAAAATAGCGGAAATTTGTGAAAAATTGCAAAATATTAAAAAACTGGTAATAATGATTAAAAATCGCTGAAACTGTATGGAAAGCCAAAAATTCGGTAAAAATCGCGAAAGTGCTGAAAATTCACAAAATTTTGCTAACAGCGGCATAATAGCAAAAGCTAATATTGTTTAAAAATCGCGAAAACTGTAAAGAAGCTGAAAACTTGCAAAACGTAGCTTTTACCGCGAACATTGCTAAAATTTGATAAAAGTTAAAAAATCGGGAATAAACCCTAAAATTGATTAGAATACCAAAAAAACTCGAAGAGAACGTGAAAACTCACAAGTTCGCCAAAAATTTCCTATTGTATTGATGAAATCACTAAAGCTGTAAAGATTAACAAAATCTCAAAAGATCATAGACCGCGAAAATGGCGAAAATTTGCAAGAAACTGCTAACATTGTGGAAATTGCAATATCTTTTAAACGTTTTTGTTGCTTAATTCTAATGTTAGAATTAAAATATTAAGTTTGTGTCCTTTTTAGTTGATTTTGATGTTAAAAATATGATACGTTTTTAATTTCTATAATTGTCATTACATCTTACGTTACTGTTACATTCCATCTACATCCCGTTCCGGTCGGCTAACGGAGCCTTAACAGTGAGTCTATACCTGATAAATTGTTATCATTATAAATGTCAAATCGTTATCAAGATAAAAACTTATCAGGTACAGACTGCATTTATTAGTGTTATTGCAGTGTCTTGAAAATTTTGTCGGAGCTTAAGCTAAGATAAATTTGTCTTGATAAAAAACGTAAACAAACTGTTTGACGTTTCAATTTATTTTCAAAAACTTAAATTTTTATAACATGTTTATAAAAAAAACTATACGAATAAAGCAAAATATGAATGCTTTAATTAAATAAAAGCAGTTTATTGAAAAAATAAGTGAAATAGTGCAAGAATAGTGACAAACATCCTTCACGCCTCCAAACAAATTGTGATTTATCATAACAAAAAAACAACGTATTCGCATGTATACTTACAATAACAAAAAATTGACATCTGTTCTGCCGACGTTTTGTTAGTTGTCATGATAAAAATATATATCAAGTATGGACCAGAGTTCCAAGCCGAGGCCTTTTCATCGGCGGCGCTTACAACGATGACTCGGCGGCGGCTTAAATGTCGGCTTGAACGGAAATATACTGAAAAAATTTTTAAATGAAAAAAAATATTTTTTCTGTCTAAAAAAATTGGTAATATTTCACGCAAAATAGTTGTTTTGTACAACAAAAGTCAAACGGGGGCGGCGCGGCTTGGAGAAAAAGGACCGGCGGCGGCTAGCCGCCGATTTTGAGCCGATCGGCTTGTTACTCTGGTATAGACGTAGGGTAAGAAATGCTTATAAACGAGGTGACAACAAAAAGGAATTTTTGTTTGTGTAATGTATATGTCAAAAGTTATTGTAAACAAAAATCAAAAGGACGCGCTTCAAGTGATGAAATAACTGCCTCTTCGCCGATGCGATGTTTTTTCTTAAATGCTTAAAATTTTTCTCTTCGTGTAGGAACAAAACTATCTGGTAGCTCTGGATTGTAGAGTGAACCTGCTATCATTTAGTGTGAATTTACAAATTTACCTATTAATTATCTTGATGATGTGCGGAAATGGATTCGCTGTATATAAACAAAAACGTTTGTCGTATTTGCCTGGATCACAAGGTAATGTTGAACTGGAATGATGAAATTTTCGAGTTTTGCGGGACGAGTTATAAAGATTGTTACTACAGATACACAAATTTGCAGGAAAGTGGTAAGCAGTTCTAGATTGAAAAACTGTCGGAGTATATACAGTGTCTCAAAGTAAAAATGGAACGATATAAATGATTCGGTCCGCTAATTATGTAAGGGGCTGTTCACAAATTACGTAACGCTCTAGGGGGTCTAAAGATTTGTTACGGATTAGATAATTTATAGGGCATTTACATTGTCTCGAAATCTAGTACTTACGAGTTTTGAGCTAAATCTAGTTGGTTTTTTTTACTAGATTTTTCCATATAAAACGAAATGTACTTTGTCAGTAGATTTGGACGAAATCTGCTCAAAATCTATTATAATTGATTTTTTTACTACCCTGTACAACAATTTATATAAAAGGTAGGTGCGTTATATCCTGTTCAGACATGGATTTTTAATTGAGACAATTTAATTTTAATTGCGCAATTAAATTTAGTGTTCACATTAAATGAAGCTTACT